>OV277350.1:21556657-22071657 GCA_922984085.1 Sicus ferrugineus
CGAGCGCGTGGGATGGCTCGAAGGACCAAGATGGGTGGGGTAAAAAAGCAAGCAGAGGTACTCACTTAATGCTCGTTTGGTGTGGAGTCGTCGGCGTCCAGAATTATAGGGGTGAGCTTCGTCGCTATTTGTCCTGGCTGACTGGGATGTAACGTTGATTGGTTCACTTTGTAGACGATGGCTGGCGCGTGCACTTCGCTTACGTTTTGCTTTGTCGAGACAGTTGGTTGGCGCGTGCACTTCCTTCAAGATCACTGAGAAGACCGATGCCTTTTTTCCGGAACCACCGCCATCTATCTGTGAAAGAGAAAAGAGAAGAACGGAACGAGACGGAATGGGGTCCGGTCGAGCCGTGATCTGCGGGGTTGCTGATTGATTTTCGTGGGGTTTTGTCGCAAAGGGAATAGCGACGGGAGACGGTGGGGTTTTCGCGTGAACACATATCAAAAATCAACTTCATTTGTTCCGCTTTTCCCTCGGCCGTATTACTTGTTTGCCCGCTGCCGTATCTCACCTCGTCATACAGAGCTATTGGTACACGTGGCTCACGTCCTTGCATAAGGAATGCCGGGCTGTAACCCGTTGTTTCGGCGACGCTGATCATTTATGGCTAATGAGATTTCTATGAGCAGGTCATCCCATCGCCGCTGGGTTTTATCGGCGAACTGCGTCTTTATGGTTCGATTCATTCGTTCTGTTGCGTTTTCCTGGGGGCAGCAGGGTGCAGTGAATTGTTGTTTGACTCCGAGATCCTGCATGCATTTTTGGAACTTGCGGGCAGTAAATCGGGAACCGTTGTCCTTCACCAGAATTTTCGGCACCATATATCTTGAAATTATCCTCTTCTGGAACGCTCTTATGAGGGTTTCGACGGTTACCGCTCGTAATGGAATGATTTCTGTCCCTTTCGTGAATTTGTCCACGAATACCAACATTACTGTATTCCCATGAGTGGATCTAGGAAGAGGACCCACGAAATCGACACACAGGACGGACCAGGGCTCCTCGGCAATCTGTGTGAGCATTCTCCCGGCAGGCTTCACTTGTTCTACCTTATATTTTTGACAATTTTCGCATTTCTTTTCCAGGCCAATAATACCGGCTAGCGAGGCGTGATATTGTTTTACAAATTGCTAAATGTCCGGCTGTAGGAGAGTCATGGCATTCGTGGAGTACTCTTTCTCATTGTGGGGTCGGCACGCATAATTTCCATGGGTAGCAGTTATCTCTGGTGTTCCTAGTTGATATATGCCGATATAACACCCCTTCCTCCACCACGTAGTCCGGATATTTTCCTGCATTCTGGCGTATTTCCTGAATTTTCCTGTTCATCCATGGGCACGAAATTTCTTTTTCCCCTGGCGGTACTGTCATCGAGAGCAATACGTCTCGAGGTTGACGAGATAAGCCGTCGGCGACAACGTTTTGCTTTCGTCGTCGGTATTTGATGTCAAAGCGGAAGTGTTGCAACTCCAGCGCACAGCGTGCGATCCGCCCTGAAGGACTTTCGATGGAGTTCAGCCACTTCAGAGCGAGATGGTCTGTGACAATTGTAAATTCGTATCCCTCGAGGTAATGTCTCATCTTCCTTACTCCTCACACAATGGCAAGGCACTCCTTTTCTGTAGGCGAGTAGTTAATTTCAGCTCTATTTAACCGTCGGCTGGCATACGCAATAACCCTTTCAGTACCATCGATTTCCTGTGTGAGAACGACGACCAGACCATAATCACTTCTGTCTGCATGGTGAACCTCTTGCCGAAATGTGGACAGGCTAATACAGGGGATTCGGTGAGGCGATTATTCAGTTCTTGAAACGCATCCTCCTGCTTGTTCCCATTTCCATTTGCGTCCCTTTTTAAGTAGCTCAGTGCGTGTTTGCACCAGCTTGGAGAATTCTGGCACAAATCTCCTATACCAGGACGCTACTCCTAAATATTGACGCAACTGTCGAAGGTTTGAAGGTGGTTTCAGCTCCTGGAAGTGTCCTAAGTAACGGATCTTGCGTTTGAAAAATTTGCATTTTTCTATATTTATCCTAAGGTTAGTCTCCCGCAGTTTTTGAAATACTTGGCGCAACTTCTCCATATGATCTTGCAGGGATTCCCCTATGACGACAATATCGTCAAGATAGGCGAAGGCAAATGGTTCCATTTTCGGCCCGATGACTCCGTCGAGGGCTCTTCGAAAGTTGGCCGGCGCAGAGTGCAGTCCAAAAGGCATGACGCGCCTTTGAAATAATCTACGCCCGGGTACCGTGAAGGCAGTGAATTTCTTGCTGCCGCTGTCCATGGGGACTTGCCTGTAGCCATTTTTGAGGTCCAATGTGATTACGGAGTTGATCCAGGATGTGCTGCATTCTTGGGAGGAGATATGCGTCTGGCACCGATTTCGCGTTAAGTTGGCGATAATCCACACATAGCCTCCATTTCCCATTTTTCTTTTTGGCCATCGATGGGCGCGCTGTACGGACTCTTCGAGGGTTCTATGTAGCCTGTCGACAACAACTCATCGACCTGCTTATTGATGATTGCCTGCATCGCGGGGTTCCGTGGGAAAAACGCTGCTTAGTCGGCTGCCCATCTCGCATAACGATTCGATGGGGCGTGACTTTTGCTGGGCCTTGTAAGGCATTAGATGCTCTGTGTATTAAAATTCCTTGACAAGTATTCTTCGCTGCATATGATTGGGCAAGCATGTGGGCCAATGTTTCCACCGGTGTTTTTGAAATTCGTTGTGAGTTCATTGATCGTCATAGAGGCCCCCATTTGCTTCCGGGAGTACTAATAGTTGCACTTCACATTCCCTATTGTTGATCGCCACACGCTTTATCACGGACGTGCATATTCCTATAGAATCTCCGGTAGCCAATCTGACCGTGGGTTTTATTGGCTCATTACTGTCTAGTGTCCATAACTGATCCACCATCTCTTTCTTCATAAAACTGCAAGTCGCTCCTGTGTCTATCGTTGCGGTGTAGATCTTTTTTTTATGGCAGATAGAACCAAACTCAGGGACGGCCCCCTATCCATGCAAAGCATTCGTTGGTTTAGAAGGGAAAAGGTTAGTGGGAAGGGGAAAAGTGGGAGTAGTGTCGATTTACACCTCTTTTAAAAGCTTCGACGTTATAAGTGGATGGGAAGACATGCGCAGGGAGACTATTCCACAATTTAACGACGCGACCGAAAAACGAATTCTCGCGGTAGTGGGTAGTGCGTTGGAACGGGATCGAGACGTAAAAGGCGTGCACCGCTCTGGAAAGCCGAGTAGATCTGTTGAATACCTGAACCGAAGAGATCAGGCTGGCTACTTCAGAGGAACAATTACCATTAAAGTATCGGTAGAATAAGGTTACACACCCCACATCCCGACGACATCCCAAGGTTTCAATAGAGCTGGATACCCTACTGTCCCCTATAAGTTTTATCGCACGACCTTGTATACGGTCCAGAAGCTGAAGATATGTTTTCGAAGCTCCAGACCAAATATGCGAGTTGTACTCCATTTTCGGACGGATATAAGTGGTGTAGATACAACGAAGGTCGGTTGGAGTGAAGTATTTCTTGCACCGCTTTAAAAAGCCTAAGCACTTGGCTGCTTCTTTCGACACATCAAAAATGTGATCGTTCCAACGAAGATCGCGTTGTATTGACATGCCCAGAACATCAAGAGCCTCCGACTCATTAATATCCACACCACCCATATTTAACGGTGGGAAGTTGTCGCCCGGCAGACGCTTGTGGGTCAACAAACAGCATTGGGTCTTCCGCGCATTAAAATCAACCCGATTCGCTTGACCCCACTCCTGGATTTTGTTGAGGTCAGATTGGAGTGTGTCATTCATAATACTGCGTTTTCTATTAATCTCCAGAATAGAGGGACGCCTGGAGAATGAATATGAATGACAAATGCTGCTGTCATCAGCAAACGAGTAGACGGGGTTTGATGTCAATGACAGAAGGTCATTGATAAAAATGAGAAAAAGTGTAGGAGACAGGACCGAACCCTGCGGAACTCCAGCATTAATGGAGTGCTCTTCGGAAGCAAAGGCGTCTATCACAACACGAATAGAACGGCCGCTGAGGAAACTCGATATCCATCGAGTGAATGTATTACCGACACCATAAGCAGCCAGTTTAGACACAAGTGCTTTATGCCACACTCGGTCAAATGCCTTGGAGATATCCAAAGCAACAACCTTGCTCTCACCGAACCGGTGAATACAACTGTTCCACCGCTCGGTGAGGAACGCCATCAAATCGCCTGTGGAGCGGTGAGCACGGAAACCGTACTGGCGATCGCTGACCAATTGGTTGCCCTCTAGATACCTCATCAAGTTAAAATTTACAACGCTCTCCATAACTTTGGAGAGCATTGAACAGATTGCTATGGGCCGGTAATTAGTAGGATTCGTAGCCTCACCTTTTTTGGGAACTGGCTGCACATTGGCAATCTTCCAGGAAGTAGGAAAAACTCCTGAAGTGAATGATAAATTAAACAGATTGCGCAATGGGCGAGCCAGTGTTGAGGCGCACTTTCTCAACACGTGGGCTGAAATGCCATCCGGTCCCGAGGATTTATTGACGTTGAGGTTTACAAGCACTCTTTTAACAGCCCGCGTTCGAAAGTGTATCTCAGGCATAATATGAGACACACCATCGATCACGGGTAGTGGTTGGCTACTCTCAGGAAGAGAGCAGTTTTCAGCAAACATTTTGGCTAATAAGTTTGCCTTATCAACCGAGTGAGTGAAGATCTGATCATCCTTGAGGAGAGTTGGAATAGACGATCGCGTCTGATTCTTCACCCTCCCCACGAACGACCAAAAGTTCTTACTACCCTTATGGTATTGAAGAACTCTACGTCTAAGGCGCTGCTCGTAGAGAGCTTTTTCGCGCTTTAGAGTGGCATTACACCTATTTTTGGCCTGATTACGCAGCAGTTTAGTATCAGCAGTTTTGTTTAAGCGCCAATTCCTAAATGCTTCCTCTTTGGACCTGACTGCTTGTCTGCAAGTCGCATTAAACCAGGAATGATCTTTTGGTTTAATGGAAATTCTTTTATTGGGTATGAAAGACCTCATAACAAATAAAATTATATTTTCTACCAATTTTGCTGCAGCATTTATGTTTCTATCCCTGAAACACAATTGCCAATTGAAACGGCTGAAAAAGGAGTTCAGCGCATCCCAATTAGCCTTCTCATAAAGCCACACTGTCCGCTTCGTAGCTGGCTTTTGAGCGGATTGAAGACTAGAATATGGGAAGGTAGCAGAAATTGTAGCATGGTCCGAATTACCAAGAGGTGCAAGAACATTCACATCATACTTGCTGTGATGTGAAGTTAGAAAAAGGTCCAGAATATTTTGGTTTTGCCCATCAACGCAGGGAAAGTGCGTATGTTCCTTCACTAATTGAGTCAAATTATTGGACTCAGCAAATAACTCAACATACAAACCCTCGAGTGTCGTGTGACTCGAATGACGTAGCCAATTGGAATTATGAACATTGAAATCACCAGCAACAACAATTTCACTGTTCGGATACGATTCCAGGATTTTAGAAATCGAATCAGAGAGACTGTCCAGTTTATCAAAAGTTGGCAGCCTCTCTAGACCCGGGCTTCTATAAATGAAGCAGAAGTGCAGGATGTGCGACTAGATTTTGAACTTAACCCACATGGAGGTAAATTCTGCATCCGTCATGCAAAGGTGTTGCTGACACTGGTACGCAACATCACTGCGAATATATAAGGCGAGCCCTCTGTGTGATGAAAATAATGGCAGTAAGTGGTACCCAGACAAGTGAAAATCCAGTGGATCTGCACCCTCAGACACCTGGGTCTCACCTAGTGCCATTATATGCGGATGGTGAGTAGAAACATACGCATAGACCGCGAAGAAATTCGCCCTCAAGCCACGCACATTTGTGGAGTCTATACGAAATATTGTCATCGCCACCCACTGTAAAGAGGTATAAAGTCAGCTGCACAAGCAGTCAAGCCTACACCGCAGGCAAAGCAAAACGCGACAAGACAAGTGTTATGCCTTTATCTTGCCACGCTTCAGCCCATGGTGCACTCACAGCCGCCTGCACACCTAACGGGACCAGGAAGAAGGAGGAGGAGAAGAAAGCAACGAAATGCTGAGCTTTATTGCGGAGGGCATAAATAAGCCCTTCGCTTAGTTCTCTGCATTCCGTTTAATGGTCTATTTGTGATATTTGGTTATGTTATTTGGTGTTATTGTTTTAGCGAATTTATTAATGTCTATTGTTAAGTTTTAATGCATTGTAATCTAAATCAACGTTTCTGCACTGAGATTTTATGTTTGTTTGAAAATGTTTCTTAAATTTGTTTGTTTGTTTCCGCGAGCACACTAAACACTGCACTGCGGTGGGTAGCTGCATCCACCCTCGTCCGTCGTCACGACACTACTCCTTGCCCTCAATAGCGACTTCCGCAGCAAATCTCCCGTTCTCCAGTTTCAAAAATCCCATTGGTTGTTCTATTCGGGAGGCGTGACAGTTCTGGAATTTATTACGTCTCCGTTTTGATGAATTCCATTTCTGTTTCCCTGTCGTGGGGAGCAGCATTGGTACGTTTTCACTCCTTTCCGGCCGCACTGCCAACAAAATGCCAGCTCCGGGTTGCGACATCCATACCCGACGTGACCATCCTGTCCGCACCTGCGGCATGCTGTCTTCGGATTTACTTGGTCGCTAGTGATCTGAGCGACACGATTCCTGCCCTCGGATCGTCTACTACTAGAAGTCGTTGCCTTCTCCTTATCGGCACGCAAGCACACCAGGTCACCGGCTAGTGTCGTCAATTCGAAATACCGTGAGGATAAGAAAAATTTCAGAAAGTCTCAATTAAATTCGTCCTATTTTTCCCATTAACGTCGATGCTTTTAAAAGAGGTGTAAATCGACACTACTCCCACTTTTCCCCTTCCCACTAACCTTTACCCTTCTAAACCAACGAATGCTTTGCATGGATAGGGGGCATCCCCTGAGCTTGGTTCTATCTGCCATAAAAAAAATAAAAAAAAAAAATAAAAAAAAAAATGGCGATTATTATTCCGCGACCACGTGAGTGGCTTTTCTCTTAGTAGTTCGGGCATCGTTCGGGGAAGGAGCTTGATATTTAGATTGTACGTGACCGCCTGTTCCTCGACGTGTTCAATAAACTCTAAAGGATTCTTCATGCCATCAAATTTCACGGCCCACTTCCGTACATGGTCGATTACTACCGCATAAGGGCTTGGATGCGATGGAACAGGTATTGCGATTGGTATCCCGTTTCTGTTGATGGTCGCCGGAATCATTCCTCCGTTTTCGTGTCGGGCTTGGATTCCTGCTTTTAAGCATCTGTGTCGGTGTACTCGCCCTCGATTTTCCTTATTTTTTTGCTTCCATTTCTTGCAAAAACTTCATAGTGTATTCTGTGTATTTTCCTGCCTTCACAAAATCCGACAGAAATTTCCTCAATTCTTCTACAGTTCCTTCATTTTCCAAAACCAATTTCTCTGGCATGAACTGCAGCTGTTCCTTGTTCAGTCTGTAAATCCAACTTACCGTAGCCATTTTCCCTGCGTTATAGAGGTGACGATGTAGTGGATTCAGAAGTTACACTGTTTTCTTCTAGTAGGGTTCGGTGAATTTCTTAAATATGTTCCTGTTAGGGCGCCATCTGTCACGGTGCTTTGGCTTGGGATACCGCTCAGGGCGTGTCCAGGATCGAGGCAGAAATAACTTATATTTAGAACATCTAATTCAAGAAATTAACTTTATTTATAATTCCGATTTTTAGGCTTTGGGGTGTAGACACGACTGTGAGAGTGCCGTTGGTTTTGGAGACTTGACTAAACGTTCGTTGACGAGGTAGGAAGTGTCTTTTCTCAAAATATGCGTTGTGGTCCTCCTATTCACTGTTATGCGTTGCAATCATGTGTATGCTTTGTCTGTTGAGTAGAATATGCCGACGTCTGCTGGTGTGCGACGCTCGTTGACGCAGCAAGAATATGTTGCCGTCGGTTGGTATGCGACGCTCGATGACGCAGCAAGAATATGCCGCCGTCCGTTTATGTGTGGCGCTCGTTGACGCAGCAAGAATATGCCGCAGCCCGTTGGTGTGCGACGCTCGTTGATGCAGCAAGAATATGCCGCCGTCTGTTGGTATGCAACGATGACGCAGCAAGCCGTCGATGCGTCCTGTGATGCACTGCCGTCGATGCGTCCTGTGATGCACTCCCGTCGATGCGATGCGATGATGCGACGCGCAGTGTCCTGTGATGCACTGCCGTCGATGTGATGCTCGGGTTTACGACGAGCAACGGACTTATGTCTCAAGTGACAAGGATATTATAGTGGCGCTCTGTCCACAAGGACACGAGCAGGATGGATCCAGGACACCTCTTGCCGTGGGCATGATTGGTGCAATCCGTCACCCGTCGATGGCAAAAGGATTACGGAGGACACACAACTGACAGGATTGGTGCAATCCGTTGCCAGTTGGTGGCATAAAGGATATGCGGAGTGCGCGACTGAGGCGACAGGACTCGTTTCTGGTAGGATGGGTGCAATCCGTCACCAGTCACAGGACTTGTGTTCGCACAAGGAGGTGGGAAGAATTGGGAATTCCAAGGGGAGCCATAACTACTATATTTCTTACCTTGTAACTGTCCGTGTTGTTGCTGAGCGGCTGACTGCCGAAAACATAACTCCTCAATTCAGTTTGTGCACCGTCTATTATACTTGCTTTCTGTGTTCTTCTTCTCTGTGAGTTATTCCAGATGTTGATACCAACATGAATCAATTCCAAGAATGTTGCTAGCAACATGCTGTGTTGCCATGCATTCCAACTCACTTCAACTTCATACGTCATAACGTATGAACGTAACAGTCAGAGTAGACTTCAGAAGTTTTAACCCTTTGGTAGGGATCAGACAGATAGGACCTTACTAGAGCGGTAGCCATATTGGAAAAATTGTATAAGGTCCGCAGCTTGCTACACAAAATTCCATGATTCACGCTGTCGAAGGCTTTAGAAAAGTCTTACAGACACAACAGGGTTATATATTCATTATCATAAGCTAGCCGTATGTCATCAGTTACTTTAAGCATAGCTGTGGCGCAACTGTGCTTTTGACGAAAACCAGATTGCAGTGGATTAAGAAGAATGTGATGTATTCATTTATTTGCTCTGCCATAATTGCCTCACAGATTTTAGACAACACTGACAAAATACTAATCGACGAAAATCAGCAGGAACTTTTTGGGACAAATTCTTGGGTATGGGAATTACTGTAGCTAATTTCCAACTCATGGGGAAAGATGAAGACGTAAAAACGTGGTTAATAATACCGGTTATAGGAGAGAGTATTGTAAGAAAAATATTTTATTTTTTTATTGTAAGAAAAATATTTTTTCTTACAACTTAGAAAATTTTTTCTTACAACTCCGGGTGTAGAACCTGGCCTGCATCCCAACCGAGCCCGTTTTTAGTAAACGTAAACTGAAAACGCAGTGACCTGGGTTGTGCGGACCCAACTTCAGGTGGAATAAATTCTATCAACAACAATAAAAAGAAAAAAAAGGCAACGTAGCAAAGGCGAAAATATGCAAAACTAACAATAACAACAACAACCACATTAACTCGCTTGCTAACAAAAGATTAAAAAAAACCACAGTCACACAGAGTACATGAACCACATACTTTTTACAACAATTACAACACAGACCGAGACGCCAAAGCAGCAAGCAAAAATTAAATTAGAGCGTGGGAAGCTACCAACAAGAATTTATTTCTAGAAATAAGCACAACAACAACAACAAGTACGTTGTGTGCCGCTATGCAGATTAGAAAATTCTTTAATGTGAACAAGAACTACCAACAAAATCACAAGAAATATTTCTCGAAATTAGCACAACAACAACAAGTACATTGTGTGCCGCTATGCACATTAGAAAATTCCCGAATGTGCACAAGAACAACGACTGCAGCGGAGTTGTTTTGATCGGTGTATAAAACGGCCCACCGCGCTGAATTCGAGCTCTTTTGGAATCTCGTGCTCCAAGTGGTAAGTCGTCGAACCTTGAACCTTTAGTACCTTGTCCTGGCTGAGTGCTCTTAAGCGGACGCCAATCCCAATTCCAAGTAAATTTTAGTACCCGATTCCAAGTAAATTTTAATACTTCGTCCTGGCTGAGTGCTCTTAAGCGGACACCAATCCCAATTCCAAGTAAATTTCAGTACCTCGTCCTGGCTGAGTGCTCTTAAGCGGACGCCAATCCCAATTCCAAGTAAATCCTAGTACCTCGTCCTGGCTGAGTGCTCTTAAGCGGACGCCAATCCCAATTCCAAGTAAATCTTAGTACCTCGTCCTGGCTGAGTGCTCTTAAGCGGACGCCAATCCCAATTCCAAGTAAATTTTAGTACCTCGTCCTGGCTGAGTGCTCTTAAGCGGACGCCAATCCCAATTCCAAGTAAATCTTAGTACCTCGTCCTGGCTGAGTGCTCTTAAGCGGACGCCAATCCCAATTCCAAGTAAATCTTAGTACCTCGTCCTGGCTGAGTGCTCTTAAGCGGACGCCAATCCCAATTCCAAGTAAATCTTAGTACCTCGTCCTGGCTGAGTGCTCTTAAGCGGACGCCAATCCCAATTCCAAGTAAATCTTAGTACCTCGTCCTGGCTGAGTGCTCTTAAGCGGACGCCAATCCCAATTCCAAGTAAATTTTAGTACCTCGTCCTGGCTGAGTGCTCTTAAGCGGACGCCAATCCCACTTCCAAGTAAATCTTAGTACCTCGCCCTGGCTGAGTGCTCTTAAGCGGACGCCAATCCCACTTCCAAGTAAATCTTAGTACCTCGTCCTGGCTGAGTGCTCTTAAGCGGACCCCAATCCCAATTCCAAGTAAATTTTAGTACCTCGTCCTGGCTGAGTGCTCTTAAGCGGACGCCAAAACCAATTCCAAGTAAATTTTAGTACCTCGTCCTGGCTGAGTGCTCTTAAGCGGACGCCAATCCCACTTCCAAGTAAATCTTAGTACCTCGTCCTGGCTGAGTGCTCTTAAGCGGACGCCAATCCCAATTCCAAGTAAATTTTAGAACCCGATTCCAAGTAAATTTTAGTACCTCGTCCTGGCTGAGTGCTCTTAAGCGGACGCCAATCCCAATTCCAAGTAAATTTTAGTACCTCGTCCTGGCTGAGTGCTCTTAAGCGGACGCCAATCCCAATTCCAAGTAAATTTTAGTACCTCGTCCTGGCTGAGTGCTCTTAAGCGGACGCCAATCCCACTTTCAAGTAAATCTTAGTACCTCGTGCTGGCTGAGTGCTCTTAAGCGGACGCCAATCCCAATTCCAAGTAAATCTTAGTACCTCGTCCTGGCTGAGTGCTCTTAAGCGGACGCCAATCCCAATTCCAAGTAAATTTTAGTACCTCGTCCTGGCTGAGTGCTCTTAAGCGGACGCCAATCCCAATTCCAAGTAAATTTTAGTACCTCGTCCTGGCTGAGTGCTCTTAAGCGGACGCCAGTCCCAATTCCAAGTAAATCTTAGTACCTCGTCCTGGCTGAGTGCTCTTAAGCGGACGCCAATCCCAATTCCAAGTAAATCTTAGTACCTCGTCCTGGCTGAGTGCTCTTAAGCGGACGCCAATCCCAATTCCAAGTAAATTTTTAGTACCTCGTCGTGGCTGAGTGCTTTTAAGCGGACGCCAATCCTGAATCAAAGTAAATGCTAGTATCTCGTAGTGGCTGACGCCGACAATCATAAAACCTACCTCGTATTCTAGAACTCTGTGTACATATATTTTGTATTTTTACGGACTGAGTGCTATTCAGCGGACGTTAAAACTAAAGGAACTAGTTTTAAGAAATACTGTTAGTTATAAAATACCGAAAAATAAAACTTTGAATTACGGTAAATAAATAGTCGAAAAACTGTGAAAAGAAAACCGAAAGCTTTTTATTTAAGTGTTCGGTACGGGACTCTGGCGAGACTGAGTATACCCCGGCAAGAAACTTCGTTACAGTATGTATGGCAATATTATTTTAATAAATTTTATAGAGATACCATCCTCTCCAACAGCTGTAGACTTTATAAGTCTTGTATGCCTTATTATGTCAGATGCAGTGACGCCACTAAAACTAAAGAGACCGCACTCGTCAGAGGTGTCACATGTGTCATGAAAGTTATCAGGCAATGATCTATTGAGAATGTATTCATTTAAGATATTCGGTGAGAGAGTACATAAGGGCTTATTTTTTTACCCAATACCGATACTTTTTAATCGTTGCCAAATTGTCCTGGGAGGTAATTTAGGATTTAGCTTGTATGAGTAATAGTCTTGCTTAGATTTTGTTATAAGGCTGGAGCTCTTCTATAGTTTTCCCAATTATCAGACGTACTATTCTTTTTCCATTTGGAGCGTAGGATATTCCTAGTGCGTAAAGAATTTCTTACTCTTGTGGTAAACCATGGGCACGATTGATTTATGATACTAATTCTACGTTGCGGAACAAAAGTATTAATACAAATAACTGATTACATAAACAACAGCTTCAAAGAAGACGGTCGCTTGATATATCGGGTCCGAATAAAAACAGTCTTTAAAGGTTTCCACTAGCGATCCAAACTACAAGTGGTATTTCATCGAAGTGCGAAAGTGCGGTTACGCGTGTGAACTCGTCGTACGCAAATCGCCTTGGACACAAGAGCTAAAATTCAAATTGAAAATCTAGTGAAATTTACTTATTGAAATTGGAAGCCTTGGGAGGTTTGTTTACAAGGTTACCGCGCAACATCAATCAGCTGATTGACTTGCAAATTTCAAAAGTGGTGAAAAGTTTTTTTTTTCCTCAAAGTTACCGCGCAACATTAAAGAGATTATCGCTGTTTATGTGTAGGAAAATTTTGCTAAACCGACAGTAATAAAGAATTAGTGGGTAACACCAACCTGTACAGACAACCAAAGCTTTTAGTTGGTGTGAACACCCACGCAATCAGAAGCTATAGCATACTTTCTGCAAGATAATATATATAACCTTTAATACAGTGGTGGCTAAGAATATTGTTCCAAAAGTGTATATCAGCTTCGTCGCGGCTGAACTAAACAAAACAATATACTAGCAATTAACAAGTGAAAAGTTACAACATGTAAACAATAAATAAAAATAGTTTATTACTCAGTTACTGCAACAAAACAATAATAATCCAGCTTTGTAATATACATACATTTACACTTGCAAGAGGAAACTAGCGAAAGATAAAAAAACAGTGAAAACTCTAATGAGTTATTCAATTACTAATAAATCTTTAGACAGGAGAAATGCGTATATGACAGTGGTGGCTGCAGACTACAGCTGCAACAATAAAAACAAGAAAATTGAGGAAAGCTCAGACGTAACAACAAAACCTATTAATCGCGCTCGATCATGTTCTCCTGCTCTAATGATAACCAGTGATGCTACAACAGTCATTGCGCCCGTAAGCACGTACCCCCACCTCAGCTTCGCAAACAAACAAAACAACAGCAAGCGCTAAATCAAAAACTCAAGTGGGAATGGATAGATATATTACCGTGCTAAAAAGAGGACGGAGCCCTAAATCTTCGAAAATTCAGTTGCAAGCAAAAGTTTCCAGAGAAGGAAGTGCTGATACACAAAATCGCTTTGCAATTCTACAAGATGAAGCGGTCGAAGCCACTGCTTCGACTAGCTCGAGTAAACCACCCCCAATTTATTTGAGGGAGAAAAATTCAAATGAGCTAATAAAGAACTTAATATCTATCATTGGGGAAAACTCGTTCTACGTAACTCCAATAAAACGGGCTAATATTAATGATATAACAAAAATCCAGGTAAACCATGAAAATTATTACCGAAAGACAGTTACAGAATTTTAAAAACACAACAAGAGGTTTTAAACTTATCAACTAAAAAGCGCCAAAGGTATTCAAATCGTTATAAAAGGTATTGACTCCAATGTGGACCTGAGGATGTAAAGCGAGGTTTGCAAAACAATGGTTGCAAAGTTAAAAATTTTACTAACATAAGAAACCGGGAGAGAATCCCACAACCACTTTTTCGAGTCGAAATGGAACTAGGTGATATGAAATTTAAAAAGAATGAAACGCACCCAATTTATAATTTAAGATATCTGTTGTACCGAAAAGTCACAGTAGAGGAACCGCACAAATGAGCGGGACCTGTCCAATGCCTAAATTGTCAAGAATATGGCCATGCAAAATCCTATTGCAAGTTACCCACCGTATGCGTTGTGTGTGGCAACCTACATGGTAGCGCCAAATGCGATAAACGAAAAGATGACTCAAAAGCTAAGAAATGCAGCAACTGCGGTGGAAACCACACTGCCAATTACAGGGGCTGCCCTGTTTATGTGACAGTTAAGCGTTCCTTGACCAAAAAACCAAATACTAATTCCGCTCAGCCTTTGTATTCGCCTAACATCAGCTTTCCTCAACTACCCCAACCAGATACCAACCAGTTATCGTATGCAAATGTTCTAAAAACTAACCAAACTATAGGCAAAAAAGTGCCAGAAGCCAACGAAACTACTGGATTTAACCTTAGTCGCCTCGAAGCCACAATAGAGACTCTAGTACAGTCAGTAAATAGCTTTACGACCAATATGATGAGCATGATGCAGGAAATGTTGAAAATGCAGTCTGCACTGCTACAAGCAGTTTTTAACAAACCATGAACTTAAAAATCTGTTTCTGGAATGCAAACGGTATCCGCCAACATAAAAATGAGCTTGAATATTTCCTCATGTGCAATGGAATTGATGTAATGTTGATCCCTGAAACTCATATGACGACTAGAAGTTTTTTTAAAATCAAAGGATATACTCTTTATGATACCAAGGATCCCCGAGGCAGAGCTTGTGGTGGTTCGGCAATATTAAGTCGCGACTCAAACACTACTCATTGGGCGGACTTTGTGAAGATTACTTCCAAGCAACAAACATTTGCGTTGAAAACTTTTATCAGGACCTGATTATTTCTTCGATTTATTCACCCCACCCCCCCGGTCTTCGATTACATAAAATCAATATAGTACAATTTATAAATCACTAGGCCCACGTTTCCTGGCAGCTGGTGACTACAACGCAAAGCATACGTGCTGGGTCACGACTTATAACCCCGAAGGAACGTATTTCGTACGATACAATTTTTAAAATGGGTTTAAACATAATTTCAAGTGGGAAGTTGGCATGTGTACTGGCCAACTGATCGAAATAAAATCCCAGATGTCATTGACTTTGGCGTGGTAAGGGGCATGTCCAGAGAAATTATTCAAATCGAGGCTTCATTAGAGCTGTCCTCCGATCATTCTCCCACTATTGTTACCATATTCAACTTCCAAGAAACTGCTTCACCTGCTGGCGATTCAGCATTAACAGTCACACGTACTAACTGGATGAAATATAAAAAATATCTCAGTGCCCTTTGCACGGAGAACATGCCGTTAAGAACCCCTGAAGACATAGAAAACTCTATTAAAAATTTCGAGGCAAATCTTAAGCAAGCAGCTCAACATGCTACTTCCACTAACCCACAGGCGAGATATAATAAAATTCATTTAGAAGATGTAGAACGACTGTTATCCGAATGGAGAGCGTTAAAATTTATAACGCTCTCCATAACTTTGGAGAGCATTGAACAGATTGCTATGGGCCGGTAATTGGCAGGATTCGTAGCCTCACCTTTTTTGGGAACTGGCTGCACATTGGCAATCTTCCAGGAAGTAGGAAAAACTCCTGAAGTGAATGATAAATTAAACAGATTGCGCAATGGGCGAGCCAGTGTTGAGGCGCACTTTCTCAACACGTGGGCTGAAATGCCATCCGGTCCCGAGGATTTATTGACGTTGAGGTTTACAAGCACTCTTTTAACAGCCCGCGTTCGAAAGTGTATCTCAGGCATAATATGAGACACACCATCGATCACGGGTAGTGGTTGGCTACTCTCAGGAAGAGAGCAGTTTTCAGCAAACATTTTGGCTAATAAGTTTGCCTTATCAACCGAGTGAGTGAAGATCACTTATATTAATTATAATTATTATGAATACATATTATATTGTAAGTGTGTGTGTGTGTGTGTTTCGTAAAGGAATTCACAGATAATAGTATGAGTCATCAATTTTCAAAGAATTTATTTTGCAGAGACGCATTTGTATACTATTATTGTTGTTGAAAATTTGAGAGAGGTGAATCGCTACGGCGAAGGAATATAAAAGGAGCAACAAGTTATTGCAGAACTTCATTAACCGTTTGATTCTCTGAGACATCAAGCCGTGTGAGCTCCAAATAACTTTTGAGAAATTACTCATATATTTTATACAGTTCAAAATTCTTAAATAAATTATAATTATATTTATAACTAAAAATAGTAAATAAAAAAATTATTTACTATTATACAAATTGGATAAAGCGCATTAGTTTCAAAACTAAAACCCAGAGCATTCACAAAGAGTACATTAAAGTGTAAACTAAAACCTAAAGTTTTTATAAAGAACGCTCAAATTTTTAAGAAGACTAAAGTGAAATCTACTTCATTAATATTATTATCATCATAATCATCATCAACAATAACGACATCTTCAGTTAAATCTTTTCAAAATGGAAGGATTCATTTGCAGTGAGTGTGGTGTTCGTTTCACCAAAAATCGTAACCTTAAAGGCCATGTTTTAAACAAACATGCTGAAAAACAAGCATTCGATTGCAATGAATGCAACATTAAATTTACCCGACGCAATAACCTGAAAAAAACATGTAAATTTATTTCATCCACAACCAAGCAGTGCTTCACCAGTAAAACGTATTCATAAGGAAAACTTTTTAATTTGTTCCGATTGTAATGAGAACCTTTTGAAGAAACACTGGAATTAACACATTAGGACCAATAAACATAAAAAAATTCTGGTATCCCGATTAACGAACACTTTAAAACAATAAGGTCAGCCTTCAATGAAAGGATTGAAACGCTTATGCTCGAAAACGTGAACAAGGGTTTGCTCATTCCAAAAACCTTTTTACAGTAAACAGGGACATCATTATAAAAGCCTTGGAAGATTTTCTCGAAAAGCACTTGGGCTATAAATTCAATTTAGAGATATTTTGTGAGTATGTGAAAATGAGTATTGAAGAAGATATGGTTGTGGATGTAAAATCGTTCCAAACCAAAATGACTTTAATACAGACAAGAGAAGATATCTAAAGCAGCTATAATAATATGATTTATCAGATTGCAAAAAAATGTCTGAGTTTCAGGAAAGGGAGTGGCTGGTCTCTCGTAAGGATATGTCACGTAGAGTTCAATATTAATCAATATCGACCAATAAGGGAACAGCTATAAGAAAAATATTGTTATTTATTAAAATCAATTTATAAACAAAATAATAATATAAATTAAAAAATAAATATATATATTAAGCAAAACAACTGTTAGATTTAAGAAATTGTATGAATAAATTTCAATATAAAAACACCATAAAACAGTCGATTACCTACATTTTCAGATTAGGACAGTACCTGACTTTGAACTGATAGCACTGATTTAAATTTGAACTGATAGCACTGATGCTCTGATAACTGACTTTGAAATAAATGGACGAGGCACACAAATCGACGACTATTAAAAAAGTATTCTTGATGACATCGATTTAAAATACGATACCTCAGAATATTCAGCAGTCGATCCGATTGATGAAGGACGTTATAAAGAAAAGACTTTGATATTTACATCCAACTATAAATGAAAGCACCACGGCACTTTCTTACAGCCTTTGAACTGATCTGATCTAATAGGTAATATCTTTTGCACCTGATATGATCTGATAGTTGATACATCTGATCTGATAGCTGATATACCAGATCTAATCCGATCTGATCTGATTTGATAGTTGATACACCTAATCTTGATAACTCACTGTTATAGCTGATCGAAGACAGTGAAGATGAATATTAAACTATTAAAAGAACTTGTAAACAGAATCTATGCATGATGCGATAACAAACAAACTTAAAACCAGTACCCCAGTTAACGCAAAGAAAGAGAGCGATTTTACAGACGAAACTCTTACCAAGAGCAATGATGATGATAATGACGATGATGATGGTACCTTTTTCTCTCAAATGGATGTTTCAGAGGAATATGCAAACAAATTAACTGACGACATGGATTGATCTAAATTAGAGCAGCAAAATGAGCTGGATACAGCATACGGACTGCATAGAGGAACATATGGTGAATGGAGATTCGGAAGTATCTCTTTCAAAATACAAAACGGCGAAATATTAATATCCGATAAACCGTTTGACACCTCATCCCCCACCTCTTTCAACCTTACACCCGGTCTCTTCCAATTACTGTTCCACAAGACACCATCAAATTACAACAAAGCAGATCTACAGGTTTACAAAACAATTATAATCAATACTAATGCTCACAAACGTAACCATGATGAAAATAAGCAAAATAAGGGAACTAAGGCTTACAAGTACACCAACATCATAAAGGGATTATTCAGCGATGTCTTTATTGACGTCCACACCACTTCACCATAAAAAAGGAACGGGTGTGATGAGTTTATACTCTCAAACACCTAATTATTTTCATCATAATGATACTAAAGCTATGCATATTCTAAAAGCACTAACCAATGACAAAGAATCATCAACGACATACAAAGGCTTAATGCAAGTAAATTCACAGAAACTCGAATTTATTTATTGGAATGATCCCAATATCCAGATAGATAGATTACGCCTTTTGTTATTATCTGCTTCGGATGAAGAAAAATTTTATATCAACGAAATAATTTCCATTATCGAAGAATTACGAGAAGCCGACATAATTGAGTAACTTTCACGTACATATTCTGTATACTAAGGGAACATCTTATCAACAGATAATCATACATAACCACATCATTTTCATGGAAATCAAATTTATTTCATAAGCAATAAATTTGAACATGTCGATCTGCCCGGTAGAAAACCGTGCTGAGAATTAGAGATAATATTTTTTACGTGATTAAACAATTTATCCTTGATTATATGATCAAATAATTTAGCGATTGTGCATTGCTTCACAATTGCTCTGTAATTATTAACATCACCGCGATCACCAGATTTAAAAATTGGAACAATTATGCAAGCTTTGCAGCAATTGAGAAATGTTTTTTTTTTATAAAAACTCTGGTTGTTTTGTTCTAGCTAGCTTGATTTTAAGGTTTGAAAATTTAAAAATGTCAAAGTCCTATTTCCCTAAGCATATCGTTGGCTTACTATATGGAGAGAGGACAGTGTGTATACTGTTTCTATCTCCCCTTAGGCAACAACCATATATTCGGAGACTACTTAAGGGAATTACATAAATACCTACACCTGGATGGCCTGTCAGTCTGTCTACGTTCGTGAAAACAAAAAACCTGTCCTGTCCTGACCTGTTGTACCTATAGGTCACTTTCACCTACAATTGTCACCCCACATATCCAACCTAACTTTTTGGAAATGTCTCGCTAACAGTCTTCATTCTTTATTATGCAAATATATAAAATACAAATACGTGAATATATAAAATGCGAGTAAATAAAAATATAGATGAGGTTAATAGGTAGTGGTGAGGTTTGAGGGGAAAAAAATTTAAAAAGTAATGAGATAATAGAAAGGGGTGTACCGGTTCGTGCGGTTTTTTTTCGAAAATTGAAGCTTTACTGTGAAAAAATGGTTACAAATTTAATATTCAAAGTATTGTCCATCGCTAGCTATAACTTTTTCCCATTTTTCTGGCAACTCACGAATACCCTTTCTGAAAAATTCGGCCAGCTTCTCCGCTACACACGAATCGATCCAATTTTTACTTCTTCATAATTGGAGAAATGCTGGTCAGCCAGGCCATGTTGTGATGCTCGGGTTTACGACGAGCAACGGACTTATGTCTCAAGTGACAAGGATATTATAGTGGCGCTCTGTCCACAAGGACACGAGCAGGATGGATCCAGGACACCTCTTGCCGTGGGCAGGATTGGTGCAATCCGTCACCCGTCGATGGCAAAAGGATTACGGAGGACACACAACTGACAGGATTGGTGCAATCCGTTGCCAGTTGGTGGCATAAAGGATATGCGGAGTGCGCGACTGAGGCGACAGGACTCGTTTCTGGTAGGATGGGTGCAATCCGTCACCAGTCACAGGACTTGTGTTCGCACAAGGAGGTGGGAAGAATTGGGAATTCCAAGGGGAGCCATAACTACTATATTGCTTACCTTGTAACTGTCCGTGTTGCTGCTGAGCGGCTGACTGCCGAAAACCTAACTCCTCAATTCAGTTTGTGCACCGTCTATTATACTTGCTTTCTGTGTTCTTCTTCTCTGTGAGTTATTCCAGATGTTGATACCAACATGAATCATTTCCAAGAATGTTGCTAGCAACATGCTGTGTTGCCATGCATTCCAACTCACTTCAACTTCATACGTCATAACGTATGAACGTAACAGTCAGAGTAGACTTCAGAAGTTTTAACCCTTTGGTAGGGATCAGACAGATAGGACCTTACTAGAGCGGTAGCCATATTGGAAAAATTGTATAAGGTCCGCAGCTTGCTACACAAAATTCCATGATTCACGCTGTCGAAGGCTTTAGAAAAGTCTTACAGACACAACAGGGTTATATATTCATTATCATAAGCTAGCCGTATGTCATCAGTTACTTTGAGCATAGCTGTGGCGCAACTGTGCTTTTGACGAAAACCAGATTGCAGTGGATTAAGAAGAATGTGATGTATTCATTTATTTGCTCTGCCATAATTGCCTCACAGATTTTAGACAACACTGACAAAATACTAATCGACGAAAATCAGCAGGAACTTTTTGGGACAAATTCTTGGGTATGGGAATTACTGTAGCTAATTTCCAACTCATGGGGAAAGATGAAGACGTAAAAACGTGGTTAATAATACCGGTTATAGGAGGGAGTATTGTAAGAAAAATATTTTTTCTTACAACTAAGAATATTTTTTCTTACAACTCCGGGTGTAGAACCTGGCCTGCATCCCAACCGAGCCCGTTTTTAGTAAACGTAAACTGAAAACGCAGTGACCTGGGTTGTGCGGACCCAACTTCATAAATTCTATCAACAACAATAAAAAGAAAAAAAGGCAACGTAGCAAAGGCGAAAATATGCAAAACTAACAATAACAACAACAACCACATTAACTCGCTTGCTAACAAAAAGATTAAAAAAAACCTCGGTCACACAGAGTACATGAACCACATACTTTTTACAACAATTACAACACAGACCGAGACGCCAAACCAGCAAGCAAAAATTAAATTAGAGCGTGGGAAGCTACCAACAAGAATTTATTTCTAGAAATAAGCACAACAACAACAAGTACGTTGTGTGCCGCTATGCAGATTAGAAAATTCTGGAATGTGAACAAGAACTACCAACAAAATCACAAGAAATATTTCTCGAAATTAGCACAACAACAACAAGTACATTGTGTGCCGCTATGCACATTAGAAAATTCCCGAATGTGCACAAGAACAACGACTGCAGCGGAGTTGTTTTGATCGGTGTATAAAAGGGCCCACCGCGCTGAATTCGAGCTCTTTTGGAATCTCGTGCTCCAAGTGGTAAGTCGTCGAACCTTGAACCTTTAGTACCTTGTCCTGGCTGAGTGCTCTTAAGCGGACGCCAATCCCAATTCCAAGTAAATTTTAGTACCCGATTCCAAGTAAATTTTAGTACCTCGTCCTGGCTGAGTGCTCTTAAGCGGACGCCAATCCCAATTCCAAGTAAATTTTAGTACCTCGTCCTGGCTGAGTGCTCTTAAGCGGACGCCAATCCCAATTCCAAGTAAATTTTAGTACCTCGTCCTGGCCGAGTGCTCTTAAGCGGACGCCAGTCCCAATTCCAAGTAAATCTTAGTACCTCGTCCTGGCTGAGTGCTCTTAAGCGGACGCCAATCCCAATTCCAAGTAAATCTTAGTACCTCGTCCTGGCTGAGTGCTCTTAAGCGGACGCCAATACCAATTCCAAGTAAATTTTTAGTACCTCGTCGTGGCTGAGTGCTTTTAAGCGGACGCCAATCCTGAATCAAAGTAAATGCTAGTATCTCGTAGTGGCTGACGCCGACAATCATAAAACCTACCTCGTATTCTAGAACTCTGTGTACATATATTTTGTATTTTTACGGACTGAGTGCTATTCAGCGGACGTTAAAACTAAAGGAACTAGTTTTAAGAAATACTGTTAGTTATAAAATACCGAAAAATAAAACTTTGAATTACGGTAAATAAATAGTCGAAAAACTGTGAAAAGAAAACCGAAAGCCTTTTATTTAAGTGTTCGGTACGGGACTCTGGCGAGACTGAGTATACAGGGACATCATTATAAAAGCCTTGGAAGATTTTCTCGAAAAGCACTTGGGCTATAAATTCAATTTATGTAGAGATATTTTGTGAGTATGTGAAAATGAGTATTGAAGAAGATATGGTTGTGGATGTAAAATCGTTCCAAACCAAAATGACTTTAATACAGACAAGAGAAGATATCTAAAGCAGCTATAATAATATGATTTATCAGATTGCAAAAAATTTCTGAGTTTCAGGAAAGGGAGTGTCTGGTCTCTCGTAAGGATATGTCACGTAGAGTTCAATATTAATCAATATCGACCAATAAGGGAATAGCTATAATAAAAATATTGTTATTTATTAAAATCAATTTATAAACAAAATAATAATATAAATTAAAAAATAAATATATATATTAAGCAAAACAACTGTTAGATTTAAGAAATTGTATGAATAAATTTCAATATAAAAACACCATAAAACAGTCGATTACCTACATTTTCAGATTAGGACAGTACCTGACTTTGAACTGATAGCACTGATTTAAATTTGAACTGATAGCACTGATGCTCTGATAACTGACTTTGAAATAAATGGACGAGGCACACAAATCGACGACTATTAAAAAAGTATTCTTGATGACATCGATTTAAAATACGATACCTCAGAATATTCAGCAGTCGATCCGATTGATGAAGGACGTTATAAAGAAAAGACTTTGATATTTACATCCAACTATAAATGAAAGCACCACGGCACTTTCTTACAGCCTTTGAACTGATCTGATCTAATAGGTAATATCTTTTGCACCTGATATGATCTGATAGTTGATACATCTGATCTGATAGCTGATATACCAGATCTAATCCGATCTGATCTGATTTGATAGTTGATACACCTAATCTTGATAACTCACTGTTATAGCTGATCGAAGACAGTGAAGATGAATATTAAACTATTAAAAGAACTTGTAAACAGAATCTATGCATGATGCGATAACAAACAAACTTAAAACCAGTACCCCAGTTAACGCAAAGAAAGAGAGCGATTTTACAGACGAAACTCTTACCAAGAGCAATGATGACGATGATAATGACGATGATGATGGTACCTTTTTCTCTCAAATGGATGTTTCAGAGGAATATGCAAACAAATTAACTGACGACATGGATTGATCTAAATTAGAGCAGCAAAATGAGCTGGATACAGCATACGGACTGCATAGAGGAACATATGGTGAGTGGAGATTCGGAAGTAGCTCTTTCAAAATACAAAACGGCGAAATATTAATATCCGATAAACCGTTTGACACCTCATCCCCCACCTCTTTCAACCTTACACCCGGTCTCTTCCAATTACTGTTCCACAAGACACCATCAAATTACAACGAAGCAGATCTACAGGTTTACAAAACAATTATAATCAATACTAATGCTCACAAACGTAACCATGATGAAAATAAGCAAATTAAGGGAACTAAGGCTTACAAGTACACCAACATCATAAAGGGATTATTCAGCGATGTCTTTATTGACGTCCACACCACTTCACCATAAAAAAGGAACGGGTGTGATGAGTTTATACTCTCAAACACCTAATTATTTTCATCATAATGATACTAAGGCTATGCATATTCTAAAAGCACTAACCAATGACAAAGAATCATCAACGACATACAAAGGCTTAATGCAAGTAAATTCACAGAAACTCGAATTTATTTATTGGAATGATCCCAATATCCAGATAGATAGATTACGCCTTTTGTTATTATCTGCTTCGGATGAAGAAAAATTTTATATCAACGAAATAATTTCCATTATCGAAGAATTACGAGAAGCCGACATAATTGAGTAACTTTCACGTACATATTCTGTATACTAAGGGAACATCTTATCAACAGATAATCATACATAACCACATCATTTTCATGGAAATCAAATTTATTTCATAAGCAATAAATTTGAACATGTCGATCTGCCCGGTAGAAAACCGTGCTGAGAATCAGAGATAATATTTTTTACGTGATTAAACAATTTATCCTTGATTATATGATCAAATAATTTAGCGATTGTGCATTGCTTCACAATTGCTCTGTAATTATTAACATCACCGCGATCACCAGATTTAAAAATTGGAACAATTATGCAAGCTTTGCAGCAATTGAGAAATGTTTTTTTTTTATAAAAACTCTGGTTGTTTTGTTCTAGCTAGCTTGATTTTAAGGTTTGAAAATTTAAAAATGTCAAAGTCCTATTTCCCTAAGCATATCGTTGGCTTACTATATGGAGAGAGGACAGTGTGTATACTGTTTCTATCTCCCCTTAGGCAACAACCATATATTCGGAGACTACTTAAGGGAATTACATAAATACCTACACCTGGATGGCCTGTCAGTCTGTCTACGTTCGTGAAAACAAAAAACCTGTCCTGTCCTGACCTGTTGTACCTATAGGTCACTTTCACCTACAATTGTCACCCCACATATCCAACCTAACTTTTTGGAAATGTCTCGCTAACAGTCTTCATTCTTTATTATGCAAATATATAAAATACAAATACGTGAATATATAAAATGCGAGTAAATAAAAATATAGATGAGGTTAATAGGTAGTGGTGAGGTTTGAGGGGAAAAAAAATTAAAAAGTAATGAGATAATAGAAAGGGGTGTACCGGTTCGTGCGGTTTTTTTTCGAAAATTGAAGCTTTATTTTGAAAAAATGGTTACAAATTTAATATTCAAAGTATTGTCCATCGCTAGCTATAACTTTTTCCCATTTTTCTGGCAACTCACGAATACCCTTTCTGAAAAATTCGGCCGGCTTCTCCGCTACACACGAATCGATCCAATTTTTACTTCTTCATAATTGGAGAAATGCTGGTCAGCCAGGCCATGTTGTGATGCTCGGGTTTACGACGAGCAACGGACTTATGTCTCAAGTGACAAGGATATTATAGTGGCGCTCTGTCCACAAGGACACGAGCAGGATGGATCCAGGACACCTCTTGCCGTGGGCAGGATTGGTGCAATCCGTCACCCGTCGATGGCAAAAGGATTACGGAGGACACACAACTGACAGGATTGGTGCAATCCGTTGCCAGTTGGTGGCATAAAGGATATGCGGAGTGCGCGACTGAGGCGACAGGACTCGTTTCTGGTAGGATGGGTGCAATCCGTCACCAGTCACAGGACTTGTGTTCGCACAAGGAGGTGGGAAGAATTGGGAATTCCAAGGGGAGCCATAACTACTATATTGCTTACCTTGTAACTGTCCGTGTTGCTGCTGAGCGGCTGACTGCCGAAAACCTAACTCCTCAATTCAGTTTGTGCACCGTCTATTATACTTGCTTTCTGTGTTCTTCTTCTCTGTGAGTTATTCCAGATGTTGATACCAACATGAATCATTTCCAAGAATGTTGCTAGCAACATGCTGTGTTGCCATGCATTCCAACTCACTTCAACTTCATACGTCATAACGTATGAACGTAACAGTCAGAGTAGACTTCAGAAGTTTTAACCCTTTGGTAGGGATCAGACAGATAGGATCTTACTAGAGCGGTAGCCATATTGGAAAAATTGTATAAGGTCCGCAGCTTGCTACACAAAATTCCATGATTCACGCTGTCGAAGGCTTTAGAAAAGTCTTACAGACACAACAGGGTTATATATTCATTATCATAAGCTAGCCGTATGTCATCAGTTACTTTGAGCATAGCTGTGGCGCAACTGTGCTTTTGACGAAAACCAGATTGCAGTGGATTAAGAAGAATGTGATGTATTCATTTATTTGCTCTGCCATAATTGCCTCACAGATTTTAGACAACACTGACAAAATACTAATCGACGAAAATCAGCAGGCACTTTTTGGGACAAATTCTTGGGTATGGGAATTACTGTAGCTAATTTCCAACTCATGGGGAAAGATGAAGACGTAAAAACGTGGTTAATAATACCGGTTATAGGAGAGAGTATTGTAAGAAAAATATTTTTTCTTACAACTAAGAATATTTTTTCTTACAACTCCGGGTGTAGAACCTGGCCTGCATCCCAACCGAGCCCGTTTTTAGTAAACGTAAACTGAAAACGCAGTGACCTGGGTTGTGCGGACCCAACTTCATAAATTCTATCAACAACAATAAAAAGAAAAAAAGGCAACGTAGCAAAGGCGAAAATATGCAAAACTAACAATAACAACAACAGCCACATTAACTCGCTTGCTAACAAAAAGATTAAAAAAAACATGAACCACATACTTTTTACAACAATTACAACACAGACCGAGACGCCAAACCAGCAAGCAAAATTAAATTAGAGCGTGGGAAGCTACCAACAAGAATTTATTTCTAGAAATAAGCACAACAACAACAAGTACGTTGTGTGCCGCTATGCAGTGTAACGGGATCTTTCCCTAGTCCTGTGGTCTATAGCCAGGGCGTGGCTCGCCGGCCAGTGTCCAGTCACAGAAATTTATAAAACGCAAGTGGCCCTCTAGACTTGATGTTATTATTTTATTTTTGGGTATCAGATTTCTCGAGCTGTGTGTATCTCGGGGTCCAAAAGGCCCCGTAGAAGATGTGGTGAAGGTTTGGTGGTCACTCCAACTGGGCAAGATGATTTAAATGACTGCGCCGTGTGGCTGACTTAATCAAAATATATTAAATTTACAGGGGTGCGTTAAATAAGTGCCCCCCGCGAGAAGCAATCAGATAACGGGTAACTTATGTAGCCCTATATGACCTACGTTCCTTAAATTTCTCGACAAGATGATTAACTATAGTCAATTACCCTACTTGTCATTTTCCGTTTGCGCGTTTATCCCAGCAGTGAGTGATCGTCAAGATTGCACTCACCGAGTACGGCTTACTTAAATATACCTTACACTGCGTTCGATCGTCGAGATTACGATACGCAATGAAGGAGATATTTTCGCAGACCAGGGATCCTATGTAGCCTTGTAATCCTACTAGAATCTCCTAATTGTCTTTGTCCGTCTGCCCGTTTATCCCAGCAGTGAGTGATCGTCAAGATTGCACTCACCGAGTACGGTTTACTTAAATATATCTTACACTGCGTTCGATCGTCGAGATTACGAAACGCAATGAAAGAGATATTTTCGCAGACCAGGGATCCTATGTAGCCTTGTAATCCTACTAGAATCTCCTAATTGTCTTTGTCCGTCTGCCCGTTTATCCCAGCAGTGAGTGATCGTCAAGATTGCACTCACCGAGTACGGCTTACTTAAATATACCTTACACTGCGTTCGATCGTCGAGATTACGAAACGCAATGAAAGAGATATTTTCGCAGACCGGGGATCCTATGTAGCCTTGTAATCCTACTAGAATCTCCTAATTGTCTTTGTCCGTCTGCTTTTCCACTATCTGCTAAACCCTATGTCCTACTACCGAGCAATCCAATTATCCGACCGTCCAGCTTGCCTGTCCTCTACCAACTGACTTGTTGCTCTCCCGCGTTTATTTTTCAACCACTGCTTGCTTGTATGTTCTCTGTTCGTCGCTGCTTGCTTGCTTGCCACTCTTCTTTTCGATACCATTTGCTCGACTCCTCGCGCTGCCCAGCGTTGTTTGCTCGCTCGCCTGCTCTTATCTTCTCCACATCTTCTTCACAACAAGAGCCATATTGTCTCCCTCTCTTTTCTCTTAATCTAGCTACTCTTATTCTAATACAAGGTGTTTACGAACTATTTACTAACTATTCCAATAACATGTTGACAAATGTAAATTAATTTTAATTGTAATTCATTAATAATATATTAATTCATATAAAGAAATTAAAATATAAAATAAAATATCAAATTCAGTATGTTGTTGTGTTGTGTTTGTGTTCTTAGTTTTGTGTTGTGTGGACAAAATTTGCTCTCGCCGAATTTTGGTCGTCACACTCCCCCCCTACTTTGGGTTGGGTGAAAAACGAGTAGATACCTTGCCCCTTCGTGAAATTCGGATTTGGACCGTCTGCCCATCAACCTCTCGACGAGCATTCAACAAACGTCCAGGCCGCCATTTTAGTTTTAGTTGGGCGATGACCTCATTCAGTGTCGATGATTCATGGCTCACGCCATCACCGATATCTATGTTCTTCCCTTCGGTTCCTTGTTGTGGGTCATCTGGTAGAAATCCCTCATTGTTGTCCCGCAAGTAACGTTCCAATTCTTCGATGATGTTGTTGTCTATTGAGATTGCATCTTCCATCTCCGTAGTTTGTGACACCAAATTGTCGATGTAGCCAGATATGCCAATATCTAGCGGTTCAAGCTGTATATCATTATTGTGGTCCGCTCTGTCCAATTCGTCGCATGCAGGAACCTGTATGACACCACTGCCGGATGGCGTTCCATCAGTGACAAATGGTGGCTGGTCTCTTGTGGCTGGTATATTATCAGTCCCAGTAATTGGTAATGGTAAGTTCTTTGGCCATCTAGTAGCGCTACTCCCAACTTCTTGGTCCGGCATTGTTTGGATCACTTGGAAAGTCGTTACATGTTGTATATAGCCAGGTATACGCACCACTTCCTCTTCGAATGTCGTAGTCACCCACTCTCGATCCGGCTGGTTTTCTGATTCCTCCTCTTCAGGGTCACTCGCATTTTGAGGTTCGGGTTCGGCGTCCTCTTGATGGGAAGGTCCCTCATCTTCATTATTCACGCCGAAAGCCTGGTCATTTGGTTCAGTTGCATCGCTGTCCGCATTTGTCTCGTTTTGCAATTGGGTTTCTAAATTTTCTTCAGCCTCATTTCCCTTTTCGTCTGCCACGCTCTCTTCTGGTTGTGTTACCACCTCGTCCTCTTGCTCATGTAGTTCCACAAATATGACATCCTCGGATGATGACGAGCACTCCTCCCTTGTAACTATTTGCTCAGTCTCCTTCCTTTCCAGTGGGGGCTCCAAAGGTGTTACACGACTGAGAATGATACGTTCGCCTCTTTGTCCCGGTACTCTTTTGGACTGCCATTCTTCTCCTAACATCTGTGTCCTTGGAATACGTTCTTCCTCTTCCATCATTCTCTCTCTAAATCTTTCTGCACTCCTCTTAAATTTCTTTTCACCTCTGCGGTCATCCATGTCTAGTGTCTGCGTTGAAGGTTCACTAATGACTGTAATCTATCGCGAATTAGTTTAATTGAGTTGAGGATTGACTACGGGTTGCCAATTTTTATTGAGTTGATCAATACTTTGCTAGCACTATGTACTTGGGATAGCTTATTGGGGAGCAAACTCTGATTCACTGTATAATTATGCTGCTCCCTACTTTCTTGTTCTGTAAATGCAGCTGAGTAAAAGTTTTTGAGGTCGCTAATATGGGCGGTTTTAGAAGTTCTCCCGTTGATTGGCTTGATACGTACAATTACTGGAGACACATATTTTTCAACTTTAAAAGGGCCTCCATATCGTGGTGCGAGTTTGGCCGCGAAGTTATCTGATGCTTTCGAGAGGTGGTGTAGTTTGACCATAACTAATTGTCCAATTTGGGGCTTCCATGGTCGGCGGCGGAGATTATAGTATTTGGCCTGTTTTTCTGACGCTAACCTCATGTTTTCTCTGGCAATTTGAAATACCATTTTGAGTCGATCGGCATGATTCTTTATTGTAAAACGTTCCGTTCCGGTGCCAAGTGTGAGCTTGTCGTAAATAGTGTTAGGTAAACGTGGCTCCCTTCCTTGTACAATATATGCTGGACTGAACCCTGTTGATTCCGACACACCTGTATTAATGGCTAAAGTGAGTTCGGGTAAAAGTTCATCCCAGGTAGTTTGCTTGTTCTCTGAAAATTGCGCGATCATGGTTTTTATCGTCCGGTTGGTACGTTCGGTGGGGTTTTCTTGTGGCGTGTAAGGGGCCGTATACTGATGACTTACTCCCATTTCATTAAGGAAGTCCTTGAAGGCCTTACTGGTAAACTGGGTGCCGTTATCTGATATGAACAGTTTAGGTACACCGAACCGTGCTAAGATCCGTTCTCTAAATGCTTTAATCAGATTTGTACTAGTAGCTTTCCGACACGGTACTAACTCCGTCCACTTAGAAAACTTGTCTGTAAAGACCATTAACGTGTTATTACCGTGAGTGGACCGAGGAAGAGGTCCCACAAAGTCGGCGCTAACGATTGCCCATGGTTCTTCTGCAAATGTTGTAAGCATCTCGCCTGCTGTTCGTTGTTGTGAAGGTTTGAATTTCTGGCAACTTTTACAAGATCGTACGTAGTAGCCGGCTTGTCTAAGCATACCTGGCCAGTAGTATCTCTTCGCTAATCGACTGCGGGTTTTGTGTACGCCCAGATGGCCGGCACTCGGGGCGTCATGGTTTTCCTTGATGATCTGCTCTCTTAAGTGGTCGGGCACACACATTTTCCATGGGAAGCAATCTGTGTTCCCACCTAACTGATGGCGATAGAGGTTTTTATTTTCGATGACGTAGTCGGGGAATTTCTCCGGATTATTTTCTACTTCTTTGTACTTGTTAGCATACCACGACTTTTCTTTGTTGGCTCCCACTTGTATACAACTGAGTGTTTCTATGGGTTGTCGGGACAACGCATCTGCAACAATATTTTGCTTACCCCTTCTGTACTTTATGTCATAAGTAAATTGCTGTAGCTCGAGAGCCCATCTGGCTATCCGACCTGAGGGACTTTCGATTGAATTAAGCCATTTTAAAGACATATGGTCAGTGACTATGGTGAACTCGTAACCTTCGAGATACGGTCGCATTTTCCTCACTGCCCATACAATGGCTAGGCACTCCTTCTCTGTGGAGGAATAGTTCTTTTCGGCATTGTTAAGGTGACGGCTAGCGTAAGCTATTACTCTTTCTTTTCCTTCTAATGTCTGAGTTAGTACAGCTCCGAGCCCATAGTCGCAGGCATCTGTTTGCAGAATGAATCGTTGGTTGAAATCGGGGCATGCTAGAATAGGTGCCTCCGTCAGCCTTCGTTTTAGAGCTTCAAAGGCTTCTTGTTGCTCCTGACACCATTTGAAATGTTTCCCCTTTTTTAATAGCGACGTTAAAGGATATGTAATTCTGGCGAATTCTGGTACAAATCGTCTATACCAGGACGCAATACCGAGATACTGACGAAGTTGGCGCACATTTTGTGGTGGTTTTAATTCCCTGATAGCTGCTATCTTTTCCGGATCCGTGTGTATTCCTTTCTCGCTCACCATGTGTCCTAGGTATTTTATTTCCTTCCTGAAGAATTTGCATTTATCTTTATTTATACGCAGCTTGGCTTGACGTAAACGTTTGAAAACTTCTTTAAGGTTTTGCATATGATCCTCCAACGTACTGCCAGTAACGACGATGTCGTCCAAATATGCAAATGCAAATGGTTCGAGGTCAGCACCAATCACACGGTCGAGGGCTCTCTGAAACGTTGCGGGGGCGGAATGAAGTCCGAAGGGCATGACTCGCCATTGAAACAGTCCGCGCCCTGGAACCGTAAATGCCGTATATGGTTTACTGGATTCCTCTAAAGGGATCTGCCAATAGCCGTTTTTCAGATCGATACTACTGATGTAATTAGCATTTTTCAAACGTTCCAAAATGTGATTCATTCGGGGAAGTGGGTATGCGTCGGGTACTGATTTTGCATTTAATTGGCGATAATCCACACATAGGCGCCATCGTCCATCCTTCTTCCTCACTAATACAATAGGCGCGCTGTATGGACTTTGTGATGGTTCAATACACCTCTTTTCCAATAGTTCCTCGATCTCTTGATCGATAATTTTTTGCATTGCCGGATTACGCGGAAAATAGCGTTGCTTTATGGGTTGATCGTCCTTCATTATTATTCGATGCGCTGCTAAATCTGTTATCCCTTTAATGTTTGCGAATTGACTGAGCTCGTCTTGCAAGAATCGTTGTATGTGCTCCTCTTCTGTAAGGACGACTCCCTTCGAACTATTGCAGGAGACTTTTGCGTAACTTTGGTTTGTATTTCGTCTGTTTAATTTAACTGTGAGATTCCCGCATCTAATTTCGGTTTCAATGCCTGTCAAAAAGTCGAAGCCGAGAATAACATTATCCACTACTTCGGGTATTATTAGAAATGTGATATTAACGCTTCGGTTTCCTAGTGTTGCCTTAGTTGTAAATGTTTGACACACTTCTTGAGCGTGACCGTTCGCCATAGATACTTGCATCGTGGTAGGCTCGACTTTGCCTACACCACGGAGTTTTTCAGCCAAACATTTGCTCATGAAGCTACGGGTCGCGCCAGTATCGATTGTTGCCTCTATTGCCGTATTTCCCAATGATATGGTAGCAATAATGCGTTGGCCCTCCATTCGTAGTTGTTCTAATGGTTTCGAGGCTTTGGAATGTCCTGCTGACCGGCTCCTCGAACTGACGGCCAGCGACTCGCGTTTCCCTGCTCTCCACAGCATGCATTAGTGCGTATGTTTTTCCGGCCGCACTGCCAACAAAAAAGAACTTGAGTATTTCGGCAGCTTCCTGCGTAATGACCTTGCTGACTACATCTTCTACATGCAGAGCGTGCATTCGTGATGAATTGATCTTGCTTGTCCACCACTTGGCGATGAGTGTCTGATGTTACTTGGCGAATTTGAGAGTGTTTTGAGCCATGGGCATGTTGTGGTGGATGCGTGTCTATCCGTAAATTCTCCCAGTCACCTGCTAAACCGATTAATTCGTTTAATGTGGTGAATTCCTGACGCTTGATGTAAAGTTGAATCTCCCTTCTACTATTCTTGTATATTCGATTTAACCGCTCCGGATCTGACAGATTTGTGTGGCGCATGAGATTTTGGAGTGACAAAACATAATCTTTGAATTTCTCGTTTAGTCTTTGAGTTCTCTGCCGTATTTCGTCTTCGAGACATTCAAAATAGCGAGATGGTAGGAAAAATTCGAGGAGATCTTGTTTGAATGTATTCCAAGAGGTCCACCTTCGATTGTTATTTCTAAACCACTGTAGCGCCTGATCAGTTAGGAGCTGCGGCATTGTTCTTGGCAGCGAGTCTGGGTCAATACTGTATAACTGCGTAAGCTCCTCCACTCGTTCAATGAATGCTATCGCATCCTCTTTTCCGCTATAGGTTATATTCCACTTTCTTATGCGATCAATAATATACGGGCTCGGTAGAAACTGGTTGACTTGGGGCTGATAGGAGTAATTTCTTCCTATATCATTTGCTCTATCCATGTTAGAATTTGGTGAGCTTGGTTGTCCGGCTAATGACGATGCAGTGGTTTGCCCGTCAGGCCCTTCCAGGGTGATATTTATGTTCTCCTTGACGGGTTTACTTGACTTGGGCTTAACTTGAACTGGTAATGTGTCAAGCCCTGCTCCTGGTGATATGCTGCGGCGGTGTTCCGCCTCTAGCTCGTTTAGACGACTTACAATATTCTTGTCTAAGTTTTCGTCTCTTGCAAATGCAGCGAAATTTCTTCGAAGTTCATCTACTGTACCGCTGGTTTCTAGCTGAAATTCTTTCGCGTAGGTGAGAAGCTCTTCTCGACGAAGTTCGTGAATCCACCCTGTTCTCACCATTTTGATTCAAAGTATTCGGTAACTTACTAGGCTGAGAAATCACGATTTAATATTATTTCTAGAGGGTCCCTGCTCGGGCGCCACTGTAACGGGATCTTTCCCTAGTCCTGTGGTCTATAGCCAGGGCGTGGCTCGCCGGCCAGTGTCCAGTCACAGAAATTTATAAAACGCAAGTGGCCCTCTAGACTTGATGTTATTATTTTATTTTTGGGTATCAGATTTCTCGAGCTGTGTGTATCTCGGGGTCCAAAAGGCCCCGTAGAAGATGTGGTGAAGGTTTGGTGGTCACTCCAACTGGGCAAGATGATTTAAATGACTGCGCCGTGTGGCTGACTTAATCAAAATATATTAAATTTACAGGGGTGCGTTAAATAAGTGCCCCCCGCGAGAAGCAATCAGATAACGGGTAACTTATGTAGCCCTATATGACCTACGTTCCTTAAATTTCTCGACAAGATGATTAACTATAGTCAATTACCCTACTTGTCATTTTCCGTTTGCGCGTTTATCCCAGCAGTGAGTGATCGTCAAGATTGCACTCACCGAGTACGGCTTACTTAAATATACCTTACACTGCGTTCGATCGTCGAGATTACGATACGCAATGAAGGAGATATTTTCGCAGACCAGGGATCCTATGTAGCCTTGTAATCCTACTAGAATCTCCTAATTGTCTTTGTCCGTCTGCCCGTTTATCCCAGCAGTGAGTGATCGTCAAGATTGCACTCACCGAGTACGGTTTACTTAAATATATCTTACACTGCGTTCGATCGTCGAGATTACGAAACGCAATGAAAGAGATATTTTCGCAGACCAGGGATCCTATGTAGCCTTGTAATCCTACTAGAATCTCCTAATTGTCTTTGTCCGTCTGCCCGTTTATCCCAGCAGTGAGTGATCGTCAAGATTGCACTCACCGAGTACGGCTTACTTAAATATACCTTACACTGCGTTCGATCGTCGAGATTACGAAACGCAATGAAAGAGATATTTTCGCAGACCGGGGATCCTATGTAGCCTTGTAATCCTACTAGAATCTCCTAATTGTCTTTGTCCGTCTGCTTTTCCACTATCTGCTAAACCCTATGTCCTACTACCGAGCAATCCAATTATCCGACCGTCCAGCTTGCCTGTCCTCTACCAACTGACTTGTTGCTCTCCCGCGTTTATTTTTCAACCACTGCTTGCTTGTATGTTCTCTGTTCGTCGCTGCTTGCTTGCTTGCCACTCTTCTTTTCGATACCATTTGCTCGACTCCTCGCGCTGCCCAGCGTTGTTTGCTCGCTCGCCTGCTCTTATCTTCTCCACATCTTCTTCACAACAAGAGCCATATTGTCTCCCTCTCTTTTCTCTTAATCTAGCTACTCTTATTCTAATACAAGGTGTTTACGAACTATTTACTAACTATTCCAATAACATGTTGACAAATGTAAATTAATTTTAATTGTAATTCATTAATAATATATTAATTCATATAAAGAAATTAAAATATAAAATAAAATATCAAATTCAGTATGTTGTTGTGTTGTGTTTGTGTTCTTAGTTTTGTGTTGTGTGGACAAAATTTGCTCTCGCCGAATTTTGGTCGTCACAGCAGATTAGAAAATTCTGGAATGTGAACAAGAACTACCAACAAAATCACAAGAAATATTTCTCGAAATTAGCACAACAACAACAAGTACATTGTGTGCCGCTATGCACATTAGAAAATTCCCGAATGTGCACAAGAACAACGACTGCAGCGGAGTTGTTTTGATCGGTGTATAAAAGGGCCCACCGCGCTGAATTCGAGCTCTTTTGGAATCTCGTGCTCCAAGTGGTAAGTCGTCGAACCTTGAACCTTTAGTACCTTGTCCTGGCTGAGTGCTCTTAAGCGGACGCCAATCCCAATTCCAAGTAAATTTTAGTACCCGATTCCAAGTAAATTTTAGTACCTCGTCCTGGCTGAGTGCTCTTAAGCGGACGCCAATCCCAATTCCAAGTAAATTTTAGTACCTCGTCCTGGCTGAGTGCTCTTAAGCGGACGCCAATCCCAATTCCAAGTAAATTTTAGTACCTCGTCCTGGCTGAGTGCTCTTAAGCGGACGCCAGTCCCAATTCCAAGTAAATCTTAGTACCTCGTCCTGGCTGAGTGCTCTTAAGCGGACGCCAATCCCAATTCCAAGTAAATCTTAGTACCTCGTCCTGGCTGAGTGCTCTTAAGCGGACGCCAATACCAATTCCAAGTAAATTTTTAGTACCTCGTCGTGGCTGAGTGCTTTTAAGCGGACGCCAATCCTGAATCAAAGTAAATGCTAGTATCTCGTAGTGGCTGACGCCGACAATCATAAAACCTACCTCGTATTCTAGAACTCTGTGTACATATATTTTGTATTTTTACGGACTGAGTGCTATTCAGCGGACGTAAAAACTAAAGGAACTAGTTTTAAGAAATACTGTTAGTTATAAAATACCGAAAAATAAAACTTTGAATTACGGTAAATAAATAGTCGAAAAACTGTGAAAAGAAAACCGAAAGCTTTTTATTTAAGTGTTCGGTACGGGACTCTGGCGAGACTGAGTATACAGGGACATCATTATAAAAGCCTTGGAAGATTTTCTCGAAAAGCACTTGGGCTATAAATTCAATTTATGTAGAGATATTTTGTGAGTATGTGAAAATGAGTATTGAAGAAGATATGGTTGTGGATGTAAAATCGTTCCAAACCAAAATGACTTTAATACAGACAAGAGAAGATATCTAAAGCAGCTATAATAATATGATTTATCAGATTGCAAAAAATGTCTGAGTTTCAGGAAAGGGAGTGTCTGGTCTCTCGTACGGATATGTCACGTAGAGTTCAATATTAATCAATATCGACCAATAAGGGAATAGCTATAATAAAAATATTGTTATTTATTAAAATCAATTTATAAACAAAATAATAATATAAATTAAAAAATAAATATATATATTAAGCAAAACAACTGTTAGATTTAAGAAATTGTATGAATAAATTTCAATATAAAAACACCATAAAACAGTCGATTACCTACATTTTCAGATTAGGACAGTACCTGACTTTGAACTGATAGCACTGATTTAAATTTGAACTGATAGCACTGATGCTCTGATAACTGACTTTGAAATAAATGGACGAGGCACACAAATCGACGACTATTAAAAAAGTATTCTTGATGACATCGATTTAAAATACGATACCTCAGAATATTCAGCAGTCGATCCGATTGATGAAGGACGTTATAAAGAAAAGACTTTGATATTTACATCCAACTATAAATGAAAGCACCACGGCACTTTCTTACAGCCTTTGAACTGATCTGATCTAATAGGTAATATCTTTTGCACCTGATATGATCTGATAGTTGATACATCTGATCTGATAGCTGATATACCAGATCTAATCCGATCTGATCTGATTTGATAGTTGATACACCTAATCTTGATAACTCACTGTTATAGCTGATCGAAGACAGTGAAGATGAATATTAAACTATTAAAAGAACTTGTAAACAGAATCTATGCATGATGCGATAACAAACAAACTTAAAACCAGTACCCCAGTTAACGCAAAGAAAGAGAGCGATTTTACAGACGAAACTCTTACCAAGAGCAATGATGATGATAATGACGATGATGATGGTACCTTTTTCTCTCAAATGGATGTTTCAGAGGAATATGCAAACAAATTAACTGACGACATGGATTGATCTAAATTAGAGCAGCAAAATGAGCTGGATACAGCATACGGACTGCATAGAGGAACATATGGTGAATGGAGATTCGGAAGTAGCTCTTTCAAAATACAAAACGGCGAAATATTAATATCCGATAAACCGTTTGACACCTCATCCCCCACCTCTTTCAACCTTACACCCGGTCTCTTCCAATTACTGTTCCACAAGACACCATCAAATTACAACGAAGCAGATCTACAGGTTTACAAAACAATTATAATCAATACTAATGCTCACAAACGTAACCATGATGAAAATAAGCAAATTAAGGGAACTAAGGCTTACAAGTACACCAACATCATAAAGGGATTATTCAGCGATGTCTTTATTGACGTCCACACCACTTCACCATAAAAAAGGAACGGGTGTGATGAGTTTATACTCTCAAACACCTAATTATTTTCATCATAATGATACTAAGGCTATGCATATTCTAAAAGCACTAACCAATGACAAAGAATCATCAACGACATACAAAGGCTTAATGCAAGTAAATTCACAGAAACTCGAATTTATTTATTGGAATGATCCCAATATCCAGATAGATAGATTACGCCTTTTGTTATTATCTGCTTCGGATGAAGAAAAATTTTATATCAACGAAATAATTTCCATTATCGAAGAATTACGAGAAGCCGACATAATTGAGTAACTTTCACGTACATATTCTGTATACTAAGGGAACATCTTATCAACAGATAATCATACATAACCACATCATTTTCATGGAAATCAAATTTATTTCATAAGCAATAAATTTGAACATGTCGATCTGCCCGGTAGAAAACCGTGCTGAGAATCAGAGATAATATTTTTTACGTGATTAAACAATTTATCCTTGATTATATGATCAAATAATTTAGCGATTGTGCATTGCTTCACAATTGCTCTGTAATTATTAACATCACCGCGATCACCAGATTTAAAAATTGGAACAATTATGCAAGCTTTGCAGCAATTGAGAAATGTTTTTTTTTTATAAAAACTCTGGTTGTTTTGTTCTAGCTAGCTTGATTTTAAGGTTTGAAAATTTAAAAATGTCAAAGTCCTATTTCCCTAAGCATATCGTTGGCTTACTATATGGAGAGAGGACAGTGTGTATACTGTTTCTATCTCCCCTTAGGCAACAACCATATATTCGGAGACTACTTAAGGGAATTACATAAATACCTACACCTGGATGGCCTGTCAGTCTGTCTACGTTCGTGAAAACAAAAAACCTGTCCTGTCCTGACCTGTTGTACCTATAGGTCACTTTCACCTACAATTGTCACCCCACATATCCAACCTAACTTTTTGGAAATGTCTCGCTAACAGTCTTCATTCTTTATTATGCAAATATATAAAATACAAATACGTGAATATATAAAATGCGAGTAAATAAAAATATAGATGAGGTTAATAGGTAGTGGTGAGGTTTGAGGGGAAAAAAAATTAAAAAGTAATGAGATAATAGAAAGGGGTGTACCGGTTCGTGCGGTTTTTTTTCGAAAATTGAAGCTTTATTTTGAAAAAATGGTTACAAATTTAATATTCAAAGTATTGTCCATCGCTAGCTATAACTTTTTCCCATTTTTCTGGCAACTCACGAATACCCTTTCTGAAAAATTCGGCCGGCTTCTCCGCTACACACGAATCGATCCAATTTTTACTTCTTCATAATTGGAGAAATGCTGGTCAGCCAGGCCATGTTGTGATGCTCGGGTTTACGACGAGCAACGGACTTATGTCTCAAGTGACAAGGATATTATAGTGGCGCTCTGTCCACAAGGACACGAGCAGGATGGATCCAGGACACCTCTTGCCGTAGGCAGGATTGGTGCAATCCGTCACCCGTCGATGGCAAAAGGATTACGGAGGACACACAACTGACAGGATTGGTGCAATCCGTTGCCAGTTGGTGGCATAAAGGATATGCGGAGTGCGCGACTGAGGCGACAGGACTCGTTTCTGGTAGGATGGGTGCAATCCGTCACCAGTCACAGGACTTGTGTTCGCACAAGGAGGTGGGAAGAATTGGGAATTCCAAGGGGAGCCATAACTACTATATTGCTTACCTTGTAACTGTCCGTGTTGCTGCTGAGCGGCTGACTGCCGAAAACCTAACTCCTCAATTCAGTTTGTGCACCGTCTATTATACTTGCTTTCTGTGTTCTTCTTCTCTGTGAGTTATTCCAGATGTTGATACCAACATGAATCATTTCCAAGAATGTTGCTAGCAACATGCTGTGTTGCCATGCATTCCAACTCACTTCAACTTCATACGTCATAACGTATGAACGTAACAGTCAGAGTAGACTTCAGAAGTTTTAACCCTTTGGTAGGGATCAGACAGATAGGATCTTACTAGAGCGGTAGCCATATTGGAAAAATTGTATAAGGTCCGCAGCTTGCTACACAAAATTCCATGATTCACGCTGTCGAAGGCTTTAGAAAAGTCTTACAGACACAACAGGGTTATACATTCATTATCATAAGCTAGCCGTATGTCATCAGTTACTTTGAGCATAGCTGTGGCGCAACTGTGCTTTTGACGAAAACCAGATTGCAGTGGATTAAGAAGAATGTGATGTATTCATTTATTTGCTCTGCCATAATTGCCTCACAGATTTTAGACAACACTGACAAAATACTAATCGACGAAAATCAGCAGGCACTTTTTGGGACAAATTCTTGGGTATGGGAATTACTGTAGCTAATTTCCAACTCATGGGGAAAGATAAGACGTAAAAACGTGGTTAATAATACCGGTTATAGGAGAGAGTATTGTAAGAAAAATATTTTTTCTTACAACTAAGAATATTTTTTCTTACAACTCCGGGTGTAGAACCTGGCCTGCATCCCAACCGAGCCCGTTTTTAGTAAACGTAAACTGAAAACGCAGTGACCTGGGTTGTGCGGACCCAACTTCATAAATTCTATCAACAACAATAAAAAGAAAAAAAGGCAACGTAGCAAAGACGAAAATATGCAAAACTAACAATAACAACAACAACCACATTAACTCGCTTGCTAACAAAAAGATTAAAAAAAACATGAACCACATACTTTTTACAACAATTACAACACAGACCGAGACGCCAAACCAGCAAGCAAAAATTAAATTAGAGCGTGGGAAGCTACCAACAAGAATTTATTTCTAGAAATAAGCACAACAACAACAAGTACGTTGTGTGCCGCTATGCAGATTAGAAAATTCTGGAATGTGAACAAGAACTACCAACAAAATCACAAGAAATATTTCTCGAAATTAGCACAACAACAACAAGTACATTGTGTGCCGCTATGCACATTAGAAAATTCCCGAATGTGCACAAGAACAACGACTGCAGCGGAGTTGTTTTGATCGGTGTATAAAAGGGCCCACCGCGCTGAATTCGAGCTCTTTTGGAATCTCGTGCTCCAAGTGGTAAGTCGTCGAACCTTGAACCTTTAGTACCTCGTCCTGGCTGAGTGCTCTTAAGCGGACGCCAATCCCAATTCCAAGTAAATTTTAGTACCCGATTCCAAGTAAATTTTAGTACCTCGTCCTGGCTGAGTGCTCTTAAGCGGACGCCAATCCCAATTCCAAGTAAATTTTAGTACCTCGTCCTGGCTGAGTGCTCTTAAGCGGACGCCAATCCCAATTCCAAGTAAATTTTAGTACCTCGTCCTGGCTGAGTGCTCTTAAGCGGACGCCAGTCCCAATTCCAAGTAAATCTTAGTACCTCGTCCTGGCTGAGTGCTCTTAAGCGGACGCCAATCCCAATTCCAAGTAAATCTTAGTACCTCGTCCTGGCTGAGTGCTCTTAAGCGGACGCCAATACCAATTCCAAGTAAATTTTTAGTACCTCGTCGTGGCTGAGTGCTTTTAAGCGGACGCCAATCCTGAATCAAAGTAAATGCTAGTATCTCGTAGTGGCTGACGCCGACAATCATAAAACCTACCTCGTATTCTAGAACTCTGTGTACATATATTTTGTATTTTTACGGACTGAGTGCTATTCAGCGGACGTAAAAACTAAAGGAACTAGTTTTAAGAAATACTGTTAGTTATAAAATACCGAAAAATAAAACTTTGAATTACGGTAAATAAATAGTCGAAAAACTGTGAAAAGAAAACCGAAAGCTTTTTATTTAAGTGTTCGGTACGGGACTCTGGCGAGACTGAGTATACAGGGACATCATTATAAAAGCCTTGGAAGATTTTCTCGAAAAGCACTTGGGCTATAAATTCAATTTATGTAGAGATATTTTGTGAGTATGTGAAAATGAGTATTGAAGAAGATATGGTTGTGGATGTAAAATCGTTCCAAACCAAAATGACTTTAATACAGACAAGAGAAGATATCTAAAGCAGCTATAATAATATGATTTATCAGATTGCAAAAAATGTCTGAGTTTCAGGAAAGGGAGTGTCTGGTCTCTCGTACGGATATGTCACGTAGAGTTCAATATTAATCAATATCGACCAATAAGGGAATAGCTATAATAAAAATATTGTTATTTATTAAAATCAATTTATAAACAAAATAATAATATAAATTAAAAAATAAATATATATATTAAGCAAAACAACTGTTAGATTTAAGAAATTGTATGAATAAATTTCAATATAAAAACACCATAAAACAGTCGATTACCTACATTTTCAGATTAGGACAGTACCTGACTTTGAACTGATAGCACTGATTTAAATTTGAACTGATAGCACTGATGCTCTGATAACTGACTTTGAAATAAATGGACGAGGCACACAAATCGACGACTATTAAAAAAGTATTCTTGATGACATCGATTTAAAATACGATACCTCAGAATATTCAGCAGTCGATCCGATTGATGAAGGACGTTATAAAGAAAAGACTTTGATATTTACATCCAACTATAAATGAAAGCACCACGGCACTTTCTTACAGCCTTTGAACTGATCTGATCTAATAGGTAATATCTTTTGCACCTGATATGATCTGATAGTTGATACATCTGATCTGATAGCTGATATACCAGATCTAATCCGATCTGATCTGATTTGATAGTTGATACACCTAATCTTGATAACTCACTGTTATAGCTGATCGAAGACAGTGAAGATGAATATTAAACTATTAAAAGAACTTGTAAACAGAATCTATGCATGATGCGATAACAAACAAACTTAAAACCAGTACCCCAGTTAACGCAAAGAAAGAGAGCGATTTTACAGACGAAACTCTTACCAAGAGCAATGATGATGATAATGACGATGATGATGGTACCTTTTTCTCTCAAATGGATGTTTCAGAGGAATATGCAAACAAATTAACTGACGACATGGATTGATCTAAATTAGAGCAGCAAAATGAGCTGGATACAGCATACGGACTGCATAGAGGAACATATGGTGAATGGAGATTCGGAAGTAGCTCTTTCAAAATACAAAACGGCGAAATATTAATATCCGATAAACCGTTTGACACCTCATCCCCCACCTCTTTCAACCTTACACCCGGTCTCTTCCAATTACTGTTCCACAAGACACCATCAAATTACAACGAAGCAGATCTACAGGTTTACAAAACAATTATAATCAATACTAATGCTCACAAACGTAACCATGATGAAAATAAGCAAATTAAGGGAACTAAGGCTTACAAGTACACCAACATCATAAAGGGATTATTCAGCGATGTCTTTATTGACGTCCACACCACTTCACCATAAAAAAGGAACGGGTGTGATGAGTTTATACTCTCAAACACCTAATTATTTTCATCATAATGATACTAAGGCTATGCATATTCTAAAAGCACTAACCAATGACAAAGAATCATCAACGACATACAAAGGCTTAATGCAAGTAAATTCACAGAAACTCGAATTTATTTATTGGAATGATCCCAATATCCAGATAGATAGATTACGCCTTTTGTTATTATCTGCTTCGGATGAAGAAAAATTTTATATCAACGAAATAATTTCCATTATCGAAGAATTACGAGAAGCCGACATAATTGAGTAACTTTCACGTACATATTCTGTATACTAAGGGAACATCTTATCAACAGATAATCATACATAACCACATCATTTTCATGGAAATCAAATTTATTTCATAAGCAATAAATTTGAACATGTCGATCTGCCCGGTAGAAAACCGTGCTGAGAATCAGAGATAATATTTTTTACGTGATTAAACAATTTATCCTTGATTATATGATCAAATAATTTAGCGATTGTGCATTGCTTCACAATTGCTCTGTAATTATTAACATCACCGCGATCACCAGATTTAAAAATTGGAACAATTATGCAAGCTTTGCAGCAATTGAGAAATGTTTTTTTTTTATAAAAACTCTGGTTGTTTTGTTCTAGCTAGCTTGATTTTAAGGTTTGAAAATTTAAAAATGTCAAAGTCCTATTTCCCTAAGCATATCGTTGGCTTACTATATGGAGAGAGGACAGTGTGTATACTGTTTCTATCTCCCCTTAGGCAACAACCATATATTCGGAGACTACTTAAGGGAATTACATAAATACCTACACCTGGATGGCCTGTCAGTCTGTCTACGTTCGTGAAAACAAAAAACCTGTCCTGTCCTGACCTGTTGTACCTATAGGTCACTTTCACCTACAATTGTCACCCCACATATCCAACCTAACTTTTTGGAAATGTCTCGCTAACAGTCTTCATTCTTTATTATGCAAATATATAAAATACAAATACGTGAATATATAAAATGCGAGTAAATAAAAATATAGATGAGGTTAATAGGTAGTGGTGAGGTTTGAGGGGAAAAAAAATTAAAAAGTAATGAGATAATAGAAAGGGGTGTACCGGTTCGTGCGGTTTTTTTTCGAAAATTGAAGCTTTATTTTGAAAAAATGGTTACAAATTTAATATTCAAAGTATTGTCCATCGCTAGCTATAACTTTTTCCCATTTTTCTGGCAACTCACGAATACCCTTTCTGAAAAATTCGGCCGGCTTCTCCGCTACACACGAATCGATCCAATTTTTACTTCTTCATAATTGGAGAAATGCTGGTCAGCCAGGCCATGTTGTGATGCTCGGGTTTACGACGAGCAACGGACTTATGTCTCAAGTGACAAGGATATTATAGTGGCGCTCTGTCCACAAGGACACGAGCAGGATGGATCCAGGACACCTCTTGCCGTAGGCAGGATTGGTGCAATCCGTCACCCGTCGATGGCAAAAGGATTACGGAGGACACACAACTGACAGGATTGGTGCAATCCGTTGCCAGTTGGTGGCATAAAGGATATGCGGAGTGCGCGACTGAGGCGACAGGACTCGTTTCTGGTAGGATGGGTGCAATCCGTCACCAGTCACAGGACTTGTGTTCGCACAAGGAGGTGGGAAGAATTGGGAATTCCAAGGGGAGCCATAACTACTATATTGCTTACCTTGTAACTGTCCGTGTTGCTGCTGAGCGGCTGACTGCCGAAAACCTAACTCCTCAATTCAGTTTGTGCACCGTCTATTATACTTGCTTTCTGTGTTCTTCTTCTCTGTGAGTTATTCCAGATGTTGATACCAACATGAATCATTTCCAAGAACGTTGCTAGCAACATGCTGTGTTGCCATGCATTCCAACTCACTTCAACTTCATACGTCATAACGTATGAACGTAACAGTCAGAGTAGACTTCAGAAGTTTTAACCCTTTGGTAGGGATCAGACAGATAGGATCTTACTAGAGCGGTAGCCATATTGGAAAAATTGTATAAGGTCCGCAGCTTGCTACACAAAATTCCATGATTCACGCTGTCGAAGGCTTTAGAAAAGTCTTACAGACACAACAGGGTTATATATTCATTATCATAAGCTAGCCGTATGTCATCAGTTACTTTGAGCATAGCTGTGGCGCAACTGTGCTTTTGACGAAAACCAGATTGCAGTGGATTAAGAAGAATGTGATGTATTCATTTATTTGCTCTGCCATAATTGCCTCACAGATTTTAGACAACACTGACAAAATACTAATCGACGAAAATCAGCAGGCACTTTTTGGGACAAATTCTTGGGTATGGGAATTACTGTAGCTAATTTCCAACTCATGGGGAAAGATAAGACGTAAAAACGTGGTTAATAATACCGGTTATAGGAGAGAGTATTGTAAGAAAAATATTTTTTCTTACAACTAAGAATATTTTTTCTTACAACTCCGGGTGTAGAACCTGGCCTGCATCCCAACCGAGCCCGTTTTTAGTAAACGTAAACTGAAAACGCAGTGACCTGGGTTGTGCGGACCCAACTTCATAAATTCTATCAACAACAATAAAAAGAAAAAAAGGCAACGTAGCAAAGGCGAAAATATGCAAAACTAACAATAACAACAACAACCACATTAACTCGCTTGCTAACAAAAAGATTAAAAAAAACATGAACCACATACTTTTTACAACAATTACAACACAGACCGAGACGCCAAACCAGCAAGCAAAAATTAAATTAGAGCGTGGGAAGCTACCAACAAGAATTTATTTCTAGAAATAAGCACAACAACAACAAGTACGTTGTGTGCCGCTATGCAGATTAGAAAATTCTGGAATGTGAACAAGAACTACCAACAAAATCACAAGAAATATTTCTCGAAATTAGCACAACAACAACAAGTACATTGTGTGCCGCTATGCACATTAGAAAATTCCCGAATGTGCACAAGAACAACGACTGCAGCGGAGTTGTTTTGATCGGTGTATAAAAGGGCGCACCGCGTTGAATTCGAGCTCTTTTGGAATCTCGTGCTCCAAGTGGTAAGTCGTCGAACCTTGAACCTTTAGTACCTTGTCCTGGCTGAGTGCTCTTAAGCGGACGCCAATCCCAATTCCAAGTAAATTTTAGTACCCGATTCCAAGTAAATTTTAGTACCTCGTCCTGGCTGAGTGCTCTTAAGCGGACGCCAATCCCAAATCCAAGTAAATTTTAATACCTCGTCCTGGCTGAGTGCTCTTAAGCGGACGCCAATCCCAATTCCAAGTAAATTTTAGTACCTCGTCCTGGCTGAGTGCTCTTAAGCGGACGCCAATCCCACTTCCAAGTAAATCTTAGTACCTCGTCCTGGCTGAGTGCTCTTAAGCGGACGCCAATCCCAATTCCAAGTAAATCTTAGTACCTCGTCCTGGCTGAGTGCTCTTAAGCGGACGCCAATCCCAATTCCAAGTAAATTTTAGTACCTCGTCCTGGCTGAGTGCTCTTAAGCGGACGCCAGTCCCAATTCCAAGTAAATCTTAGTACCTCGTCCTGGCTGAGTGCTCTTAAGCGGACGCCAATCCCAATTCCAAGTAAATCTTAGTACCTCGTCCTGGCTGAGTGCTCTTAAGCGGACGCCAATCCCAATTCCAAGTAAATTTTTAGTACCTCGTCGTGGCTGAGTGCTTTTAAGCGGACGCCAATCCTGAATCAAAGTAAATGCTAGTATCTCGTAGTGGCTGACGACGACAATCATAAAACCTACCTCGTATTCTAGAACTCTGTGTACATATATTTTGTATTTTTACGGACTGAGTGCTATTCAGCGGACGTTAAAACTAAAGGAACTAGTTTTAAGAAATACTGTTAGTTATAAAATACCGAAAAATAAAACTTTGAATTACGGTAAATAAATAGTCGAAAAACTGTGAAAAGAAAACCGAAAGCTTTTTATTTAAGTGTTCGGTACGGGACTCTGGCGAGACTGAGTATACCCCGGCAAGAAACTTCGTTACAGTATGTATGGCAATATTATTTTAATAAATTTTATAGAGATACCATCCTCTCCAACAGCTGTAGACTTTATAAGTCTTGTATGCCTTATTATGTCAGATGCAGTGACGCCACTAAAACTAAAGAGACCGCACTCGTCAGAGGTGTCACATGTGTCATGAAAGTTATCAGGCAATGATCTATTGAGAATGTATTCATTTAAGATATTCGGTGAGAGAGTACATAAGGGCTTATTTTTTTACCCAATACCGATACTTTTTAATCGTTGCCAAATTGTCCTGGGAGGTAATTTAGGATTTAGCTTGTATGAGTAATAGTCTTGCTTAGATTTTGTTATAAGGCTGGAGCTCTTCTATTGTTTTCCCAATTATCAGACGTACTATTCTTTTTCCATTTGGAGCGTAGGATATTCCTAGTGCGTAAAGAATTTCTTACTCTTGTGGTAAACCATGGGCACGATTGATTTATGATACTAATTCTACGTTGCGGAACAAAAGTATTAATACAAATAACTGATTACATAAACAACAGCTTCAAAGAAGACGGTCGCTTGATATATCGGGTCCGAATAAAAACAGTCTTGAAAGGTTTCCACTAGCGATCCAAACTACAAGTGGTATTTCATCGAAGTGCGAAAGTGCGGTTACGCGTGTGAACTCGTCGTACGCAAATCGCCTTGGACACAAGAGCTAAAATTCAAATTGAAAATCTAGTGAAATTTACTTATTGAAATTGGAAGCCTTGGGAGGTTTGTTTACAAGGTTCCCGCGCAACATCAATCAGCTGATTGACTTGCAAATTTCAAAAGTGGTGAAAAGTTTTTTTTTTCCTCAAAGTTACCGCGCAACATTAAAGAGATTATCGCTGTTTATGTGTAGGAAAATTTTGCTAAACCGACAGTAATAAAGAATTAGTGGGTAACACCAACCTGTACAGACAACCAAAGCTTTTAGTTGGTGTGAACACCCACGCAATCAGAAGCTATAGCATACTTTCTGCAAGATAATATATATAACCTTTAATACAGTGGTGGCTAAGAATATTGTTCCAAAAGTGTATATCAGCTTCGTCGCGGCTGAACTAAACAAAACAATATACTAGCAATTAACAAGTGAAAAGTTACAACATGTAAACAATAAATAAAAATAGTTTATTACTCAGTTACTGCAACAAAACAATAATAATCCAGCTTTGTAATATACATACATTTACACTTGCAAGAGGAAACTAGCGAAAGATAAAAAAACAGTGAAAACTCTAATGAGTTATTCAATTACTAATAAATCTTTAGACAGGAGAAATGCGTATATGACAGTGGTGGCTGCAGACTACAGCTGCAACAATAAAAACAAGAAAATTGAGGAAAGCTCAAACGTAACAACAAAACCTATTAATCGCGCTCGATCATGTTCTCCTGCTCTAATGATAACCAGTGATGCTACAACAGTCATTGCGCCCGTAAGCACGTACCCCCACCTCAGCTTCGCAAACAAACAAAACAACAGCAAGCGCTAAATCAAAAACTCAAGTGGGAATGGATAGATATATTACCGTGCTAAAAAGAGGACGGAGCCCTAAATCTTCGAAAATTCAGTTGCAAGCAAAAGTTTCCAGAGAAGGAAGTGCTGATACACAAAATCGCTTTGCAATTCTACAAGATGAAGCGGTCGAAGCCACTGCTTCGACTAGCTCGAGTAAACCACCCCCAATTTATTTGAGGGAGAAAAATTCAAATGAGCTAATAAAGAACTTAATATCTATCATTGGGGAAAACTCGTTCTACGTAACTCCAATAAAACGGGCTAATATTAATGATATAACAAAAATCCAGGTAAACCATGAAAATTATTACCGAAAGACAGTTACAGAATTTTAAAAACACAACAAGAGGTTTTAAACTTATCAACTAAAAAGCGCCAAAGGTATTCAAATCGTTATAAAAGGTATTGACTCCAATGTGGACCTGAGGATGTAAAGCGAGGTTTGCAAAACAATGGTTTCAAAGTTAAAAATTTTACTAACATAAGAAACCGGGAGAGAATCCCACAACCACTTTTTCGAGTCGAAATGGAACTAGGTGATATGAAATTTAAAAAGAATGAAACGCACCCAATTTATAATTTAAGATATCTGTTGTACCGAAAAGTCACAGTAGAGGAACCGCACAAATGAGCGGGACCTGTCCAATGCCTAAATTGTCAAGAATATGGCCATGCAAAATCCTATTGCAAGTTACCCACCGTATGCGTTGTGTGTGGCAACCTACATGGTAGCGCCAAATGCGATAAACGAAAAGATGACTCAAAAGCTAAGAAATGCAGCAACTGCGGTGGAAATCACACTGCCAATTACAGGGGCTGCCCTGTTTATGTGACAGTTAAGCGTTCCTTGACCAAAAAACCAAATACTAATTCCGCTCAGCCTTTATATTCGCCTAACATCAGCTTTCCTCAACTACCCCAAACCAGATACCAACCAGTTATCGTATGCAAATGTTCTAAAATCTAACCAAACTATAGGCAAAAAAGTGCCAGAAGCCAACGAAACTACTGGATTTAACCTTAGTCGCCTCGAAGCCACAATAGAGACTCTAGTACAGTCAGTAAATAGCTTTACGACCAATATGATGAGCATGATGCAGGAAATGTTGAAAATGCAGTCTGCACTGCTACAAGCAGTTTTTAACAAACCATGAACTTAAAAATCTGTTTCTGGAATGCAAACGGTATCCGCCAACATAAAAATGAGCTTGAATATTTCCTCATGTGCAATGGAATTGATGTAATGTTGATCCCTGAAACTCATATGACGACTAGAAGTTTTTTTTAAATCAAAGGATATACTCTTTATGATACCAAGGATCCCCGAGGCAGAGCTTGTGGTTCGGCAATATTAATTAAGTCGCGACTCAAACACTACTCATTGGGCGGACTTTGTGAAGATTACTTCCAAGCAACAAACATTTGCGTTGAAAACTTTTATCAGGACCTGATTATTTCTTTGATTTATTCACCCCCCCCCCCCCGGTCTTCGATTACATAAAATCAATATAGTACAATTTATAAATCACTAGGCCCACGTTTCCTGGCAGCTGGTGACTACAACGCAAAGCATACGTGCTGGGTCACGACTTATAACCCCGAAGGAACGTATTTCGTACGATACAATTTTTAAAATGGGTTTAAACATAATTTCAAGTGGGAAGTCAACATACTGGCCAACTGATCGAAATAAAATCCCAGATGTCATTGACTTTGGCGTGGTAAGGGGCATGTCCAGAGAAATTATTCAAATCGAGGCTTCATTAGAGCTGTCCTCCGATCATTCTCCCACTATTGTTACCATATTCAACTTCCAAGAAACTGCTTCACCTGCTGGCGATTCAGCATTAACAGTCACACGTACTAACTGGATGAAATATAAAAAATATCTCAGTGCCCTTTGCACGGAGAACATGCCGTTAAGAACCCCTGAAGACATAGAAAACTCTATTAAAAATTTCGAGGCAAATCTTAAGCAAGCAGCTCAACATGCTACTTCCACTAACCCACAGGCGAGATATAATAAAATTCATTTAGAAGATGTAGAACGACTGTTATCCGAATGGAGAGCGTTAAAATTTATAACGCTCTCCATAACTTTGGAGAGCATTGAACAGATTGCTATGGGCCGGTAATTGGCAGGATTCGTAGCCTCACCTTTTTTGGGAACTGGCTGCACATTGGCAATCTTCCAGGAAGTAGGAAAAACTCCTGAAGTGAATGATAAATTAAACAGATTGCGCAATGGGCGAGCCAGTGTTGAGGTGGACTTTCTCAACACGTGGGCTGAAATGCCATCCGGTCCCGAGGATTTATTGACGTTGAGGTTTACAAGCACTCTTTTAACAGCCCGCGTTCGAAAGTGTATCTCAGGCATAATATGAGACACACCATCGATCACGGGTAGTGGTTGGCTACTCTCAGGAAGAGAGCAGTTTTCAGCAAACATTTTGGCTAATAAGTTTGCCTTATCAACCGAGTGAGTGAAGATCACTTATATTAATTATAATTATTATGAATACATATTATATTGTAAGTGTGTGTGTGTGTGTGTTTCGTAAAGGAATTCACAGATAATAGTATGAGTCATCAATTTTCAAAGAATTTATTTTGCAGAGACGCATTTGTATACTATTATTGTTGTTGAAAATTTGAGAGAGGTGAATCGCTACGGCGAAGGAATATAAAAGGAGCAACAAGTTATTGCAGAACTTCATTAACCGTTTGATTCTCTGAGACATCAAGCCGTGTGAGCTCCAAATAACTTTTGAGAAATTACTCATATATTTTATACAGTTCAAAATTCTTAAATAAATTATAATTATATTTATAACTAAAAATAGTAAATAAAAAGATTATTTACTATTATTCAAATTGTATAAAACGCATTAGTTTGCAAAACTAAAACCCAGAGCATTCACAAAGAGTACATTAAAGTGTAAACTAAAACTTAAAGTTTTTATAAAGAACGCTCAAATTTTTAAGAAGACTAAAGTGAAATCTACTTCATTAATATTATTATCATCATAATCATCATCAACAATAACGACATCTTCAGTTAAATCTTTTTAAAATGGAAGGATTCATTTGCAGTGAGTGTGGTGTTCGTTTCACCAAAAATCGTAACCTTAAAGGCCATGTTTTAAACAAACATGCTGAAAAACAAGCATTCGATTGCAATGAATGCAACATTAAATTTACCCGACGCAATAACCTGAAAAAAACATGTAAATTTATTTCATCCACAACCAAGCAGTGCTTCACCAGTAAAACGTATTCATAAGGAAAACTTTTTAATTTGTTCCGATTGTAATGAGAACCTTTTGAAGAAACACTGGAATTAACACATTAGGACCAATAAACATAAAAAAATTCTGGTATCCCGATTAACGAACACTTTAAAACAATAAGGTCAGCCTTCAATGAAAGGATTGAAACGCTTATGCTCGAAAACGTGAACAAGGGTTTGCTCATTCCAAAAACCTTTTTACAGTAAACAGGGACATCATTATAAAAGCCTTGGAAGATTTTCTCGAAAAGCACTTGGGCTATAAATTCAATTTAGAGATATTTTGTGAGTATGTGAAAATGAGTATTGAAGAAGATATGGTTGTGGATGTAAAATCGTTCCAAACCAAAATGACTTTAATACAGACAAGAGAAGATATCTAAAGCAGCTATAATAATATGATTTATCAGATTGCAAAAAAATGTCTGAGTTTCAGGAAAGGGAGTGGCTGGTCTCTCGTAAGGATATGTCACGTAGAGTTAAATATTAATCAATATCGACCAATAAGGGAACAGCTATAAGAAAAATATTGTTATTTATTAAAATCAATTTATAAACAAAATAATAATATAAATTAAAAAATAAATATATATATTAAGCAAAACAACTGTTAGATTTAAGAAATTGTATGAATAAATTTCAATATAAAAACACCATAAAACAGTCGATTACCTACATTTTCAGATTAGGACAGTACCTGACTTTGAACTGATAACACTGATGCTCTGATAACTGACTTTGAAATAAATGGACGAGGCACACAAATCGACGACTATTAAAAAAGTATTCTTGATGACATCGATTTAAAATACGATACCTCAGAATATTCAGCAGTCGATCCGATTGATGAAGGACGTTATAAAGAAAAGACTTTGATATTTACATCCAACTATAAATGAAAGCACCACGGCACTTTCTTACAGCCTTTGAACTGATCTGATCTAATAGGTAATATCTTTTGCACCTGATATGATCTGATAGTTGATACATCTGATCTGATAGCTGATATACCAGATCTAATCCGATCTGATCTGATTTGATAGTTGATACACCTAATCTTGATAACTCACTGTTATAGCTGATCGAAGACAGTGAAGATGAATATTAAACTATTAAAAGAACTTGTAAACAGAATCTATGCATGATGCGATAACAAACAAACTTAAAACCAGTACCCCAGTTAACGCAAAGAAAGAGAGCGATTTTACAGACGAAACTCTTACCAAGAGCAATGATGATGATAATGACGATGATGATGGTACCTTTTTCTCTCAAATGGATGTTTCAGAGGAATATGCAAACAAATTAACTGACGACATGGATTGATCTAAATTAGAGCAGCAAAATGAGCTGGATACAGCATACGGACTGCATAGAGGAACATATGGTGAATGGAGATTCGGAAGTAGCTCTTTCAAAATACAAAACGACGAAATATTAATATCCGATAAACCGTTTGACACCTCATCCCCCACCTCTTTCAACCTTACACCCGGTCTCTTCCAATTACTGTTCCACAAGACACCATCAAATTACAACGAAGCAGGTCTACAGGTTTACAAAACAATTATAATCAATACTAATGCTCACAAACGTAACCATGATGAAAATAAGCAAATTAAGGGAACTAAGGCTTACAAGTACACCAACATCATAAAGGGATTATTCAGCGATGTCTTTATTGACGTCCACACCACTTCACCATAAAAAAGGAACGGGTGTGATGAGTTTATACTCTCAAACACCTAATTATTTTCATCATAATGATACTAAGGCTATGCATATTCTAAAAGCACTAACCAATGACAAAGAATCATCAACGACATACAAAGGCTTAATGCAAGTAAATTCACAGAAACTCGAATTTATTTATTGGAATGCTCCCAATATCCAGATAGATAGATTACGCCTTTTGTTATTATCTGCTTCGGATGAAGAAAAATTTTATATCAACGAAATAATTTCCATTATCGAAGAATTACGAGAAGCCGACATAATTGAGTAACTTTCACGTACATATTCTGTATACTAAGGGAACATCTTATCAACAGATAATCATACATAACCACATCATTTTCATGGAAATCAAATTTATTTCATAAGCAATAAATTTGAACATGTCGATCTGCCCGGTAGAAAACCGTGCTGAGAATCAGAGATAATATTTTTTACGTGATTAAACAATTTATCCTTGATTATATGATCAAATAATTTAGCGATTGTGCATTGCTTCACAATTGCTCTGTAATTATTAACATCACCGCGATCACCAGATTTAAAAATTGGAACAATTATGCAAGCTTTGCAGCAATTGAGAAATGTTTTTTTTTATAAAAACTCTGGTTGTTTTGTTCTAGCTAGCTTGATTTTAAGGTTTGAAAATTTAAAAATGTCAAAGTCCTATTTCCCTAAGCATATCGTTGGCTTACTATATGGAGAGAGGACAGTGTGTATACTGTTTCTATCTCCCCTTAGGCAACAACCATATATTCGGAGACTACTTAAGGGAATTACATAAATACCTACACCTGGATGGCCTGTCAGTCTGTCTACGTTCGTGAAAACAAAAAACCTGTCCTGTCCTGACCTGTTGTACCTATAGGTCACTTTCACCTACAATTGTCACCCCACATATCCAACCTAACTTTTTGGAAATGTCTCGCTAACAGTCTTCATTCTTTATTATGCATATATATAAAATACAAATACGTGAATATATAAAATGCGAGTAAATAAAAATATAGATGAGGTTAATAGGTAGTGGTGAGGTTTGAGGGGAAAAAAATTTAAAAAGTAATGAGATAATAGAAAGGGGTGTACCGGTTCGTGCGGTTTTTTTTCGAAAATTGAAGCTTTATTGTGAAAAAATGGTTACAAATTTAATATTCAAAGTATTGTCCGTCGCTAGCTATAACTTTTTCCCATTTTTCTGGCAACTCACGAATACCCTTTCTGAAAAATTCGGCCGGCTTCTCCGCTACACACGAATCGATCCAATTTTTACTTCTTCATAATTGGAGAAATGCTGGTCAGCCAGGCCATGTTGTGATGCTCGGGTTTACGACGAGCAACGGACTTATGTCTCAAGTGACAAGGATATTATAGTGGCGCTCTGTCCACAAGGACACGAGCAGGATGGATCCAGGACACCTCTTGCCGTGGGCAGGATTGGTGCAATCCGTCACCCGTCGATGGCAAAAGGATTACGGAGGACACACAACTGACAGGATTGGTGCAATCCGTTGCCAGTTGGTGGCATAAAGGATATGCGGAGTGCGCGACTGAGGCGACAGGACTCGTTTCTGGTAGGATGGGTGCAATCCGTCACCAGTCACAGGACTTGTGTTCGCACAAGGAGGTGGGAAGAATTGGGAATTCCAAGGGGAGCCATAACTACTATATTGCTTACCTTGTAACTGTCCGTGTTGCTGCTGAGCGGCTGACTGCCGAAAACCTAACTCCTCAATTCAGTTTGTGCACCGTCTATTATACTTGCTTTCTGTGTTCTTCTTCTCTGTGAGTTATTCCAGATGTTGATACCAACATGAATCATTTCCAAGAATGTTGCTAGCAACATGCTGTGTTGCCATGCATTCCAACTCACTTCAACTTCATACGTCATAACGTATGAACGTAACAGTCAGAGTAGACTTCAGAAGTTTTAACCCTTTGGTAGGGATCAGACAGATAGGACCTTACTAGAGCGGTAGCCATATTGGAAAAATTGTATAAGGTCCGCAGCTTGCTACACAAAATTCCATGATTCACGCTGTCGAAGGCTTTAGAAAAGTCTTACAGACACAACAGGGTTATATATTCATTATCATAAGCTAGCCGTATGTCATCAGTTACTTTGAGCATAGCTGTGGCGCAACTGTGCTTTTGACGAAAACCAGATTGCAGTGGATTAAGAAGAATGTGATGTATTCATTTATTTGCTCTGCCATAATTGCCTCACAGATTTTAGACAACACTGACAAAATACTAATCGACGAAAATCAGCAGGCACTTTTTGGGACAAATTCTTGGGTATGGGAATTACTGTAGCTAATTTCCAACTCATGGGGAAAGATGAAGACGTAAAAACGTGGTTAATAATACCGGTTATAGGAGAGAGTATTGTAAGAAAAATATCTTTTCTTACAACTAAGAATATTTTTTCTTACAACTCCGGGTGTAGAACCTGGCCTGCATCCCAACCGAGCCCGTTTTTAGTAAACGTAAACTGAAAACGCAGTGACCTGGGTTGTGCGGACCCAACTTCATAAATTCTATCAACAACAATAAAAAGAAAAAAAGGCAACGTAGCAAAGGCGAAAATATGCAAAACTAACAATAACAACAACAACCACATTAACTCGCTTGCTAACAAAAAGATTAAAAAAAACCTCGGTCACACAGAGTACATGAACCACATACTTTTTACAACAATTACAACACAGACCGAGACGCCAAACCAGCAAGCAAAAATTAAATTAGAGCGTGGGAAGCTACCAACAAGAATTTATTTCTAGAAATAAGCACAACAACAACAAGTACGTTGTGTGCCGCTATGCAGATTAGAAAATTCTGGAATGTGAACAAGAACTACCAACAAAATAACAAGAAATATTTCTCGAAATTAGCACAACAACAACAAGTACATTGTGTGCCGCTATGCACATTAGAAAATTCCCGAATGTGCACAAGAACAACGACTGCAGCGGAGTTGTTTTGATCGGTGTATAAAAGGGCCCACCGCGCTGAATTCGAGCTCTTTTGGAATCTCGTGCTCCAAGTGGTAAGTCGTCGAACCTTGAACCTTTAGTACCTTGTCCTGGCTGAGTGCTCTTAAGCGGACGCCAATCCCAATTCCAAGTAAATTTTAGTACCCGATTCCAAGTAAATTTTAGTACCTCGTCCTGGCTGAGTGCTCTTAAGCGGACGCCAATCCCAATTCCAAGTAAATTTTAGTACCTCGTCCTGGCTGAGTGCTCTTAAGCGGACGCCAATCCCACTTTCAAGTAAATCTTAGTACCTCGTGCTGGCTGAGTGCTCTTAAGCGGACGCCAATCCCAATTCCAAGTAAATCTTAGTACCTCGTCCTGGCTGAGTGCTCTTAAGCGGACGCCAATCCCAATTCCAAGTAAATTTTAGTACCTCGTCCTGGCTGAGTGCTCTTAAGCGGACGCCAATCCCAATTCCAAGTAAATTTTAGTACCTCGTCCTGGCTGAGTGCTCTTAAGCGGACGCCAGTCCCAATTCCAAGTAAATCTTAGTACCTCGTCCTGGCTGAGTGCTCTTAAGCGGACGCCAATCCCAATTCCAAGTAAATTTTAGTACCTCGTCCTGGCTGAGTGCTCTTAAGCGGACGCCAATCCCAATTCCAAGTAAATTTTAGTACCCAATTCCAAGTAAATTATAGTACCTCGTCCTGGCTGAGTGCTCTTAAGCGGACGCCAATCCCAATTCCAAGTAAATTTTAGTACCTCGTCCTGGCTGAGTGCTCTTAAGCGGACGCCAATCCCACTTTCAAGTAAATCTTAGTACCTCGTGCTGGCTGAGTGCTCTTAAGCGGACGCCAATCCCAATTCCAAGTAAATCTTAGTACCTCGTCCTGGCTGAGTGCTCTTAAGCGGACGCCAATCCCAATTCCAAGTAAATTTTAGTACCTCGTCCTGGCTGAGTGCTCTTAAGCGGACGCCAATCCCAATTCCAAGTAAATTTTAGTACCTCGTCCTGGCTGAGTGCTCTTAAGCGGACGCCAGTCCCAATTCCAAGTAAATCTTAGTACCTCGTCCTGGCTGAGTGCTCTTAAGCGGACGCCAATCCCAATTCCAAGTAAATCTTAGTACCTCGTCCTGGCTGAGTGCTCTTAAGCGGACGCCAATCCCAATTCCAAGTAAATTTTTAGTACCTCGTCGTGGCTGAGTGCTTTTAAGCGGACGCCAATCCTGAATCAAAGTAAATGCTAGTATCTCGTAGTGGCTGACGCCGACAATCATAAAACCTACCTCGTATTCTAGAACTCTGTGTACATATATTTTGTATTTTTACGGACTGAGTGCTATTCAGCGGACGTTAAAACTAAAGGAACTAGTTTTAAGAAATACTGTTAGTTATAAAATACCGAAAAATAAAACTTTGAATTACGGTAAATAAATAGTCGAAAAACTGTGAAAAGAAAACCGAAAGCTTTTTATTTAAGTGTTCGGTACGGGACTCTGGCGAGACTGAGTATACCCCGGCAAGAAACTTCGTTACAGTATGTATGGCAATATTATTTTAATAAATTTTATAGAATTACCATCCTCTCCAACAGCTGTAGACTTTATAAGTCTTGTATGCCTTATTATGTCAGATGCAGTGACGCCACTAAAACTAAAGAGACCGCACTCGTCAGAGGTGTCACATGTGTCATGAAAGTTATCAGGCAATGATCTATTGAGAATGTATTCATTTAAGATATTCGGTGAGAGAGTACATAAGGGCTTATTTTTTTACCCAATACCGATACTTTTTAATCGTTGCCAAATTGTCCTGGGAGGTAATTTAGGATTTAGCTTGTATGAGTAATAGTCTTGCTTAGATTTTGTTATAAGGCTGGAGCTCTTCTATAGTTTTCCCAATTATCAGACGTACTATTCTTTTTCCATTTGGAGCGTAGGATATTCCTAGTGCGTAAAGAATTTCTTACTCTTGTGGTAAACCATGGGCACGATTGATTTATGATACTAATTCTACGTTGCGGAACAAAAGTATTAATACAAATAACTGATTACATAAACAACAGCTTCAAAGAAGACGGTCGCTTGATATATCGGGTCCGAATAAAAACAGTCTTGAAAGGTTTCCACTAGCGATCCAAACTACAAGTGGTATTTCATCGAAGTGCGAAAGTGCGGTTACGCGTGTGAACTCGTCGTACGCAAATCGCCTTGGACACAAGAGCTAAAATTCAAATTGAAAATCTAGTGAAATTTACCTATTGAAATTGGAAGCCTTGGGAGGTTTGTCTACAAGGTTCCCGCGCAACATCAATCAGCTGATTGACTTGCAAATTTCAAAAGTGGTGAAAAGTTTTTTTTTTTCCTCAAAGTTACCGCGCAACATTAAAGAGATTATCGCTGTTTATGTGTAGGAAAATTTTGCTAAACCGACAGTAATAAAGAATTAGTGGGTAACACCAACCTGTACAGACAACCAAAGCTTTTAGTTGGTGTGAACACCCACGCAATCAGAAGCTATAGCATACTTTCTGCAAGATAATATATATAACCTTTAATACAGTGGTGGCTAAGAATATTGTTCCAAAAGTGTATATCAGCTTCGTCGCGGCTGAACTAAACAAAACAATATACTAGCAATTAACAAGTGAAAAGTTACAACATGTAAACAATAAATAAAAATAGTTTATTACTCAGTTACTGCAACAAAACAATAATAATCCAGCTTTGTAATATACATACATTACACTTGCAAGAGGAAACTAGCGAAAGATAAAAAAACAGTGAAAACTCTAATGAGTTATGACAGTGGTGGCTGCAGACTACAGCTGCAACAATAAAAACAAGAAAATTGAGGAAAGCTCAAACGTAACAACAAAACCTATTAGTCGCGCTCGATCATGTTCTCCTGCTCTAATGATAACCAGTGATGCTACAACAGTCATTGCGCCCGTAAGCACGTACCCCCACCTCAGCTTCGCAAACAAACAAAACAACAGCAAGCGCTAAATCAAAAACTCAAGTGGGAATGGATAGATATATTACCGTGCTAAAAAGAGGACGGAGCTCTAAATCTTCGAAAATTCAGTTGCAAGCAAAAGTTTCCAGAGAAGGAAGTGCTGATACACAAAATCGCTTTGCAATTCTACAAGATGAAGCGGTCGAAGCCACTGCTTCGACTAGCTCGAGTAAACCACCCCCAATTTATTTGAGGGAGAAAAATTCAAATGAGCTAATAAAGAACTTAATATCTATCATTGGGGAAAACTCGTTCTACGTAACTCCAATAAAACGGGCTAATATTAATGATATAACAAAAATCCAGGTAAACCATGAAAATTATTACCGAAAGACAGTTACAGAATTTTAAAAACACAACAAGAGGTTTTAAACTTATCAACTAAAAAGCGCCAAAGGTATTCAAATCGTTATAAAAGGTATTGACTCCAATGTGGACCTGAGGATGTAAAGCGAGGTTTGCAAAACAATGGTTTCAAAGTTAAAAATTTTACTAACATAAGAAACCGGGAGAGAATCCCACAACCACTTTTTCGAGTCGAAATGGAACTAGGTGATATGAAATTTAAAAAGAATGAAACGCACCCAATTTATAATTTAAGATATCTGTTGTACCGAAAAGTCACAGTAGAGGAACCGCACAAATGAGCGGGACCTGTCCAATGCCTAAATTGTCAAGAATATGGCCATGCAAAATCCTATTGCAAGTTACCCACCGTATGCGTTGTGTGTGGCAACCTACATGGTAGCGCCAAATGCGATAAACGAAAAGATGACTCAAAAGCTAAGAAATGCAGCAACTGCGGTGGAAACCACACTGCCAATTACAGGGGCTGCCCTGTTTATGTGACAGTTAAGCGTTCCTTGACCAAAAAACCAAATACTAATTCCGCTCAGCCTTTGTATTCGCCTAACATCAGCTTTCCTCAACTACCCCAACCAGATACCAACCAGTTATCGTATGCAAATGTTCTAAAAACTAACCAAACTATAGGCAAAAAAGTGCCAGAAGCCAACGAAACTACTGGATTTAACCTTAGTCGCCTCGAAGCCACAATAGAGACTCTAGTACAGTCAGTAAATAGCTTTACGACCAATATGATGAGCATGATGCAGGAAATGTTGAAAATGCAGTCTACACTGCTACAAGCAGTTTTTAACAAACCATGAACTTAAAAATCTGTTTCTGGAATGCAAACGGTATCCGCCAACATAAAAATGAGCTTGAATATTTCCTCATGTGCAATGGAATTGATGTAATGTTGATCCCTGAAACTCATATGACGACTAGAAGTTTTTTTAAAATCAAAGGATATACTCTTTATGATACCAAGGATCCCCGAGGCAGAGCTTGTGGTGGTTCGGCAATATTAATTAAGTCGCGACTCAAACACTACTCATTGGGCGGACTTTGTGAAGATTACTTCCAAGCAACAAACATTTGCGTTGAAAACTTTTATCAGGACCTGATTATTTCTTCGATTTATTCACCCCCCCACCCCCCGGTCTTCGATTACATAAAATCAATATAGTACAATTTATAAATCACTAGGCCCACGTTTCCTGGCAGCTGGTGACTACAACGCAAAGCATACGTGCTGGGTCACGATTTATAACCCCGAAGGAACGTATTTCGTACGATACAATTTTTAAAATGGGTTTAAACATAATTTCAAGTGGGAAGTCAACATACTGGCCAACTGATCGAAATAAAATCCCAGATGTCATTGACTTTGGCGTGGTAAGAGGCATGTCCAGAGAAATTATTCAAATCGAGGCTTCATTAGAGCTGTCCTCCGATCATTCTCCCACTATTGTTACCATATTCAACTTCCAAGAAACTGCTTCACCTGCTGGCGATTCAGCATTAACAGTCACACGTACTAACTGGATGAAATATAAAAAATATCTCAGTGCCCTTTGCACGGAGAACATGCCGTTAAGAACCCCTGAAGACATAGAAAACTCTATTAAAAATTTCGAGGCAAATCTTAAGCAAGCAGCTCAACATGCTACTTCCACTAACCCACAGGCGAGATATAATAAAATTCATTTAGAAGATGTAGAACGACTGTTATCCGAATGGAGAGCGTTAAAATTTATAACGCTCTCCATAACTTTGGAGAGCATTGAACAGATTGCTATGGGCCGGTAATTGGCAGGATTCGTAGCCTCACCTTTTTTGGGAACTGGCTGCACATTGGCAATCTTCCAGGAAGTAGGAAAAACTCCTGAAGTGAATGATAAATTAAACAGATTGCGCAATGGGCGAGCCAGTGTTGAGGCGCACTTTCTCAACACGTGGGCTGAAATGCCATCCGGTCCCGAGGATTTATTGACGTTGAGGTTTACAAGCACTCTTTTAACAGCCCGCGTTCGAAAGTGTATCTCAGGCATAATATGAGACACACCATCGATCACGGGTAGTGGTTGGCTACTCTCAGGAAGAGAGCAGTTTTCAGCAAACATTTTGGCTAATAAGCTTGCCTTATCAACCGAGTGAGTGAAGATCACTTATATTAATTATAATTATTATGAATACATATTATATTGTAAGTGTGTGTGTGTGTGTTTTGTAAAGGAATTCACAGATAATAGTATGAGTCATCAATTTTCAAAGAATTTATTTTGCAGAGACGCATTTGTATACTATTATTGTTGTTGAAAATTTGAGAGAGGTGAATCGCTACGGCGAAGGAATATAAAAGGAGCAACAAGTTATTGCAGAACTTCATTAATCGTTTGATTCTCTGAGACATCAAGCCGTGTGAGCTCCAAATAACTTTTGAGAAATTACTCATATATTTTATACAGTTCAAAATTCTTAAATAAATTATAATTATATTTATAACTAAAAATAGTAAATAAAAAGATTATTTACTATTATTCAAATTGTATAAAACGCATTAGTTTGCAAAACTAAAACCCAGAGCATTCACAAAGAGTACATTAAAGTGTAAACTAAAACTTAAAGTTTTTATAAAGAACGCTCAAATTTTTAAGAAGACTAAAGTGAAATCTACTTCATTAATATTATTATCATCATAATCATCATCAACAATAACGACATCTTCAGTTAAATCTTTTCAAAATGGAAGGATTCATTTGCAGTGAGTGTGGTGTTCGTTTCACCAAAAATCGTAACCTTAAAGGCCATGTTTTAAACAAACATGCTGAAAAACAAGCATTCGATTGCAATGAATGCAACATTAAATTTACCCGACGCAATAACCTGAAAAAAACATGTAAATTTATTTCATCCACAACCAAGCAGTGCTTCACCAGTAAAACGTATTCATAAGGAAAACTTTTTAATTTGTTCCGATTGTAATGAGAACCTTTTGAAGAAACACTGGAATTAACACATTAGGACCAATAAACATAAAAAAATTCTGGTATCCCGATTAACGAACACTTTAAAACAATAAGGTCAGCCTTCAATGAAAGGATTGAAACGCTTATGCTCGAAAACGTGAACAAGGGTTTGCTCATTCCAAAAACCTTTTTACAGTAAACAGGGACATCATTATAAAAGCCTTGGAAGATTTTCTCGAAAAGCACTTGGGCTATAAATTCAATTTAGAGATATTTTGTGAGTATGTGAAAATGAGTATTGAAGAAGATATGGTTGTGGATGTAAAATCGTTCCAAACCAAAATGACTTTAATACAGACAAGAGAAGATATCTAAAGCAGCTATAATAATATGATTTATCAGATTGCAAAAAAATGTCTGAGTTTCAGGAAAGGGAGTGGCTGGTCTCTCGTAAGGATATGTCACGTAGAGTTCAATATTAATCAATATCGACCAATAAGGGAATAGCTATAATAAAAATATTGTTATTTATTAAAATCAATTTATAAACAAAATAATAATATAAATTAAAAAATAAATATATATATTAAGCAAAACAACTGTTAGATTTAAGAAATTGTATGAATAAATTTCAATATAAAAACACCATAAAACAGTCGATTACCTACATTTTCAGATTAGGACAGTACCTGACTTTGAACTGATAGCACTGGTTTAAATTTGAACTGATAGCACTGATGCTCTGATAACTGACTTTGAAATAAATGGACGAGGCACACAAATCGACGACTATTAAAAAAGTATTCTTGATGACATCGATTTAAAATACGATACCTCAGAATATTCAGCAGTCGATCCGATTGATGAAGGACGTTATAAAGAAAAGACTTTGATATTTACATCCAACTATAAATGAAAGCACCACGGCACTTTCTTACAGCCTTTGAACTGATCTGATCTAATAGGTAATATCTTTTGCACCTGATATGATCTGATAGTTGATACATCTGATCTGATAGCTGATATACCAGATCTAATCCGATCTGATCTGATTTGATAGTTGATACACCTAATCTTGATAACTCACTGTTATAGCTGATCGAAGACAGTGAAGATGAATTTAAACTATTAAAAGAACTTGTAAACAGAATCTATGCATGATGCGATAACAAACAAACTTAAAACCAGTACCCCAGTTAACGCAAAGAAAGAGAGCGATTTTACAGACGAAACTCTTACCAAGAGCAATGATGACGATGATAATGACGATGATGATGGTACCTTTTTCTCTCAAATGGATGTTTCAGAGGAATATGCAAACAAATTAACTGACGACATGGATTGATCTAAATTAGAGCAGCAAAATGAGCTGGATACAGCATACGGACTGCATAGAGGAACATATGGTGAATGGAGATTCGGAAGTAGCTCTTTCAAAATACAAAGCGGCGAAATATTAATATCCGATAAACCGTTTGACACCTCATCTCCCACCTCTTTCAACCTTACACCCGGTCTCTTCCAATTACTGTTCCACAAGACACCATCAAATCACAACGAAGCAGATCTACAGGTTTACAAAACAATTATAATCAATACTAATGCTCACAAACGTAACCATGATGAAAATAAGCAAATTAAGGGAACTAAGGCTTACAAGTACACCAACATCATAAAGGGATTATTCAGCGATGTCTTTATTGACGTCCACACCACTTCACCATAAAAAAGGAACGGGTGTGATGAGTTTATACTCTCAAACACCTAATTATTTTCATCATAATGATACTAAGGCTATGCATATTCTAAAAGCACTAACCAATGACAAAGAATCATCAACGACATACAAAGGCTTAATGCAAGTAAATTCACAGAAACTCGAATTTATTTATTGGAATGATCCCAATATCCAGATAGATAGATTACGCCTTTTGTTATTATCTGCTTCGGATGAAGAAAAATTTTATATCAACGAAATAATTTCCATTATCGAAGAATTACGAGAAGCCGACATAATTGAGTAACTTTCACGTACATATTCTGTATACTAAGAGAACATCTTATCAACAGATAATCATACATAACCACATCATTTTCATCGAAATCAAATTTATTTCATAAGCAATAAATTTGAACAAGTCGATCTGCCCGGTAGAAAACCGTGCTGAGAATCAGAGATAATATTTTTTACGTGATTAAACAATTTATCCTTGATTATATGATCAAATAATTTAGCGATTGTGCATTGCTTCACAATTGCTCTGTAATTATTAACATCACCGCGATCACCAGATTTAAAAATTGGAACAATTATGCAAGCTTTGCAGCAATTGAGAAATGTTTTTTTTTTATAAAAAGTCTGGTTGTTTTGTTCTAGCTGGCTTGATTTTAAGGTTTGAAAATTTAAAAATGTCAAAGTCCTATTTCCCTAAGCATATCGTTGGCTTACTATATGGAGAGAGGACAGTGTGTATACTGTTTCTATCTCCCCTTAGGCAACAACCATATATTCGGAGACTACTTAAGGGAATTACATAAATACCTACACCTGGATGGCCTGTCAGTCTGTCTACGTTCGTGAAAACAAAAAACCTGTCCTGTCCTGACCTGTTGTACCTATAGGTCACTTTCACCTACAATTGTCACCCCACATATCCAACCTAACTTTTTGGAAATGTCTCGCTAACAGTCTTCATTCTTTATTATGCAAATATATAAAATACAAATACGTGAATATATAAAATGCGAGTAAATAAAAATATAGATGAGGTTAATAGGTAGTGGTGAGGTTTGAGGGGAAAAAAATTTAAAAAGTAATGAGATAATAGAAAGGGGTGTACCGGTTCGTGCGGTTTTTTTTCGAAAATTGAAGCTTTATTGTGAAAAAATGGTTACAAATTTAATATTCAAAGTATTGTCCGTCGCTAGCTATAACTTTTTCCCATTTTTCTGGCAACTCACGAATACCCTTTCTGAAAAATTCGGCCGGCTTCTCCGCTACACACGAATCGATCCAATTTTTACTTCTTCATAATTGGAGAAATGCTGGTCAGCCAGGCCATGTTGTGATGCTCGGGTTTACGACGAGCAACGGACTTATGTCTCAAGTGACAAGGATATTATAGTGGCGCTCTGTCCACAAGGACACGAGCAGGATGGATCCAGGACACCTCTTGCCGTGGGCAGGATTGGTGCAATCCGTCACCCGTCGATGGTAAAAGGATTACGGAGGACACACAACTGACAGGATTGGTGCAATCCGTTGCCAGTTGGTGGCATAAAGGATATGCGGAGTGCGCGACTGAGGCGACAGGACTCGTTTCTGGTAGGATGGGTGCAATCCGTCACCAGTCACAGGACTTGTGTTCGCACAAGGAGGTGGGAAGAATTGGGAATTCCAAGGGGAGCCATAACTACTATATTGCTTACCTTGTAACTGTCCGTGTTGCTGCTGAGCGGCTGACTGCCGAAAACCTAACTCCTCAATTCAGTTTGTGCACCGTCTATTATACTTGCTTTCTGTGTTCTTCTTCTCTGTGAGTTATTCCAGATGTTGATACCAACATGAATCATTTCCAAGAATGTTGCTAGCAACATGCTGTGTTGCCATGCATTCCAACTCACTTCAACTTCATACGTCATAACGTATGAACGTAACAGTCAGAGTAGACTTCAGAAGTTTTAACCCTTTGGTAGGGATCAGACAGATAGGACCTTACTAGAGCGGTAGCCATATTGGAAAAATTGTATAAGGTCCGCAGCTTGCTACACAAAATTCCATGATTCACGCTGTCGAAGGCTTTAGAAAAGTCTTACAGACACAACAGGGTTATATATTCATTATCATAAGCTAGCCGTATGTCATCAGTTACTTTGAGCATAGCTGTGGCGCAACTGTGCTTTTGACGAAAACCAGATTGCAGTGGATTAAGAAGAATGTGATGTATTCATTTATTTGCTCTGCCATAATTGCCTCACAGATTTTAGACAACACTGACAAAATACTAATCGACGAAAATCAGCAGGAACTTTTTGGGACAAATTCTTGGGTATGGGAATTACTGTAGCTAATTTCCAACTCATGGGGAAAGATGAAGACGTAAAAACGTGGTTAATAATACCGGTTATAGGAGAGAGTATTGTAAGAAAAATATTTTTTCTTACAACTAAGAATATTTTTTCTTACAACTCCGGGTGTAGAACCTGGCCTGCATCCCAACCGAGCCCGTTTTTAGTAAACGTAAACTGAAAACGCAGTGACCTGGGTTGTGCGGACCCAACTTCATAAATTCTATCAACAACAATAAAAAGAAAAAAAGGCAACGTAGCAAAGGCGAAAATATGCAAAACTAACAATAACAACAACAACCACATTAACTCGCTTGCTAACAAAAAGATTAAAAAAAACCTCGGTCACACAGAGTACATGAACCACATACTTTTTACAACAATTACAACACAGACCGAGACGCCAAACCAGCAAGCAAAAATTAAATTAGAGCGTGGGAAGCTACCAACAAGAATTTATTTCTAGAAATAAGCACAACAACAACAAGTACGTTGTGTGCCGCTATGCAGATTAGAAAATTCTGGAATGTGAACAAGAACTACCAACAAAATCACAAGAAATATTTCTCGAAATTAGCACAACAACAACAAGTACATTGTGTGCCGCTATGCACATTAGAAAATTCCCGAATGTGCACAAGAACAACGACTGCAGCGGAGTTGTTTTGATCGGTGTATAAAAGGGCCCACCGCGCTGAATTCGAGCTCTTTTGGAATCTCGTGCTCCAAGTGGTAAGTCGTCGAACCTTGAACCTTTAGTACCTTGTCCTGGCTGAGTGCTCTTAAGCGGACGCCAATCCCAATTCCAAGTAAATTTTAGTACCCGATTCCAAGTAAATTTTAGTACCTCGTCCTGGCTGAGTGCTCTTAAGCGGACGCCAATCCCAATTCCAAGTAAATTTTAGTACCTCGTCCTGGCTGAGTGCTCTTAAGCGGACGCCAATCCCACTTTCAAGTAAATCTTAGTACCTCGTCCTGGCTGAGTGCTCTTAAGCGGACGCCAATCCCAATTCCAAGTAAACCTTAGTACCTCGTCCTGGCTGAGTGCTCTTAAGCGGACGCCAATCCCAATTCCAAGTAAATTTTAGTACCTCGTCCTGGCTGAGTGCTCTTAAGCGGACGCCAATCCCAATTCCAAGTAAATTTTAGTACCTCGTCCTGGCTGAGTGCTCTTAAGCGGACGCCAGTCCCAATTCCAAGTAAATCTTAGTACCTCGTCCTGGCTGAGTGCTCTTAAGCGGACGCCAATCCCAATTCCAAGTAAATCTTAGTACCTCGTCCTGGCTGAGTGCTCTTAAGCGGACGCCAATCCCAATTCCAAGTAAATTTTTAGTACCTCGTCGTGGCTGAGTGCTTTTAAGCGGACGCCAATCCTGAATCAAAGTAAATGCTAGTATCTCGTAGTGGCTGACGCCGACAATCATAAAACCTACCTCGTATTCTAGAACTCTGTGTACATATATTTTGTATTTTTACGGACTGAGTGCTATTCAGCGGACGTTAAAACTAAAGGAACTAGTTTTAAGAAATACTGTTAGTTATAAAATACCGAAAAATAAAACTTTGAATTACGGTAAATAAATAGTCGAAAAACTGTGAAAAGAAAACCGAAAGCTTTTTATTTAAGTGTTCGGTACGGGACTCTGGCGAGACTGAGTATACCCCGGCAAGAAACTTCGTTACAGTATGTATGGCAATATTATTTTAATAAATTTTATAGAGATACCATCCTCTCCAACAGCTGTAGACTTTATAAGTCTTGTATGCCTTATTATGTCAGATGCAGTGACGCCACTAAAACTAAAGAGACCGCACTCGTCAGAGGTGTCACATGTGTCATGAAAGTTATCAGGCAATGATCTATTGAGAATGTATTCATTTAAGATATTCGGTGAGAGAGTACATAAGGGCTTATTTTTTTACCCAATACCGATACTTTTTAATCGTTGCCAAATTGTCCTGGGAGGTAATTTAGGATTTAGCTTGTATGAGTAATAGTCTTGCTTAGATTTTGTTATAAGGCTGGAGCTCTTCTATAGTTTTCCCAATTATCAGACGTACTATTCTTTTTCCATTTGGAGCGTAGGATATTCCTAGTGCGTAAAGAATTTCTTACTCTTGTGGTAAACCATGGGCACGATTGCTTTATGATACTAATTCTACGTTGCGGAACAAAAGTATTAATACAAATAACTGATTACATAAACAACAGCTTCAAAGAAGACGGTCGCTTGATATATCGGGTCCGAATAAAAACAGTCTTGAAAGGTTTCCACTAGCGATCCAAACTACAAGTGGTATTTCATCGAAGTGCGAAAGTGCGGTTACGCGTGTGAACTCGTCGTACGCAAATCGCCTTGGACACAAGAGCTAAAATTCAAATTGAAAATCTAGTGAAATTTACTTATTGGAATTGGAAGCCTTGGGAGGTTTGTTTACAAGGTTCCCGCGCAACATCAATCAGCTGATTGACTTGCAAATTTCAAAAGTGGTGAAAAGTTTTTTTTTTCCTCAAAGTTACCGCGCAACATTAAAGAGATTATCGCTGTTTATGTGTAGGAAAATTTTGCTAAACCGACAGTAATAAAGAATTAGTGGGTAACACCAACCTGTACAGACAACCAAAGCTTTTAGTTGGTGTGAACACCCACGCAATCAGAAGCTATAGCATACTTTTCTGCAAGATAATATATATAACCTTTAATACAGTGGTGGCTAAGAATATTGTTCCAAAAGTGTATATCAGCTTCGTCGCGGCTGAACTAAACAAAACAATATACTAGCAATTAACAAGTGAAAAGTTACAACATGTAAACAATAAATAAAAATAGTTTATTACTCAGTTACTGCAACAAAACAATAATAATCCAGCTTTGTAATATATATACATTTACACTTGCAAGAGGAAACTAGCGAAAGATAAAAAAACAGTGAAAACTCTAATGAGTTATTCAATTACTAATAAATCTTTAGACAGGAGAAATGCGTATATGACAGTGGTGGCTGCAGACTACAGCTGCAACAATAAAAACAAGAAAATTGAGGAAAGCTCAAACGTAACAACAAAACCTATTAATCGCGCTCGATCATGTTCTCCTGCTCTAATGATAACCAGTGATGCTACAACAGTCATTGCGCCCGTAAGCACGTACCCCCACCTCAGCTTCGCAAACAAACAAAACAACAGCAAGCGCTAAATCAAAAACTCAAGTGGGAATGGATAGATATATTACCGTGCTAAAAAGAGGACGGAGCCCTAAATCTTCGAAAATTCAGTTGCAAGCAAAAGTTTCCAGAGAAGGAAGTGCTGATACACAAAATCGCTTTGCAATTCTACAAGATGAAGCGGTCGAAGCCACTGCTTCGACTAGCTCGAGTAAACCACCCCCAATTTATTTGAGGGAGAAAAATTCAAATGAGCTAATAAAGAACTTAATATCTATCATTGGGGAAAACTCGTTCTACGTAACTCCAATAAAACGGGCTAATATTAATGATATAACAAAAATCCAGGTAAACCATGAAAATTATTACCGAAAGACAGTTACAGAATTTTAAAAACACAACAAGAGGTTTTAAACTTATCAACTAAAAAGCGCCAAAGGTATTCAAATCGTTATAAAAGGTATTGACTCCAATGTGGACCTGAGGATGTAAAGCGAGGTTTGCAAAACAATGGTTTCAAAGTTAAAAATTTTACTAACATAAGAAACCGGGAGAGAATCCCACAACCACTTTTTCGAGTCGAAATGGAACTAGGTGATATGAAATTTAAAAAGAATGAAACGCACCCAATTTATAATTTAAGATATCTGTTGTACCGAAAAGTCACAGTAGAGGAACCGCACAAATGAGCGGGACCTGTCCAATGCCTAAATTGTCAAGAATATGGCCATGCAAAATCCTATTGCAAGTTACCCACCGTATGCGTTGTGTGTGGCAACCTACATGGTAGCGCCAAATGCGATAAACGAAAAGATGACTCAAAAGCTAAGAAATGCAGCAACTGCGGTGGAAACCACACTGCCAATTACAGGGGCTGCCCTGTTTATGTGACAGTTAAGCGTTCCTTGACCAAAAAACCAAATACTAATTCCGCTCAGCCTTTATATTCGCCTAACATCAGCTTTCCTCAACTACCCCAAACCAGATACCAACCAGTTATCGTATGCAAATGTTCTAAAAACTAACCAAACTATAGGCAAAAAAGTGCCAGAAGCCAACGAAACTACTGGATTTAACCTTAGTCGCCTCGAAGCCACAATAGAGACTCTAGTACAGTCAGTAAATAGCTTTACGACCAATATGATGAGCATGATGCAGGAAATGTTGAAAATGCAGTCTGCACTGCTACAAGCAATTTTTAACAAACCATGAACTTAAAAATCTGTTTCTGGAATGCAAACGGTATCCGCCAACATAAAAATGAGCTTGAATATTTCCTCATGGGCAATGGAATTGATGTAATGTTGATCCCTGAAACTCATATGATGACTAGAAGTTTTTTTAAAATCAAAGGATATACTCTTTATGATACCAAGGATCCCCGAGGCAGAGCTTGTGGTGGTTCGGCAATATTAATTAAGTCGCGACTCAAACACTACTCATTGGGCGGACTTTGTGAAGATTACTTCCAAGCAACAAACATTTGCGTTGAAAACTTTTATCAGGACCTGATTATTTCTTTGATTTATTCACCCCCCCCCCCCGGTCTTCGATTACATAAAATCAATATAGTACAATTTATAAATCACTAGGCCCACGTTTCCTGGCAGCTGGTGACTACAACGCAAATCATACTTGCTGGGTCACGACTTATAACCCCGAAGGAACGTATTTTGTACGATACAATTTTTAAAATGGGTTTAAACATAATTTCAAGTAGGAAGCCAACATACTGGCCAACTGATCGAAATAAAATCCCAGATGTCATTGACTTTGGAGTGGTAAGGGGCATGTCCAGAGAAATTATTCAAATCGAGGCTTCATTAGAGCTGTCCTCCGATCATTCTCCCACTATTGTTACCATATTCAACTTCCAAGAAACTGCTTCACCTGCTGGCGATTCAGCATTAACAGTCACACGTACTAACTGGATGAAATATAAAAAATATCTCAGTGCCCTTTGCACGGAACCCCTGAAGACATAGAAAACTCTATTAAAAATTTCGAGGCAAATCTTAAGCAAGCAGCTCAACATGCTACTTCCACTAACCCACAGGCGAGATATAATAAAATTCATTTAGAAGATGTAGAACGACTGTTATCCGAATGGAGAGCGTTAAAATTTATAACGCTCTCCATAACTTTGGAGAGCATTGAACAGATTGCTATGGGCCGGTAATTGGCAGGATTCGTAGCCTCACCTTTTTTGGGAACTGGCTGCACATTGGCAATCTTCCAGGAAGTAGGAAAAACTCCTGAAGTGAATGATAAATTAAACAGATTGCGCAATGGGCGAGCCAGTGTTGAGGCGCACTTTCTCAACACGTGGGCTGAAATGCCATCCGGTCCCGAGGATTTATTGACGTTGAGGTTTACAAGCACTCTTTTAACAGCCCGCGTTCGAAAGTGTATCTCAGGCATAATATGAGACACACCATCGATCACGGGTAGTGGTTGGCTACTCTCAGGAAGAGAGCAGTTTTCAGCAAACATTTTGGCTAATAAGTTTGCCTTATCAACCGAGTGAGTGAAGATCACTTATATTAATTATAATTATTATGAATACATATTATATTGTAAGTGTGTGTGTGTGTGTGTTTCGTAAAGGAATTCACAGATAATAGTATGAGTTATCAATTTTCAAAGAATTTATTTTGCAGAGACGCATTTGTATACTATTATTGTTGTTGAAAATTTGAGAGAGGTGAATCGCTACGGCGAAGGAATATAAAAGGAGCAACAAGTTATTGCAGAACTTCATTAATCGTTTGATTCTCTGAGACATCAAGCCGTGTGAGCTCCAAATAACTTTTGAGAAATTACTCATATATTTTATACAGTTCAAAATTCTTAAATAAATTATAATTATATTTATAACTAAAAATAGTAAATAAAAAGATTATTTACTATTATTCAAATTGTATAAAACGCATTAGTTTGCAAAACTAAAACCCAGAGCATTCACAAAGAGTACATTAAAGTGTAAACTAAAACTTAAAGTTTTTATAAAGAACGCTCAAATTTTTAAGAAGACTAAAGTGAAATCTACTTCATTAATATTATTATCATCATAATCATCATCAACAATAACGACATCTTCAGTTAAATCTTTTCAAAATGGAAGGATTCATTTGCAGTGAGTGTGGTGTTCGTTTCACCAAAAATCGCAACCTTAAAGGCCATGTTTTAAACAAACATGCTGAAAAACAAGCATTCGATTGCAATGAATGCAACATTAAATTTACCCGACGCAATAACCTGAAAAAAACATGTAAATTTATTTCATCCACAACCAAGCAGTGCTTCACCAGTAAAACGTATTCATAAGGAAAACTTTTTAATTTGTTCCGATTGTAATGAGAACCTTTTGAAGAAACACTGGAATTAACACATTAGGACCAATAAATATAAAAAAATGCTGGTATCCCGATTAACGAACACTTTAAAACAATAAGGTCAGCCTTCAATGAAAGGATTGAAACGCTTATGCTCGAAAACGTGAACAAGGGTTTGCTCATTCCAAAAACCTTTTTACAGTAAACAGGGACATCATTATAAAAGCCTTGGAAGATTTTCTCGAAAAGCACTTGGGCTATAAATTCAATTTAGAGATATTTTGTGAGTATGTGAAAATGAGTATTGAAGAAGATATGGTTGTGGATGTAAAATCGTTCCAAACCAAAATGACTTTAATACAGACAAGAGAAGATATCTAAAGCAGCTATAATAATATGATTTATCAGATTGCAAGAAAATGTCTGAGTTTCAGGAAAGGGAGTGGCTGGTCTCTCGTAAGGATATGTCACATAGAGTTCAATATTAATCAATATCGACCAATAAGGGAATAGCTATAAGAAATATATTGTTATTTATTAAAATCAATTTATAAACAAAATAATAATATAAATTAAAAAATAAATATATATATTAAGCAAAACAACTGTTAGATTTAAGAAATTGTATGAATAAATTTCAATATAAAAACACCATAAAACAGTCGATTACCTACATTTTCAGATTAGGACAGTACCTGACTTTGAACTGATAACACTGATTTAAATTTGAACTGATAGCACTGATGCTCTGATAACTGACTTCGAAATAAATGGACGAGGCACACAAATCGACGACTATTAAAAAAGTATTCGTGATGACATCGATTTAAAATCCGATACCTCAGAATATTCAGCAGTCGATCCGATTGATGAAGGACGTTATAAACAAAAGACTTTGATATTTACATCCAACTATAAATGAAAGCACCACGGCACTTTCTTACAGCCTTTGTAAACAGAATCTATGCATGATGCGATAACAAACAAACTTAAAACCAGTACCCCAGTTAAAGCAAAGAAAGAGAGCGATTTTACAGACGAAACTCTTACCAAGAGCAATGATGACGATGATAATGACGATGATGATGGTTCCTTTTTCTCTCAAATGGATGTTTTAGAGGAATATGCAAACAAATTAACTGACGACATGGATTGATCTAAATTAGAGCAGCAAAATGAGCTGGATACAGCATACGGACTGCATAGAGGAACATATGGTGAATGGAGATTCGGAAGTAGCTCTTTCAAAATACAAAACGGCGAAATATTAATATCCGATAAACCGTTTGACACCTCATCCCCCACCTCTTTCAACCTTACACCCGGTCTCTTCCAATTACTGTTCCACAAGACACCATCAAATTACAACGAAGCAGATCTACAGGTTTACAAAACAATTATAATCAATACTAATGCTCACAAACGTAACCATGATGAAAATAAGCAAATTAAGGGAACTAAGGCTTACAAGTACACCAACATCATAAAGGGATTATTCAGCGATGTCTTTATTGACGTCCACACCACTTCACCATAAAAAAGGAACGGGTGTGATGAGTTTATACTCTCAAACACCTAATTATTTTCATCATAATGATACTAAGGCTATGCATATTCTAAAAGCACTAACCAACAAAAAAAAAAGAATAAAAAGAAATAATATAAAAAAGAATAATAATAAAGAAAGATTCTTTATTATTCTTTAATAATATGATAAAGAATCATCAACGACATACAAAGGTTTAATGCAAGTAAATTCACAGAAACCCGAATTTATTTATTGGAATGATCCCAATAAGCTGGTACATAGATTACGCGTTTTGTTATTATCTGCTTCGGATGAAGGTAACTTCTATATCAACGAAATAATTTAAAAAACCTGTAAAATAAAATCCATATAAATAAGTTCTCTATTGGCGTTCGAAGTGTGCAGTCGCTATTATGTCAGTTCCGCTTAAATCTAATTGTCTTAAATGCTTTCAATGCATTCCTAATAACAGTGAATTATCTTGCGGCGTATGCAAGGCTAAATTCCATAAACTTTGTGGTAAAATTGATGATATGCAATTTAAAGTTATTGCGGACAATCTAAATATTGTTTTTCTTTGTGATTGCTGCCTAAAATCCTCATCTGAATTGTTATCTTTGCTACGTACATTAAATAGTGAAGTAAATGAACTCAAAACCGGTTTTCAACAAATTTTATGCAATAAAATTACTGCAAACACGACTAATGATGTTGTTGCTGTTTCGCCTAACTCCAATAATTCCAATAAGCAAATTGCTGAACTGCCAAAGGCAAACAGAAAAAAGGGAATAACTATTAAAAATAGCCAGAATTTTGGCAGACTTACTATTGCTCATCCTGAGGTTCTTTCGGCTTCTTCTGTAGTTGCTCCTAATCCCAGTGGATCTTTGGATGAAGTAAGTGGCCCTGCTCCTAACCCCAGTGGATCTTTGGATGACGGAAGTGGCCCTACTCAAGTTTCAACTGATTGTACAACAATGAAGGACACGGTTAGTGTTAGTGATACCTGCCCTTGATTGGATCACTGTAAGGAAGAAGAAAGCAGCTAAAAACCGAAAAGCCACCAGCCATTCACATAACATTGTTGTTGGTACTGCTCCAACTTGTGATGCTTTCTCCGTTGTGCACAATATGAAGTTTATTTATATTTCAAGGTTTGACGTGAAAACTGAACCTGTGGATATTTTAAAGTATGTTTGGGCAAAAATGTTGATCTCACAACTATCGCATGCGTTAAACTTATCAAGAAGGATGCCAACATTTCTAAACTCCGCTTCATAAATTTTAAACTTGGTGTACCATTACATTTGTATAGCAAAGTTTTCTCTCAACAACCTTGAATCCTGCATCCGCATCTAATTTCACATCTCATCAGATTGCCTCTTCATCGCGGTATTCATACCCGGCACCCGTTTCAAATTTAGTATGCTTGTCATCTGATATTATGCCTGCGTCAACACTTGCTCAAGAGCCAACGCAACTCCTTAGCAGCATCGAGCAACGAGATGTATCTACTATATCGTCATATTCGATTTACTACCAAAATATGGCTGGTTTCTGGACGAAGACTTCTGAATTTTTACTCGCTATGTCTCTTCATGAATATGATTTCGTGGCTATCACAGAGAACAGCCTGCATAGCGATATCTCCTCTAGGGAACTTTTTGATAGTTCCTATAATGTCTATCGCCATGATCGGTGTCCTATTGCTTCGGGCCGAAGTATAGGCGGTGGAGTGCTGCTTGCAGTTAAAAATATATTTCGCACTAAACTAATAAAATTTCCTATTATTGATAATAGTATTGAACAAATTTGTGTAGAAATTATAATAGCATGTCTAACGTTAACTTAATTTACATTTTCGTATCATAGTTCTTATGAAGTTTACCAAAGGCATAAATGGCATATTAGATACTCTCAACTCTTGTCACAGCGCGATTGTCATGGGTGACTTTAATTTAAGCAGTATTTCTTGGTCCTATGTAGATAAATGTCTACTTCCTTTCAATCTCTCATCTGATATTGATAACACTGTAATGAGCTATTTTTTATCCAATGATTTTTGTCAAATAAATTACACCAAAAATAGTTTAAATAGAACCCCGGATCTAATTTTTGTTACTAGCGACCTAAAAGCAAATTGTCATAAAAGCCTTTCACCCATTATTAAAAATAGTATACATCATAATGCCTTAATCATTGAATTTTATTTTTATAAATTCGGCCCAGTAGCACTTGCTTCATCAATTCAGCTTGATTTTGCCAAAGGGAACTCTCTTCCGATTAAAGAATTCCTATCTATTGTTGACTGGAATCCATTAATAAATTGTGCTGACCCTTCTAGAATGTACGAGTTGCTGTGTGCTAAACTTCATATTTCGGCATCACAATTTGTTCCTACTAAAATAATTACTATTCCTAGAAATAAACCTCCATAGTTTAATTTTAGATTAGCAAATTTATAAAATGTTAAGAACAAAGCGTTTAAGATATTCAGGAAAAGTAATTTTGTGGGTGATTATAATCTTTTTGTTCGTCTTCGAAATGAATTTGACTTTCTACACAGGTTCTTTTATAAGAGTTATATATTTAAAGTCGAAAGCAATTTCAAATCTAATCCAAAACGATGTACTTTGGAACGAATTTCCGTCATCCCTCGTCAAATTTGTTCTGTTGACAAACCGGTTTCGGCGTTGTGCCATATTTAGTGTCGTTTTTCGTTCTCGAAAAACGAAACGAAAAACGACACTAAAGATGACACAACGCCGAAACCGGTTTGTCAACAGAACAAATTTGACGAGGGATGACGGAAATTCGTTCCAAAATACATCATCTTCCTACTCTGTCGGAAAAACAATCGAACACCAAGAAACTAATCCAAAACATTTTGGGGGTTAATAAATTGTAAACGCAAATCTAATGGATATCCTGCAAGCATGGAATATAATGTTCTTAAATCCAATAATGCACTAGAATCCACTTATCTCTTTTCTAAACATTTTCAAAGTGTTTTCCAAAAATATTCGCCTCCCTCAAATAATAGTTGAATACTATAACTATTTCCGAGAATGATGTTTCCATTGCAATTACACGTCTTAAGACTAGCTTTAAATGTGATAATAGTGACTTCCCAACAGCACTTCTCAAGCATTGTGCCTTCAATTTAATCGAACTAATTGCTGCTCTTTTTAATTAATTTTTTATTGCCCCTTTATTTTTATTGCCCTTTTTATTTTTATTGCCCTTTTTATTTTATTTATTGGTTGTACCGGTTAATTCGTGCAGTTTTCTAACTGATGGCGTATCTTGACTTTTATTCCAGTGATTCACCTTTCCAAATATGTGTTGGAAAGCTACTGTCATATAGTTTCAGAATCAGTATGTGTCATTTAGCTGAAGCATAAACAACAATCCTTTTTTTACTTTGAAAATGTCGAATTTCGTGCCGAATAAAGTGTTTTTGCGGGGAGTACTTCTTCATTACTTCAATATGAAGAAAAAGGCTGCCGAAAGTCATCGTATTTTGGTGGAAGTGTATGGTGTGCATGCCCTAGCTGAGCGTACGTGCCAGAAGTGGTATGCACGGTTTAAAAGTGGCAATTTTGACTTGGAGGACGATGAACAGCCAATAAAGTTTGAAGATCACGAATTGGAGACATTGCTTGACCAAGATCCATCCCAAACACAAGAAGAACTTGCAAAATCACTTGGCGTCGCTCAACAAACCATTTCCGATCGTCTAAAAGTAATGGGAATGATCCGGAAGGTAGGCCATTGGTTGCCGTATGAATTGAAGCCAAGAGACGTCGAACGCCGATTTTTCACGTGTGAACAACTGTTTCAACGGCACAAAAGAAAAAGGTTTTTGCATCGAATTGTCACTGGCGATGAAAAGTGGGTCCATTACGATAACCCAAAACGTCGAGCAACGTATGGATACCCCGGCCATGCATCAACATCGTCTGCAAAATCAAATATCCATGGTTCGAAGCTTCTTCTCTGTATTTGGTGGTGTGATCTATTATGAGCTGTTGCAACCGAATGAAACGGTCACAGGGGAAGTCTACCGACGACAATTGATGCGTTTGAGCCGAGCACTGCGCGAAAAACGGCCGGAATATGAACAAATGCACGGCAAGGTAATTTTGCAACATGACAATGCTCGGCCACATGTTGCACAGGTCGTCAAAACCAACCTTGAAATGCTCAAATGGGATGTCCTACCCCACCCGTCGTATAGTCCAGACCTTGCGCCTTCCGATTACTATCTATTTCGATCAATGCAACATGGCCTGGCTGACCAGCATTTCTCCAATTATGAAGAAGTAAAAATTGGATCGATTCGTGTATAGCGGAGAAGCCGGCCGAATTTTTCAGAAAGGGTATTCGTGAGTTGCCAGAAAAATGGGAAAAAGTTATAGCTAGCGATGGACAATACTTTGAATATTAAATTTGTAACCATTTTTTCACAATAAAGCTTCAATTTTCGAAAAAAAAACCGCACGAACCGGTACACCCCTTTCTATTATCTCATTACTTTTTACATTTTTTCCCCTCAAACCTCACCACTACCTATTAACCTCATCTATATTTTTATTTACTCGCATTTTGTATATTCACGTATTTGTATTTTATATATTTGCATAATAAAGAATGAAGACTGTTAGCGAGACATTTCCAAAAAGTTAGGTTGGATATGTGGGGTGACAATTGTAGGTGAAAGTGACCTATAGGTACAACAGGTCAGGACAGGACAGGTTTTTTGTTTTCACGAACGTAGACAGACTGACAGGCCATCCAGGTGTAGGTATTTATGTAATTCCCTTAAGTAGTCTCCGAATATATGGTTGTTGCCTAAGGGGAGATAGAAACAGTATACACACTGTCCTCTCTCCATATAGTAAGCCAACGATATGCTTAGGGAAATAGGACTTTGACATTTTTAAATTTTCAAACCTTAAAATTAAGCTAGCTAGAACAAAACAACCAGAGTTTTTATAAAAAAACATTTCTCAATTGCTGCAAAGCTTGCATAATTGTTCCAATTTTTAAATCTGGTGATCACGGTGATGTTAATAATTACAGAGCAATTGTGAAGAAATGCACAATCGCTAAATTATTTGATCATATAATCAAGGATAAATTATTTAATAACGTAAAAAATATTATCTCTGATTCTCAGCATGGTTTTGTACCGGGCAGATCGACATGTTCAAATTTTTTGCTTATGAAATAAATTTGATTTCCATGAAAATGATGTGGTTATGTATGATTATCTGTTGATAAGATGTTCCCTTGGTATACAGAATATGTACGTGAAAGTTACTCAATTATGTCGGCTTCTCGTAATTCTTCGATAATGGAAATTATTTCGTTGATTTAAAATTTTTCTTCATCCGAAGCAGATAATAACAAAAGGCGTAATCTATCTATCTGCATATTGGGATCATTCCAATAAATAAATTCGGGTTTCTGTGAATTTACTTGCATTAAGCCTGTGTATGTCGTTGATGATTCTTTGTCATTGGTTAGTGCTTTTAGAATATGCATAGCCTTAGTATCATTATGATGAAAATAATTAGGTGTTTGAGAGTATAAACTCATCACACCCGTTCCTTTTTTATGGTGAAGTGGTGTGGACGTCAATAAAGACATCGCTGAATAATCCCTTTATGATGTTGGTGTACTTGTAAGCCTTAGTTCCCTTAATTTGCTTATTTTCATCATGGTTACGTTTGTGAGCATTAGTATTGATTATAATTGTTTTGTAAACCTGTAGATCTGCTTCGTTGTAATTTGATGGTGTCTTGTGGAACAGTAATTGGAAGAGACCGGGTGTAAGGTTGAAAGAGGTGGGGGATGAGGTGTCAAACGGTTTATCGGATATTAATATTTCGCCGTTTTGTATTTTGAAAGAGCTACTTCCGAATCTCCATTCACCATATGTTCCTCTATGCAGTCCGTATGCTGTATCCAGCTCATTTTGCTGCTCTAATTTAGATCAATCCATGTCGTCAGTTAATTTGTTTGCATATTCCTCTGAAACATCCATTTGAGAGAAAAAGGTACCATCATCATCGTCATTATCATCGTCATCATTGCTCTTGGTAAGAGTTTCGTCTGTAAAATCGCTCTCTTTCTTTGCTCTAACTGGGGTACTGGCTTTAAGTTTGTTTGTTATCGCATCATGCATAGATTCTGTTTACAAGTTCTTTTAATAGTTTAATATTCATCTTCACTGTCTTCGATCAGCTATAACAGTGAGTTATCAAGATTAGGTGTATCAACTATCAAATCAGATCAGATCGGATTAGATCTGGTATATCAGCTATCAGATCAGATGTATCAACTATCAGATCAGATCAGGTGCAAAAGCTATTACCTATTAGATCAGATCAGTTCAAAGGCTGTAAGAAAGTGCCGTGGTGCTTTCATTTATAGTTGGATGTAAATATCAAAGTCTTTTCTTTATAACGTCCTTCATCAATCGGATCGACTGCTGAATATTCTAAGGTATCGAATTTTAAATCGATGTCATCAAGAATACTTTTTTAATAGTCGTCGATTTGTGTGCCTCGTCCGTTTATTTCGAAGTCAGTTATCAGAGCATCAGTGCTATCAGTTCAAATTTAAATCAGTGCTATCAGTTCAAAGTCAGGTACTGTCCTAATCTGAAAATGTAGGTAATCGACTGTTTTATGGTGTTTTTATATTGAAATTTATTCATACAATTTCTTAAATCTAACAGTTGTTTTGCTTAATATATATATTTATTTTTTAATTTATATTATTATTTTGTTTATAAATTGATTTTAATAAATAACAATATTTTTCTTATAGCTATTCCCTTATTGGTCGATATTGATTAATATTGAACTCTATGTGACATATCCTTACGAGAGACCAGCCACTCCCTTTCCTGAAACTCAGACATTTTCTTGCAATCTGATAAATCATATTATTATAGCTGCTTTAGATATCTTCTCTTGTCTGTATTAAAGTCATTTTGGTTTGGAACGATTTTACATCCACAACCATATCTTCTTCAATACTCATTTTCACATACTCACAAAATATCTCTAAATTAAATTTATAGCCCAAGTGCTTTTCGAGTAAATCTTCCAAGGCTTTTATAATGATGTCCCTGTTTACTGTAAAAAGGTTTTTGGAATGAGCAAACCCTTGTTCAGGTTTTCGAGCATAAGCGTTTCAATCCTTTCATTGAAGGCTGACCTTATTGTTTTAAAGTGTTCGTTAATCGGGATACCAGCATTTTTTTATATTTATTGGTCCTAATGTGATAATTCCAGTGTTTCTTCAAAAGGTTCTCATTACAATCGGAACAAATTAAAAAGTTTTCATTATGAATACGTTTTACTGGTGAAGCACTGCTTGGCTGTGGATGAAATAAATTTACATGTTTTTTTCAGGTTATTGCGTCGGGTAAATTTAATGTTGCATTCATTGCAATCGAATGCTTGTTTTTCAGCATGTTTGTTTCTCTCAACAACCTTGAATCCTGCATCCGCATCTAATTTCACATCTCATCAGATTGCCTCTTCATCGCGGTATTCATACCCGGCACCCGTTTCAAATTTAGTATGCTTGTCATCTGATATTATGCCTGCGTCAACTCTTGCTCAAGAGCCAACGCAACTCCTTAGCAGCATCGAGCAACGAGATGTATCTATCGTCATATTCGATTTACTACCAAAATATGGCTGGTTTCTGGACGAAGACTTCTGAATTTTTACTCGCTATGTCTCTTCATGAATATGATTTCGTGGCTATCACAGAGAACTGCCTGCATAGCGATATCTCCTCCAGGGAACTTTTTGATAGTCCCTTAATGTCTATCGCCATGATCGGTGTCCTATTGCTTCGGGCCGAAGTATAGGCGGTGGAGTGCTGCTTGCAGTTAAAAATATATTTCGCACTAAACTAATAAAATTTCCTATTATTGATAATAGTATTGAACAAATTTGTGTAGAAATTATAATAGCATGTCTAACGTTAACTTAATTTACATTTTCGTATCATAGTTCTTATGAAGTTTACCAAAGGCATAAATGGCATATTAGATACTCTCAACTCTTGTCACAGCGCGATTGTCATGGGTGACTTTAATTTAAGCAGTATTTCTTGGTCCTATGTAGATAAATGTCTACTTCCTTTCAATCTCTCATCTGATATTGATAACACTGTAATGAGCTATTTTTTATCCAATGATTTTTGTCAAATAAATTACACCAAAAATAGTTTAAATAGAACCCCGGATCTAATTTTTGTTACTAGCGACCTAAAAGCAAATTGTCATAAAAGCCTTTCACCCATTATCAAAAATAGTATACATCATAATGCCTTAATCATTGAATTTTATTTTTATAAATTCGGCCCAGTAGCACTTGCTTCATCAATTCAGCTTGATTTTGCCAAAGGGAACTCTCTTCCGATTAATGAATTCCTATCTATTGTTGACTGGAATCCATCAATTAATTGTGCTGACCCTTCTAGAATGTACGAGTTGCTGTGTGCTAAACTTCATATTTCGGCATCACAATTTGTTCCTACTAAAATAATTACTATTCCTAGAAATAAACCTCCATAGTTTAATTTTAGATTAGCAAATTTATAAAATGTTAAGAACAAAGCGTTTAAGATATTCAGGAAAAGTGATTATAATCTTTTTGTTCGTCTTCGAAATGAATTTGACTTTCTACACAGGTTCTTTTATAAGAGTTATATATTTAAAGTCGAAAGCAATTTCAAATCTAATCCAAAACGATGTACTTTGGAACGAATTTCCGTCATCCCTCGTCAAATTTGTTCTGTTGACAAACCGGTTTCGGCGTTGTGCCATATTTAGTGTCGTTTTTCGTTCTCGAAAAACGAAACGAAAAACGACACTGAAGATGGCACAACGCCGAAACCGGTTTGTCAACAGAACAAATTTGACGAGGGATGACGGAAATTCGTTCCAAAATACATCATCTTCCTACTCTGTCGGAAAAACAATCGAACACCAAGAAACTAATCCAAAACATTTTGGGGGTTAATAAATTGTAAACGCAAATCTAATGGATATCCTGCAAGCATCGAATATAATGTTCTTAAATCCAATAATGCACTAGAATCCACTTATCTCTTTTCTAAACATTTTCAAAGTGTTTTCCAAAAATATTCGCCTCCCTCAAATAATAGTTGAATACTATAACTATTTCCGAGAATGATGTTTCCATTGCAATTACACGTCTTAAGACTAGCTTTAAATGTGATAATAGTGACTTCCCAACAGCACTTCTCAAGCATTGTGCCTTCAATTTAATCGAACTAATTGCTGCTCTTTTCAATTAATTTTTTATTGCCCCTTTATTTTTATTGCCCTTTTTATTTTTATTGCCCTTTTTATTTTATTTATTGGTTGTACCGGTTAATTCGTGCAGTTTTCTAACTGATGGCGTATCTTGACTTTTATTCCAGTGATTCACCTTTCCAAATATGTGTTGGAAAGCTACTGTCATATAGTTTCAGAATCAGTATGTGTCATTTAGCTGAAGCATAAACAACAATCCTTTTTTTACTTTGAAAATGTCGAATTTCGTGCCGAATAAAGTGTTTTTGCGGGGAGTACTTCTTCATTACTTCAATATGAAGAAAAAGGCTGCCGAAAGTCATCGTATTTTGGTGGAAGTGTATGGTGTGCATGCCCTAGCTGAGCGTACGTGCCAGAAGTGGTATGCACGGTTTAAAAGTGGCAATTTTGACTTGGAGGACGATGAACGGCCCGGACAGCCAATAAAGTTTGAAGATCACGAATTGGAGACATTGCTTGACCAAGATCCATCCCAAACACAAGAAGAACTTGCAAAATCACTTGGCGTCGCTCAACAAACCATTTCCGATCGTCTAAAAGTAATGGGAATGATCCGGAAGGTAGGCCATTGGTTGCCGTATGAATTGAAGCCAAGAGACGTCGAACGCCGATTTTTCACGTGTGAACAACTGTTTCAACGGCACAAAAGAAAAAGGTTTTTGCATCGAATTGTCACTGGCGATGAAAAGTGGGTCCATTACGATAACCCAAAACGTCGAGCAACGTATGGATACCCCGGCCATGCATCAACATCGTCTGCAAAATCAAATATCCATGGTTCGAAGCTTCTTCTCTGTATTTGGTGGTGTGATCTATTATGAGCTGTTGCAACCGAATGAAACGGCCACAGGGGAAGTCTACCGACGACAATTGATGCGTTTGAGCCGAGCACTGCGCGAAAAACGGCCGGAATATGAACAAATGCACGGCAAGGTAATTTTGCAACATGACAATGCTCGGCCACATGTTGCACAGGTCGTCAAAACCAACCTTGAAATGCTCAAATGGGATGTCCTACCCCACCCGTCGTATAGTCCAGACCTTGCGCCTTCCGATTACTATCTATTTCGATCAATGCAACATGGCCTGGCTGACCAGCATTTCTCCAATTATGAAGAAGTAAAAATTGGATCGATTCGTGTATAGCGGAGAAGCCGGCCGAATTTTTCAGAAAGGGTATTCGTGAGTTGCCAGAAAAATGGGAAAAAGTTATAGCTAGCGATGGACAATACTTTGAATATTAAATTTGTAACCATTTTTTCACAATAAAGCTTCAATTTTCGAAAAAAAACCGCACGAACCGGTACACCCCTTTCTATTATCTCATTACTTTTTACATTTTTTCCCCTCAAACCTCACCACTACCTATTAACCTCATCTATATTTTTATTTACTCGCATTTTGTATATTCACGTATTTGTATTTTATATATTTGCATAATAAAGAATGAAGACTGTTAGCGAGACATTTCCAAAAAGTTAGGTTGGATATGTGGGGTGACAATTGTAGGTGAAAGTGACCTATAGGTACAACAGGTCAGGACAGGACAGGTTTTTTGTTTTCACGAATGTAGACAGACTGACAGGCCATCCAGGTGTAGGTATTTATGTAATTCCCTTAAGTAGTCTCCGAATATATGGTTGTTGCCTAAGGGGAGATAGAAACAGTATACACACTGTCCTCTCTCCATATAGTAAGCCAACGATATGCTTAGGGAAATAGGACTTTGACATTTTTAAATTTTCAAACCTTAAAATTAAGCTAGCTAGAACAAAACAACCAGAGTTTTTATAAAAAAACATTTCTCAATTGCTGCAAAGCTTGCATAATTGTTCCAATTTTTAAATCTGGTGATCACGGTGATGTTAATAATTACAGAGCAATTGTGAAGAAATGCACAATCGCTAAATTATTTGATCATATAATCAAGGATAAATTATTTAATAACGTAAAAAATATTATCTCTGATTCTCAGCATGGTTTTGTACCGGGCAGATCGACATGTTCAAATTTTTTGCTTATGAAATAAATTTGATTTCCATGAAAATGATGTGGTTATGTATGATTATCTGTTGATAAGATGTTCCCTTGGTATACAGAATATGTACGTGAAAGTTACTCAATTATGTCGGCTTCTCGTAATTCTTCGATAATGGAAATTATTTTGTTGATATAAAATTTTCCTTCATCCGAAGCAGATAATAACAAAAGGCGTAATCTATCTATCTGCATATTGGGATCATTCCAATAAATAAATTCGGGTTTCTGTGAATTTACTTGCATTAAGCCTGTGTATGTCGTTGATGATTCTTTGTCATTGGTTAGTGCTTTTAGAATATGCATAGCCTTAGTATCATTATGATGAAAATAATTAGGTGTTTGAGAGTATAAACTCATCACACCCGTTCCTTTTTTATGGTGAAGTGGTGTGGACGTCAATAAAGACATCGCTGAATAATCCCTTTATGATGTTGGTGTACTTGTAAGCCTTAGTTCCCTTAATTTGCTTATTTTCATCATGGTTACGTTTGTGAGCATTAGTATTGATTATAATTGTTTTGTAAACCTGTAGATCTGCTTCGTTGTAATTTGATGGTGTCTTGTGGAACAGTAATTGGAAGAGACCGGGTGTAAGGTTGAAAGAGGTGGGGGATGAGGTGTCAAACGGTTTATCGGATATTAATATTTCGCCGTTTTGTATTTTGAAAGAGCTACTTCCGAATCTCCATTCACCATATGTTCCTCTATGCAGTCCGTATGCTGTATCCAGCTCATTTTGCTGCTCTAATTTAGATCAATCCATGTCGTCAGTTAATTCGTTTGCATATTCCTCTGAAACATCCATTTGAGAGAAAAAGGTACCATCATCATCGTCATTATCATCGTCATCATTGCTCTTGGTAAGAGTTTCGTCTGTAAAATCGCTCTCTTTCTTTGCTTTAACTGGGGTACTGGCTTTAAGTTTGTTTGTTATCGCATCATGCATAGATTCTGTTTACAAGTTCTTTTAATAGTTTAATATTCATCTTCACTGTCTTCGATCAGCTATAACAGTGAGTTATCAAGATTAGGTGTATCAACTATCAAATCAGATCAGATCGGATTAGATCTGGTATATCAGCTATCAGATCAGATGTATCAACTATCAGATCAGATCAGGTGCAAAAGCTTTACCTATTAGATCAGATCAGTTCAAAGGCTGTAAGAAAGTGCCGTGGTGCTTTCATTTATAGTTGGATGTAAATATCAAAGTCTTTTCTTTATAACGTCCTTCATCAATCGGATCGACTGCTGAATATTCTAAGGTATCGAATTTTAAATCGATGTCATCAAGAATACTTTTTTAATAGTCGTCGATTTGTGTGCCTCGTCCGTTTATTTCGAAGTCAGTTATCAGAGCATCAGTGCTATCAGTTCAAATTTAAATCAGTGCTATCAGTTCAAAGTCAGGTACTGTCCTAATCTGAAAATGTAGGTAATCGACTGTTTTATGGTGTTTTTATATTGAAATTTATTCATACAATTTCTTAAATCTAACAGTTGTTTTGCTTAATATATATATTTATTTTTTAATTTATATTATTATTTTGTTTATAAATTGATTTTAATAAATAACAATATTTTTCTTATAGCTATTCCCTTATTGGTCGATATTGATTAATATTGAACTCTATGTGACATATCCTTACGAGAGACCAGCCACTTCCTTTCCTGAAACTCAGACATTTTCTTGCAATCTGATAAATCATATTATTATAGCTGCTTTAGATATCTTCTCTTGTCTGTATTAAAGTCATTTTGGTTTGGAACGATTTTACATCCACAACCATATCTTCTTCAATACTCATTTTCACATACTCACAAAATATCTCTAAATTAAATTTATAGCCCAAGTGCTTTTCGAGTAAATCTTCCAAGGCTTTTATAATGATGTCCCTGTTTACTGTAAAAAGGTTTTTGGAATGAGCAAACCCTTGTTCACGTTTTCGAGCATAAGCGTTTCAATCCTTTCATTGAAGGCTGACCTTATTGTTTTAAAGTGTTCGTTAATCGGGATACCAGCATTTTTTAATGTTTATTGGTCCTAATGTGATAATTCCAGTGTTTCCTCAAAAGGTTCCCATTACAATCGGAACAAATTAAAAAGTTTTCATTATGAATACGTTTTACTGGTGAAGCACTGCTTGGTTGTGGATGAATACATGTTTTTTTCAGGTTATTGCGTCGGGTAAATTTAATGTTGCATTCATTGCAATCGAATGCTTGTTTTTCAGCATGTTTGTTTAAAACATGGCCTTTAAGGTTGCGATTTTTGGTGAAACGAACACCACACTCACTGCAAATGAATCCTTCCATTTTGAAAAGATTTAACTGAAGATTTCGTTATTGTTGATGATGATTATGATGATAATAATATTAATGAAGTAGATTTCACTTTAGTCTTCTTAAAAATGTGAGCGTTCTTTATAAAAACTTTAAGTTTTAGTTTACACTTTAATGTACTCTTTGTGAGTGCTCTGGGTTTTAGTTTTGCAAACTAATGCGTTTTATACAATTTGAATAATAGTAAATAATCTTTTTATTTACTATTTTTAGTTATAAATATAATTATAATTTATTTAAGAATTTTAAACTGTATAAAATATATGAGTAATTTCTCAAAAGTTATTTGGAGCTAACACGGCTTGATATCTCAGAGAATCAAACGATTAATGAAGTTCTGCAATAACTTGTTGCTCCTTTTATATTCCTTCGCCGTAGCGATTCACCTCTCTCAAATTTTCAACAACAATAATAGTATACAAATGCGTCTCTGCAAAATAAATTCTTTGAAAATTGATGACTCATACTATTATCTGTGAATTCCTTTACACAACACACACACACACACACACACACACACAGCAAACAATAAGTACTTTATGAGCTTACAATATAATATGTATTCATAATAATTATAATTAATATAAGTGATCTTCTCTTGTCTGTATTAAAGTCATTTTGGTTTGGAACGATTTTACATCCACAACCATATCTTCTTCAATACTCATTTTCACATACTCACAAAATATCTCTAAATTAAATTTATAGCCCAAGTGCTTTTCGAGTAAATCTTCCAAGGCTTTTATAATGATGTCCCTGTTTACTGTAAAAAGGTTTTTGGAATGAGCAAACCCTTGTTCAGGTTTTCGAGCATAAGCGTTTCAATCCTTTCATTGAAGGCTGACCTTATTGTTTTAAAGTGTTCGTTAATCGGGATACCAGCATTTTTTTATATTTATTGGTCCTAATGTGATAATTCCAGTGTTTCTTCAAAAGGTTCTCATTACAATCGGAACAAATTAAAAAGTTTTCATTATGAATACGTTTTACTGGTGAAGCACTGCTTGGCTGTGGATGAAATAAATTTACATGTTTTTTTCAGGTTATTGCGTCGGGTAAATTTAATGTTGCATTCATTGCAATCGAATGCTTGTTTTTCAGCATGTTTGTTTCTCTCAACAACCTTGAATCCTGCATCCGCATCTAATTTCACATCTCATCAGATTGCCTCTTCATCGCGGTATTCATACCCGGCACCCGTTTCAAATTTAGTATGCTTGTCATCTGATATTATGCCTGCGTCAACTCTTGCTCAAGAGCCAACGCAACTCCTTAGCAGCATCGAGCAACGAGATGTATCTACTATATCGTCATATTCGATTTACTACCAAAATATGGCTGGTTTCTGGACGAAGACTTCTGAATTTTTACTCGCTATGTCTCTTCATGAATATGATTTCGTGGCTATCACAGAGAACTGCCTGCATAGCGATATCTCCTCCAGGGAACTTTTTGATAGTTCCTATAATGTCTATCGCCATGATCGGTGTCCTATTGCTTCGGGCCGAAGTATAGGCGGTGGAGTGCTGCTTGCAGTTAAAAATATATTTCGCACTAAACTAATAAAATTTCCTATTATTGATAATAGTATTGAACAAATTTGTGTAGAAATTATAATAGCATGTCTAACGTTAACTTAATTTACATTTTCGTATCATAGTTCTTATGAAGTTTACCAAAGGCATAAATGGCATATTAGATACTCTCAACTCTTGTCACAGCGCGATTGTCATGGGTGACTTTAATTTAAGCAGTATTTCTTGGTCCTATGTAGATAAATGTCTACTTCCTTTCAATCTCTCATCTGATATTGATAACACTGTAATGAGCTATTTTTTATCCAATGATTTTTGTCAAATAAATTACACCAAAAATAGTTTAAATAGAACCCCGGATCTAATTTTTGTTACTAGCGACCTAAAAGCAAATTGTCATAAAAGCCTTTCACCCATTATCAAAAATAGTATACATCATAATGCCTTAATCATTGAATTTTATTTTTATAAATTCGGCCCAGTAGCACTTGCTTCATCAATTCAGCTTGATTTTGCCAAAGGGAACTCTCTTCCGATTAATGAATTCCTATCTATTGTTGACTGGAATCCATCAATTAATTGTGCTGACCCTTCTAGAATGTACGAGTTGCTGTGTGCTAAACTTCATATTTCGGCATCACAATTTGTTCCTACTAAAATAATTACTATTCCTAGAAATAAACCTCCATAGTTTAATTTTAGATTAGCAAATTTATAAAATGTTAAGAACAAAGCGTTTAAGATATTCAGGAAAAGTGATTATAATCTTTTTGTTCGTCTTCGAAATGAATTTGACTTTCTACACAGGTTCTTTTATAAGAGTTATATATTTAAAGTCGAAAGCAATTTCAAATCTAATCCAAAACGATGTACTTTGGAACGAATTTCCGTCATCCCTCGTCAAATTTGTTCTGTTGACAAACCGGTTTCGGCGTTGTGCCATATTTAGGGCCTTATTTTGTATCTGCGGAACGGTAGCGACGGCAGAGCTTCTGCTTCTGTTCCCGTTGCTGTTAAAACCGTATTTTGTAACTCTTACGTTGAGCCCCGTTGAGCGCACTGGGCTTTACGTCATTTGCGTTCCAGTCAGCTGGTAGGGAAATGTTGTGTATTTGTTGTACACAAAGACGACATTCACACGTCTCTTTCCTTCTTATGATTAGATGCATGCAATGAATTTGTTCTTATACCTGTTTTCTTTTGCCTCGATCAACTTTTGTTTATCAAAGCCAGCTGGCAGGCAGTGTGTTTGAAAACGGGGAACAAATCGCAAATCGATGCTTAGAGCGTTTTTTGAATAATAATGCAAAATTTTTATTTTGTGCTGTACTTTTATAAAGTAAAAATAAAAATGTTATTCGATTTGTTATGAAGTGGCTCAGACCAGGAAAATGAGGAGGAAACAAACATTCCAGCCAGGGTACGCAACCCAGCATTGAAAAGCAATGCATGGATTTTAGAGGTCACTTCAAAGAAAATTGCAGTTACACTTTCTTCGAAATTTCCATTATATTATTTTATAATAATTATTTAAATTATTTTATTTAATTTTTTTTATTACAAAAAAAATACCTTAAATAAAAATAAAATGAAAAAATAAAAACAAATAAAAAATCAATAAACAAAACACATCCACACTCGTCGAGCTCTACGCACAAACTGTGCGAACGGCAGCATTTTAGCTTCCGCTTCTCTACAATGGCCACCACGAGCGCTTCTGTTGTTACAAAATACCATTTTCCAACGTAAGCACGTAAGAAGTATGCAATTGTTGTTGTAAACCCAGCTGTACAGTAGCGCCAACAGTAGCGTCAGCGGTGTGCATTTTGTGCACACGTTTTGATCAGCTGTTTTACGAATATAACAAAGAGGAACGTAGAAGAGCCATACCGTTCGCAGATACAAAATAAGGCCCTTAGTGTCGTTTTTCGTTCTCGAAAAACGAAACGAAAAACGACACTGAAGATGGCACAACGCCGAAACCGGTTTGTCAACAGAACAAATTTGACGAGGGATGACGGAAATTCGTTCCAAAATACATCATCTTCCTACTCTGTCGGAAAAACAATCGAACACCAAGAAACTAATCCAAAACATTTTGGGGGTTAATAAATTGTAAACGCAAATCTAATGGATATCCTGCAAGCATGGAATATAATGTTCTTAAATCCAATAATGCACTAGAATCCACTTATCTCTTTTCTAAACATTTTCAAAGTGTTTTCCAAAAATATTCGCCTCCCTCAAATAATAGTTGAATACTATAACTATTTCCGAGAATGATGTTTCCATTGCAATTACACGTCTTAAGACTAGCTTTAAATGTGATAATAGTGACTTCCCAACAGCACTTCTCAAGCATTGTGCCTTCAATTTAATCGAACTAATTGCTGCTCTTTTTAATTAATTTTTTATTGCCCCTTTATTTTTATTGCCCTTTTTATTTTTATTGCCCTTTTTATTTTATTTATTGGTTGTACCGGTTAATTCGTGCAGTTTTCTAACTGATGGCGTATCTTGACTTTTATTCCAGTGATTCACCTTTCCAAATATGTGTTGGAAAGCTACTGTCATATAGTTTCAGAATCAATATGTGTCATTTAGCTGAAGCATAAACAACAATCCTTTTTTTACTTTGAAAATGTCGAATTTCGTGCCGAATAAAGTGTTTTTGCGGGGAGTACTTCTTCATTACTTCAATATGAAGAAAAAGGCTGCCGAAAGTCATCGTATTTTGGTGGAAGTGTATGGTGTGCATGCCCTAGCTGAGCGTACGTGCCAGAAGTGGTATGCACGGTTTAAAAGTGGCAATTTTGACTTGGAGGACGATGAACAGCCAATAAAGTTTGAAGATCACGAATTGGAGACATTGCTTGACCAAGATCCATCCCAAACACAAGAAGAACTTGCAAAATCACTTGGCGTCGCTCAACAAACCATTTCCGATCGTCTAAAAGTAATGGGAATGATCCGGAAAGTAGGCCATTGGTTGCCGTATGAATTGAAGCCAAGAGACGTCGAACGCCGATTTTTCACGTGTGAACAACTGTTTCAACGGCACAAAAGAAAAAGGTTTTTGCATCGAATTGTCACTGGCGATGAAAAGTGGGTCCATTACGATAACCCAAAACGTCGAGCAACGTATGGATACCCCGGCCATGCATCAACATCGTCTGCAAAATCAAATATCCATGGTTCGAAGCTTCTTCTCTGTATTTGGTGGTGTGATCTATTATGAGCTGTTGCAACCGAATGAAACGGTCACAGGGGAAGTCTACCGACGACAATTGATGCGTTTGAGCCGAGCACTGCGCGAAAAACGGCCGGAATATGAACAAATGCACGGCAAGGTAATTTTGCAACATGACAATGCTCGGCCACATGTTGCACAGGTCGTCAAAACCAACCTTGAAATGCTCAAATGGGATGTCCTACCCCTGGGAAAAGGTTATAGCTAGCGATGGACAATACTTTGAATATTAAATTTGTAACCATTTTTTCACAATAAAGCTTCAATTTTCGAAAAAAAAACCGCACGAACCGGTACACCCCTTTCTATTATCTCATTACTTTTTACATTTTTTCCCCTCAAACCTCACCACTACCTATTAACCTCATCTATATTTTTATTTACTCGCATTTTGTATATTCACGTATTTGTATTTTATATATTTGCATAATAAAGAATGAAGACTGTTAGCGAGACATTTCCAAAAAGTTAGGTTGGATATGTGGGGTGACAATTGTAGGTGAAAGTGACCTATAGGTACAACAGGTCAGGACAGGACAGGTTTTTTGTTTTCACGAACGTAGACAGACTGACAGGCCATCCAGGTGTAGGTATTTATGTAATTCCCTTAAGTAGTCTCCGAATATATGGTTGTTGCCTAAGGGGAGATAGAAACAGTATACACACTGTCCTCTCTCCATATAGTAAGCCAACGATATGCTTAGGGAAATAGGACTTTGACATTTTTAAATTTTCAAACCTTAAAATTAAGCTAGCTAGAACAAAACAACCAGAGTTTTTATAAAAAAACATTTCTCAATTGCTGCAAAGCTTGCATAATTGTTCCAATTTTTAAATCTGGTGATCACGGTGATGTTAATAATTACAGAGCAATTGTGAAGAAATGCACAATCGCTAAATTATTTGATCATATAATCAAGGATAAATTATTTAATAACGTAAAAAATATTATCTCTGATTCTCAGCATGGTTTTGTACCGGGCAGATCGACATGTTCAAATTTTTTGCTTATGAAATAAATTTGATTTCCATGAAAATGATGTGGTTATGTATGATTATCTGTTGATAAGATGTTCCCTTGGTATACAGAATATGTACGTGAAAGTTACTCAATTATGTCGGCTTCTCGTAATTCTTCGATAATGGAAATTATTTCGTTGATATAAAATTTTCCTTCATCCGAAGCAGATAATAACAAAAGGCGTAATCTATCTATCTGCATATTGGGATCATTCCAATAAATAAATTCGGGTTTCTGTGAATTTACTTGCATTAAGCCTGTGTATGTCGTTGATGATTCTTTGTCATTGGTTAGTGCTTTTAGAATATGCATAGCCTTAGTATCATTATGATGAAAATAATTAGGTGTTTGAGAGTATAAACTCATCACACCCGTTCCTTTTTTATGGTGAAGTGGTGTGGACGTCAATAAAGACATCGCTGAATAATCCCTTTATGATGTTGGTGTACTTGTAAGCCTTAGTTCCCTTAATTTGCTTATTTTCATCATGGTTACGTTTGTGAGCATTAGTATTGATTATAATTGTTTTGTAAACCTGTAGATCTGCTTCGTTGTAATTTGATGGTGTCTTGTGGAACAGTAATTGGAAGAGACCGGGTGTAAGGTTGAAAGAGGTGGGGGATGAGGTGTCAAACGGTTTATCGGATATTAATATTTCGCCGTTTTGTATTTTGAAAGAGCTACTTCCGAATCTCCATTCACCATATGTTCCTCTATGCAGTCCGTATGCTGTATCCAGCTCATTTTGCTGCTCTAATTTAGATCAATCCATGTCGTCAGTTGATTTGTTTGCATTTTCCTCTGAAACATCCATTTGAGAGAAAAAGGTACCATCATCATCGTCATTATCATCGTCATCATTGCTCTTGGTAAGAGTTTCGTCTGTAAATTCGATCTCTTTCTTTGCTCTAACTGGGGTATTGGTTTTAAGTTTGTTTGTTATCGCATCATGCATAGATTCTGTTTACAAGTTCTTTTAATAGTTTAATATTCATCTTCACTGTCTTCGATCAGCTATAACAGTGAGTTATCAAGATTAGGTGTATCAACTATCAAATCAGATCAGATCGGATTAGATCTGGTATATCAGCTATCAGATCAGATGTATCAACTATCAGATCAGATCAGGTGCAAAAGCTATTACCTATTAGATCAGATCAGTTCAAAGGCTGTAAGAAAGTGCCGTGGTGCTTTCATTTATAGTTGGATGTAAATATCAAAGTCTTTTCTTTATAACGTCCTTCATCAATCGGATCGACTGCTGAATATTCTAAGGTATCGAATTTTAAATCGATGTCATCAAGAATACTTTTTTAATAGTCGTCGATTTGTGTGCCTCGTCCGTTTATTTCGAAGTCAGTTATCAGAGCATCAGTGCTATCAGTTCAAATTTAAATCAGTGCTATCAGTTCAAAGTCAGGTACTGTCCTAATCTGAAAATGTAGGTAATCGACTGTTTTATGGTGTTTTTATATTGAAATTTATTCATACAATTTCTTAAATCTAACAGTTGTTTTGCTTAATATATATATTTATTTTTTAATTTATATTATTATTTTGTTTATAAATTGATTTTAATAAATAACAATATTTTTCTTATAGCTATTCCCTTATTGGTCGATATTGATTAATATTGAACTCTATGTGACATATCCTTACGAGAGACCAGCCACTTCCTTTCCTGAAACTCAGACATTTTCTTGCAATCTGATAAATCATATTATTATAGCTGCTTTAGATATCTTCTCTTGTCTGTATTAAAGTCATTTTGGTTTGGAACGATTTTACATCCACAACCATATCTTCTTCAATACTCATTTTCACATACTCACAAAATATCTCTAAATTAAATTTATAGCCCAAGTGCTTTTCGAGTAAATCTTCCAAGGCTTTTATAATGATGTCCCTGTTTACTGTAAAAAGGTTTTTGGAATTAGCAAACCCTTGTTCAGGTTTTCGAGCATAAGCGTTTCAATCCTTTCATTGAAGGCTGACCTTATTGTTTTAAAGTGTTCGTTAATCGGGATACCAGCATTTTTTTATATTTATTGGTCCTAATGTGATAATTCCAGTGTTTCTTCAAAAGGTTCTCATTACAATCGGAACAAATTAAAAAGTTTTCATTATGAATACGTTTTACTGGTGAAGCACTGCTTGGTTGTGGATGAAATAAATTTACATGTTTTTTTCAGGTTATTGCGTCGGGTAAATTTAATGTTGCATTCATTGCAATCGAATGCTTGTTTTTCAGCATGTTTGTTTAAAACATGGCCTTTAAGGTTGCGATTTTTGGTGAAACGAACACCACACTCACTGCAAATGAATCCTTCCATTTTGAAAAGATTTAACTGAAGATTTCGTTATTGTTGATGATGATTATGATGATAATAATATTAATGAAGTAGATTTCACTTTAGTCTTCTTAAAAATTTGAGCGTTCTTTATAAAAACTTTAAGTTTTAGTTTACACTTTAATGTACTCTTTGTGAGTGCTCTGGGTTTTAGTTTTGCAAACTAATGCGTTTTATACAATTTGAATAATAGTAAATAATCTCTTTATTTACTATTTTTAGTTATAAATATAATTATAATTTATTTAAGAATTTTAAACTGTATAAAATATATGAGTAATTTCTCAAAAGTTATTTGGAGCTCACACGGCTTGATATCTCAGAGAATCAAACGATTAATGAAGTTCTGCAATAACTTGTTGCTCCTTTTATATTCCTTCGCCGTAGCGGTTCACCTCTCTCAAATTTTCAACAACAATAATAGTATACAAATGCGTCTCTGCAAAATAAATTCTTTGAAAATTTATGACTCATACTATTATCTGTGAATTCCTTTACACAACACACACACACACACACAGCAAACAATAAGTACTTTATGAGCTTACAATATAATATGTATTCATAATAATTATAATTAATATAAGTGATCTTCTCTTGTCTGTATTAAAGTCATTTTGGTTTGGAACGATTTTACATCCACAACCATATCTTCTTCAATACTCATTTTCACATACTCACAAAATATCTCTAAATTAAATTTATAGCCCAAGTGCTTTTCGAGTAAATCTTCCAAGGCTTTTATAATGATGTCCCTGTTTACTGTAAAAAGGTTTTTGGAATGAGCAAACCCTTGTTCACGTTTTCGAGCATAAGCGTTTCATTCCTTTCATTGAAGGCTGACCTTATTGTTTTAAAGTGTTCGTTAATCGGGATACCAGCATTTTTTTATATTTATTGGTCCTAATGTGATAATTCCAGTATTTCTTCAAAAGGTTCTCATTACAATCGGAACAAATTAAAAAGTTTTCATTATGAATACGTTTTACTGGTGAAGCACTGCTTGGTTGTGGACGAAATAAATTTACATGTTTTTTTCAGGTTATTGCGTCGGGTAAATTTAATGTTGCATTCATTGCAATCGAATGCTTGTTTTTCAGCATGTTTGTTTAAAACATGGCCTTTAAGGTTGCGATTTTTGGTGAAACGAACACCACACTCACTGCAAATTAATCCTTCCATTTTGAAAAGATTTAACTGAAGATGTCGTTATTGTTGATGATGATTATGATGATAATAATATTAATAAAGTAGATTCACTTTAGTCTTCTTAAAAATTTGAGCGGTCTTTTTAAAAACTTTAAGTTTTAGTTTACACTTTAATGTACTCTTTGTGAATGCTCTGGGTTTTAGTTTTGCAAACTAATGCGTTTTATACAATTTGAATAATAGTAAATGATCTTTTTATTTACTATTTTTAGTTATAAATATAATTATAATTTATTTAAGAATTTTAAACTGTATAAAATATATGAGTAATTTCTCAAAAGTTATTTGGAGCTCACACGGCTTGATGTCTCAGAGAATCAAACGGTTAATGAAGTTCTGCAATAACTTGTTGCTCCTTTTATATTCCTTCGCCGTAGCGATTCACCTCTCTCAAATTTTCAACAACAATAATAGTATACAAATGCGTCTCTGCAAAATAAATTCTTTGAAAATTGATGACTCATACTATTATCTGTGAATTCCTTTACAAAACACACACACACACACACACACAGCAAACAATAAGTACTTTATGAGCTTACAATATAATATGTATTCATAATAATTATAATTAATATAAGTGATCTTCACTCACTCGGTTGATAAGGCAAACTTATTAGCCAAAATGTTTGCTGAAAACTGCTCTCTTCCTGAGAGTAGCCAACCACTACCCGTGATCGATGGTGTGTCTCATATTATGCCTGAGATGCACTTTCGAACGCGGGCTGTTAAGAGTGCTTGTAAACCTCAACGTCAATAAATCCTCGGGACCGGATGGCATTTCAGCCCACGTGTTGAGAAAGTGCGCCTCAACACTGGCTCGCCCATTGCGCAATCTGTTTAATTTATCGTTCACTTCAGTAGGTTTTCCTACTTCCTGGAAGATTGCCAATGTGCAGCCAGTTCCCAAAAAAGGTGAGGCTACGAATCCTGCCAATTACCGGCCCATAGCAATCTGTTCAATACTCTCCAAAGTTATGGAGAGCGTTATAAATTTTAACCTGATGAGGTATCTGGAGAGGAACCAATTGGTCAGCGATCGCCAGTACGGTTTCCGTGCTCACCGCTCCACAGGCGATTTGATGGCGTTCCTCACTGAGCGGTGGAACAGTTGTGTTCATCAATTCGGTGAGAGTAAGGTTGTTGCTTTGGATATCTCCAAGGCATTTGGCCGGGTGTGGCATAAAGCACTCGTGTCTAAACTGGCTGCTTATGGTGTCGGTAACACATTCACTCGATGGATATCGAGTTTCCTCAGCGGCCGTTCTATTCGGGTTGTGATAAAAGGCTTTGCTCCCGAAGAGCACTCCGTTAATGCTGGAGTTACGCAGGGTTCGGTCCTGTCTCCAACACTTTTGCTCATTTTTATCAATGACCTTCTGTCATTGACATCAAAACCCGTCTACTCGTTTGCTGATGGCAGCAGCATTTGTCATTCATATTCATTCTCCAGGCGTCCTTCTATTCTGGAGATCAATAAAAAACGCAGAATTATGAATGATACACTCCAATCTGACCTCAACAAAATCCAGGAGTGGGGTCAAGCGAATCGGGTCGATTTTAATGCGCGGAAGACATAACATATATAAACATTGCTATTTCCTGAGATTTATCGTGAAATCCAGCAGTTAATAGGTTGTAACCTGTTCACTTCTGGATTACAACCAAATTGTAATTTTTGACATTATAAACATTGAAAGACGTTACGATTTGCGTTTATTAAATTACAAAATTTGTTATTCCATAAACTGAGTGTTTTGTTCCACATGATGCTATTTCAGCTAAAATACATTGGCTTTGGCGAAGTTTTCGGCTTTCTGCATGGCGAGCATAAGAAGTCCTTCGAATTGCGTAGACAAGACTTTTCTTCCTTTCATATTGCAAATTTCTTGACCACTTTCACCCTTCGGGACAGTAACTTGAGCTCTAAAAACTGAGGCAAACTCTCTTAGCCAAAGCTCAGCATTAAAATTGTTCGTCGTATTTTTCTGTGGGTTTGTAGAGTAAATATAATTGCATCTTTAATAAATACATACCTGGAATTCAGTCACAGGGAGCATGCAGCAAAAGGAGCGCGAGAATTGTATCGTTGATGACATAATACTGATGAGTGCTACGCCGTGCTCGCTCCCAGTGATTGAATAGTCTTATAGATAATCGTACCTTAGGCACTACGCATCGAGCTTTAATAATGCCACGACATAATCCTACAACCAACATCGGCCTGTCAGTACACAATTTTGTAGCCTTCTGCAAAGGAAGCTCGTCTGCGAACTCATAGCTTGAGATGTAATACAGAATAAAAGGACTAGACTTATCATTCAATGTATTGCTAATTTCACATTCCAGAAGTTGTCTAAATAATAATTTAAAATGAAATATTATATATTCCATATAGGTTATACTCACTTAACAGTCGTCCGGGAAGCTTTTCTTTTATTTTTGAGTATTCCGCTTATTTTCTCTAAAGTTTTATTTTTTAAGACAAAAGGAAGCAATACATCAGAATGCAATATTTTATTACGTATCCTCTGTAGTTCTAGTTCTGCGACAATGTTTAAGGATTTAACTTCGTGTTCCAATGAAGCGATACGGTATCTCAGAAGATCTGCTGTTTTTAAAACCTGTTCCAATAAATAAGATACAAAATAATAAACATGGTATTATGTATCTATGTACCTACATATGTGCAATGCGTGAAGTAAAGGACTAAAGCGACGATAATATAAAACAGGACATTTGGCAAGGAACGAAAGCCAATTGATTTGAGATTATAACAGCCTAACTTAAGATTTTGAGAACTAATATACATGTATATAGATATAGACAATGACAACACTATTTGTATGTATAAAGACAACACCTTTCGCATTCTACATCTTAAAACTTGAGTATCTGGCGACATTGCCAAAATAATTGCAACAAATAAGCGTGGTCCGCGCACTTATGCAGAAGCTTTCAACTGGCGAATTTCTAATCAAAAATTTGATTTTAATGTATTCGTGTGGTAAGAATAGAACAGTTTATATCTGAGCAGTTATAAATTGTAACGCTATGTATAAAATAGACGTGTAACACCTATTTGAATAACTTATATTTCGAAGGGAATATATACCTATTAAGAAAAATGCTTGTTGGGAATATACATATAAAAATGCTTGTTGGGAATATGTTTCCAACGTTTCATCTTTAGCTTAATATATGCCAGGTGGCATCATTGACCATCTGTCAGTTTTGTTGCGTCTTTGCTCTTTCGTTTGCTTCTTGTTTTTGACGTTAGCTTGCAGTCTTTATTTCTAACTTAGTCTAACTTTAAACTGTAGAAACGTTTTTGTCTTTTTGCTTACTTAAATAATTACATTTGTTATATTACATTTCTTGGAAAGCTTAATGTATAAACATTATAATAACGAGTAACTGGTGTATTTGTGTTCTCGCCTTGCAAGAATATCTCGAACAACGCCTTTTACATTATTTTTGTGAATTGTATTTTTTTATTAATATTTAAAAAACCAATACGTTACAATTGCAATTTTGAGTATACAAATGCTAGCAACAAGCAACTAAGGCTTTCGGATAAAAATTTGTATACATATAGTATGTTATTAATTAGAAATCAAAGGAAGTTGAAATTAATAATTAAATAAGATACATTTCATGGTATTAAAGTTAAAAATTAAATATGGTAATTAAATCTCATAAAGAATATAAAGATTATTAATAAGTATATAAATTTTTTAATATTGTCAACAGATACGCTCGTTAAAAGTTGGTCCAGCGGAGGAATATTATATACATCTCGCAGGACTTCTATTATTGGGCAATTGAAAACAAGATGCTGTACTGATATTGTTTACATATGGCAGAGTTGACGAGTTGGCGCAGGATCACCTCCAATATAGTGTTCGTTTTTCTACGGCATATATTAACGGCAGGGAAAAAAGATTCTTGATTGAGATTTATATCTTTACAATAGTGGGATTTATATCTTTATAATAGTGGAAATAATTTGACGAACGTAATGCTTTATTTTCAAAGATTTTTTTATTTACGACGTCATGAATGTCGCTCGTTGGGTTTGTTGCAGCAGTGATAAGTGGAGATTTTGTAGCGAGTTTTGCAGAAACATCTGCAGCAGAGTTTCCTATAATTCCGACATGTCCAGCTATCCAAAGAAGTTTAATATATGAGTAATTTATTTAGATGTCACGAACTTCACATATCGTAACTGAATTACTATTAATGTTTTGAACAGCTTTCATTGCGGATAAGGAATATGTGCTGTAAAAAGTAAAAGTTTTTGTGTGAAGGATATAATTTTTTGGAATGCATGAGTAGTGTGGATGAGCAAGTAAATGAGTATCTTGTAGTGCAATAATATTCGGTTGATTTTTGTTTATTAAAAGCTGTAGCTCATTGTAGTTATTATTATAAAATAACTTCACGCTTTCATATGTATTAGCCATAGGAAAGTGAAAGTTAATAATATAGTATTATCATTTATCTGATTTTGAGCTACATAGGGTCGCTAGGAACATGTGAAATGTGTTTGGAAAAAGAGATTGGTGAGATGTTTTGATAATTCTGAAGAGAAGAGTAAACTGATTGAGAGGGAGCAATAGCAATAGCAGCTTTTGTATGAGCATGTAAGGCATTTTTTTCGTTTCTACAGTGCTTTTTTGTATGCCCAATTTGAAAACAGTTTTTACATCCCATAGGTGTTGGTATATATGGTCACTAACCATATAACACATAGATAGCTCAAATCAACAAAAAGTGGTTCGAAAAATTTAGTGAGCGTTGGCTCCCAGTCGTATTTTTCTAACTTCGTACGGCTTCGTTGTATGAGTTATAGCTTCCCTCCCCTCCACCCCTTCACAGGACTCTGTCGTTTGTGCGTCTGTACACACACATTTGGTCGTGTGTATTTTTTATGCTTGGAGTGTTCTGCAAGAAAAATTAATGCAATTTGGTTTTCGTTGATCACTTCGAACATATCTGGACTGCCTTGTGACTTGGTGTTTCTTGCGATGAATTGAAATTCTCTGCTTTTTTGATTGATTTTGGATAAACTCTTTTTTTACTAATTCTGATTTGACGTTGAGTATAAATTGACGAAATTGGCTACTGTTTTTTGACAATTATTTTTTCACCAATTTTAATTTGACGTTTGGCATTAATTGACGACATTGGCTACCATTTTTTGATAACTCACACCTAAAATTCATGGGATTGATGTACAAATTCATAATTCTCAAAAATTGCAAACCTATTAACTTTTGCTTCATATCTAAAATACCGAATTGAATCAAAATGGAGTTCAAAATATTGACGTTAAAGGAATTATTATTTTACTTTTTTTTACGATTTATGTAATAAACAAAAATGAACACAAGTAACCAAATTTTTAGAAAATATCACAAGCACAAAATAAATTGGAGCAACGTCGCCAGTTACCAGAACTGAAAGTTGCCACAACTGAATTGACAGAATGAATGACAGAAAACTGCCAGATAATTCGCTAGAAAAATTCTAGAAGAAGAAGAAGTTCTAAAAATATAAAAGGATTTTTCTAAGAAACTTAACCTCCGACAAAAATTTCAGCAATTAAATCTTTTAGCAAATTAAACTAAAAATCTTTTGTAACAATAAAATAATAATTTGAAGAATAATGAATAATTTTGAAAGCTTTCAATTCATTTCATGTATTTATTTAAACTACTAACCATTGTAAGATTGACAATCTTATAAAAATAATGGTAGCCTGCAATTCGTTACAGTAATAATAAAAGATGACATAAATAAGTTAAATTAGATTAAAGTTAAACTAACAAGAAGGAGGAGTGATTAAGAGTGGAGTTCAGTAAAAGAGTGAGAACACTGGAGAAAGTATATATACTTTCCCCAATGTTCTCACTTTTTTACTGAACTCCAATCTCATTTACTGAACTATAGTTACTGAACTACAGTTCACTCTTTTACTGAACTATAGTATAGTGGGAGCATAGGAGAGGAAGGCAATAATTATGTAGTGTTAAGATAATTACACACAAGTATCTTAAATTTACTTTTGTTACTTATCCTTCGTATAAGGGTTGGTAGGGAGTTCCATAGTCTGGCAGCACTAACGAAAAATTGTCTTTTAGATATTAAGGTTGAAAATCTAGGGAGTACCCACGTAATGGACCTTTGCGACCGAGAAAATTTCAGATTATTAAAAAGGTAATCTGGTTGACCCTCATGAATTATTTTATACATAAAAAGTAGAGTTCCTAACTTCAGAAAGCTTATTGGCGAGCATCCGTAAATAGAGAAAGAACTATCTGAGATATGATCATTACGCTTTAAATTGAAAATTAAATTTTATAAATTAAAAAATATTCTATTATAGGCGAAAACATAATTCCTTTGGGATATTGAATCCAGGTCGCTAAAAATTTCACATCCGTAGGCAAGTATGGGAAATAGAAGGGTTTTAGATAAATGTAATTTCGCTTTAGTTGGCGAAAAATGGTGAGTGTTCCACAGCAATCTGAGACCAGCGTAGACTTTGCCAATACAAGCATTAACATGTGTGGACCAAGTCAGAGTATTATTGAAAATGATTCCAAGATTTTTCGTTGAAATAATATATTGAATTACGTAATCTCCAATATATATATATATATTCGGTAGATTATGTACTTCGATTCTGTTTTTGTAAATGGGCAAAATTATGGACTTTACCGATTTAGGCTTAGTTTATTATAATCCGCCCAGATTCTGCCATTAACAACCACACTTGAATGCCTATTAGCTAGGTAGGATTGAATCAAGTTGCTTGATTGAATCGAAAAATTAAAATTGCTTACTAGTTTACGGCGTAGTACTTTGTGACTGACAGAGTCAAAGGCTTTAGAAAAGTCTAATAAGGTCAAGAATGATATGTAGACTTATCCGTGGCTTTTCGCAGCTCTTCTATGACTAAGGTTAAAGTAGTAATGCAGTTTCTACCGGAACGGAAACCAGTCTGAAGATTTGTGAGAAGGTTTACTCTAGTTACAAGGTCATGGATTTGTTTAGAAGTTAATTTTTCAAAAACCTTAGAAAGGAAAGGCACTATTGCAATTGGCCTATAGTCCTGTATACGTGAATTAGAATTTTTTAGAATTGGTATAATTTTCGTATATTTCCATACATTAGGGAAAGTTGAGGTGGTTATAATTGAATTAAAGACGTAAGAGATAAATTTCAGTATGTATGGTACTATTAACCTAATAAATTTCGGGCTAATACCATCTAGCCCCGTGGAATTGGATTTAATGGATAGAATTGCGTGTAGGACATCATGCTCACATGTAGGTATTAACGAAAAAGAGGCATTACTGTATTCATCGATGATAAGAGTTGGTGGAGACAACCGAAACAATAGTTGGTGGAGAGGAATTAGGTGAATGTGCCTGAAATCTGGCATTGAGCTCATTACAGTCTATATTTGAACAGGTTATAGTGGAGTGCTTACCAATACCAATATTTTTAACGCTGTTCCAAAAAGATTTAGTAGATAGCGTTTGGCTAAATTTAGTTTGAAAATATTTAGACTTTAAAGCTCTAATTTTAGTAACAAGTTGATTGCGTAGTTGACGAAAACGTTTTAAGTATTCATCAAGTTTGAATTTCTTCCATTTCCTATAGATGGTGTCACGTTGGCGCATTAGTACAAGTATATTAAGTTTTAGCCAAGCAGGCACATTAAACTTAGCCACTTTTAGTGACGAGAGGAATATGTTTGTCATACAAGTAATTGATGTTTTTGGTTAAGAATACAACTAGGTCATTGACTAATTATTTACATTTGATATGGTAAATACTTTCCCAGTTGATTACATTTAAATCTTTATGCAATGAAAAGAAATCAATACCTTTGAAGTTTCTATAATGGAATTTGTTGGTAAGATTTGATAATTCAGCACGGTCGAAAGAATACGTCATGAATAACAGGTCATGCATGGAAAAACCTGGAGCACCAGTTGCTGATATAATAGCAAATTTCGCAAGTTGCTAACAAAGACTAGGTCAATGAGACTGCAGGACTGTTTAGAAAAATGAGGGGGCGTAATGTTCGTGAGATTCAGTTTTAATGATAGCATTGATTGAATCAACTGATTTGATTCACGTTTATTCAAAACATTGCAGTTGAAATCCCCGCAGATTATGGTTTCACATATATTACAAGAAAGTTCTTCGAGAAAAGTATAAAAAATCATCAAAACTGATTCGCTTATTAGGCCTGTACACTGAAGAGAACAATATTTTACGATTGTTTTGATATATTTCAAGAAAGATAAATTCAATAGGGGAATTTTCAGTCGATTAAGAAATAAGCCTACAATTTATATTTACATTTACTAAAAAAATTTACGAAAAAAAAATTTTTTGTTTGCAAGACAATGCGCCGGCGCACAAGAGCATCGCAACCACGGCTAAAATCAATGAGTTACGGCTCCAATTGCTGTCGCATCCACCGTATTCGCCCGATTTGGCTCCCTCGGACTATTATCTCTTCCCAAACCTCAAAAGATGGCTCATCAATAAAAAATTCAGCTCACGCGAGGAAATCATCGACGCCACGGAGGAGTATTTTGCAGACCTTCCGGAAAATTACTTTTCGGACGGCATCAAGAAGATGGAAAATCGCTGGAATAAGTGTATCACGCTGAAAGGGGACTATATTGAATAAAATAAAAAAACCTTTTTAAAAAACATTTTTTTTTCATTCCCAAGGAGGTTACTTTTCACCCCACCTGGTACAAAAATTGCTACACCACCCCTCAAGCGCCCAGTTCGATCTGCTCGGAGAAGCTTAACCCTTTCAGTGCGTAAAAATTGTTGTCTATCTCTACATAGAACTACGTCTCAGATACACAGATTATGTCAACACCAGATATGGCAAAGAGACACCGAAACTCATAAATTTTAGAGATCAAACTCTGAGCATTAAGATGGCAAATATGAAGCTCATTGTTTTGAGCACAAAGCACTTTAAGTAGCAGACATGAGTACTATTACCATGGCCATGGAACACACTGTTACTATAAGTGGGAGTAGTCACCACAAAAACTAATTAGGAAAAATAATGTTTGATTATATAACAAATAATCTTAGACGATAAAGAGAAAAGCACATATCAGAGAAGTTGAGGAAGTAAACAAAGAATTTAGAGACTGTGAAAAGGGAGAGAGAGGGTAATAAAAGGAGGAAAAAGTTAACATAATTGTTATTATGTAAAATATTTTATATTTAAATACTAGTATTCCGGTCCGTTTCTAAGATGTCTTAATTCGCTATGACAGAGTTATCTAAAACAACAGCGTTAAGCATTTCAGGATTTTTAATTTGTATACTAGCTCCACTCACAGTTAGTTTTATAAAAACAGATCCACGCCGGGTATAAACAGCAGCAAGTTGGTTTCTCCTCTTAAGGTTTGTCGCTCGAGTAAGAAGTTCGCGGTTTCTCTTTGTAAGGCTTTAATTTATGTAAAAGCTTATATATGTGAAGAGAAACCAATATCACTGAGCCGGAGAGAGCTTTTGACAGCCTTACGATAATCTGCGGCAGCCTTCAGGAACAGGTTTTTCTCATGCAAGTGTAAAAATTTGAGAATAACGGGAAAAGATTTAGAATGTGTGGTCTGGTAAGGCTACACTCTACCACCAGCACGAAAAATACGGCAAAGCTGAAAATTCATGTTCCCAATTTTGGAGCATAATTTAGTGTAGATGCTATTTAAATCTTAATTCTTTATGTCAGGTATTCCGAAAATGACTACATCATTTAAGGTATCACGTTTTTCCAACGCGTCTACTCGATCCATATTTCAGCAGCCTTTAGTTGGAGATTATTACAATCATTAAAAACAGTTTTCAATGCCTCAATTCGAACAGACAAAGCAGTCATAGATCTTTTGGTATCGTCAATTGATTAAAGACATTTATTTCTGTGCTTTTTTTAGATGATTTCTATTTAGTAAAAAACCTGGGCAAAAGAAAAAACCCAGCAATAAATTTCGATCATGTCATTGATAATATTTTGTCTTGGTGTGATTACTCCGGGGCACAACTTTCTCTTTCGAAATGTAAACACCTCCATATTTGTCGAAAACATGATTGTAAATGCACTATACAAGCTAGAAATTCTACTATTGATAACACTAGCACACTAAAAATACTAGGAGTTTTATTCGATAAAAATTACAGGTGGAATTCACATATTGAACATCTACTTCCATCTTTGTCTAAATCTCTTAACGTTATTAAATGTCTCTCCAGCAGTAAATTCTAATTTCAAAAATTGAGCACGGTTTATATCTTTATAGTCAAGTTCAAAAATTATTTTTATCCAAAATACAATCAATAATTAAGTCAGCATTGAGTTTGGTTACTGGAGCATTTCGTACCACACCTACAAAAAATATATTAATGAGTCCAATACGATGCCAATAGTCGACAGAGCTAACTTTCTAGTTTCAAAACAATTTAGAAAATTTCTGGTTAGTTATGACTCTCCACTTAATAAAGTCACTAAAACTGTATTAAAGCGCCATAGTATACCTAAATTACCCTCTCTTGTTTATAAAATAATACAATCGTCACAAATTAAACTCTCCTTTTAAGCCTCTTAGTAATCCTATCTCAAAAATTACTCAATGGGATTTTTCACATTCCTGCATAAATACTGCCTTAAATACATTCAACAAAACGTCAACGCCATCTCATGTTTTTTACTCAAAATTCAAAGATATTAAAGAAACACTAAATTCGTACAATTTTATATACACCGATGGCTCTAAATCAGACACTTACTGTAGTTACAGCATCACATCAGAAGATACTATAATCAAAACCTCTCTTTTACCCAATTACATATCTGCCTATACTGCTGAAATTATAGCCATCTTTGAAGCTGTAAACTATGTTGCTAAAACTTAAAAAAATCTGTAGTTTGTTCCGATTCTCTGTCTTCATTATCCGCTATTTCTAATCTCAATAACTCTGAATATTATTCTACTCAGATCAGGAACATTTTAATCGAAAATTATCCAAAAATCTTGTTAATATGGATACCTGGGCATTCTGGAATTATCGGTAATGAATTCGCGGAAAAAATTGCAAAAAACGCCGTCTTCTCCTGTAATATTACCACTAAGGTTAAATCTTGTAATTGTTGTCATAGATTACTATTATCTACACTATGATTTTTATCCATCGAAATTACACACTTATTTTCTTTGTTATAGTTAAAACCAATTATTATTAAATATTTCTTACTGTATCACTAGATAATATTAATATTTAGCTGAAGGCCTCTGTTGCTCTTGCTTTATTTCTTTTTTCTGTTAGTTTATGATTGTAGTTATAAGCTAATATTCAATAACAAAAAAAAAACATTTTCAACGCTATTCATTTATTAATAGCTCTATATGAGAAAGCACTAAATGAACTACGTTGCTTACATGAAGAATTTAAAAGCAAATTTCTTAACATCGAGGAGTCATGGAAAAAAATATTGACGATACCAAAAAATCTATGGCTGCTTTGTCTGTGCGAATTGAGGCATTGGAAACTGTCTCTAATGAATGATTGTAATAATCTCCAACTAAAGGCTGCTGAAATTCTGGATAGAGTAGACGCGTTGGAAAAACGTGATACCTTAAATGATGTAGTCATTTTCGGAATACCTGACATGAAGGATGAAGATTTAAATAGCATCTACAGTAAATTATGCTCCAAAATTGGGAACATGAATTTTCAGCTTTGCCGTATTTTTCGTGCTGGTAGTAGAGTGTAGCCTTACCAGACCACAAATTCTAAATCTTTTCACGTTATTCTCAAATTTTTACACTTGCATGAGAAAAACCTGTTCCTGAAGGATGCCGCAGATTATCGTAAGGCTGTCAAAAGCACTCTCCGGCTCAGTGATATTGGTTTCTCTTCACATATATAAGCTTTTACATAAATTAAAGCCTTACAAAGAGAAACCGCGAACTTCTTACTCGAGCGACTAACCTTAAGAGGAGAAACCAACTTGCTGCTGTTTTTACCCGGCGTGGATCTGTTTTTATAAAACTAACTGTGAGTGGAGCTAGTATACAAATTAAAAATCCTGAAATGCTTAACGCTGCAGTTTTGGATAACTCTGTCATAGCGAATTAAAACATCTCAGAAACGGACCGGAATACTAGTATTTAAATATAAAAAATTTTACATAATAACAATTATGTTAACTTTTTCCTCCTTTTATTACCCTCTCTCTCCCTTTTCACAGTCTCTAAATTCTTTGTTTACTTCCTCAACTTCTCTGATATGTGTTTTTTCTCTTTATCGTCTAAGATATTTGCATAGTATCATGCTTTTGTTATATAATCAAATATTCCTTTTCCTAATTAGTTTTTGTGGTGACTACTCCCATTTATAGTAACAGTGTGTTCCATGGCCATGGTAATAGTACTCATGTCTGCTACTTAAAGTGCTTTGTGCTCAAAACAATGGGCTTCATATTTGCCGTTTTAATGCTCAGAGTTTGATCTCTAAAATTGCTGAGTTTCGGTGTCTCTTTGCCATATCTGGTGTTGACATAATCTGTGTATCTGAGACGTAGTTCTATGTAGAGATAGACAACAATTTTTACGCACTGAAAGGGTTTAAGCACTAACCATATAACATATAGACCGCTAAAAGTCCCTTTTTTCTGGTCCGCAGAGCTTTCAGTAGCCTGGGTCCCACAAAATTTCTTACTCTCGTTTTCTCTTTACTCGAGCAATTGTATGTGCTTTACGGCTGCTAGGAATCGTGGGTTTTCTCGATCTCTCACATGTTTAAAATGTGTTCCTACTAATTTCCACAGCTACTGAGATCTAGATCATGCTCGTTATTTGCGTTCGTCATTGCATACTCATATTTTGCGTATTTGTTTTTTTTCGGTAAGCAGAACATTTCTGTTTGCATTTTTCTTAAGATTTAAGATTTTAGAATTTGTATTTTTCTTATTTTTTTTTTTTTTTTGGTTTTCACTTTTACTGCACAATTTCTCGGATAACCAGGAAGTGTTCTTTCTAATTAAAACAAATAGAAAATAGTAATATTAAGGCAATTGTCTGCGAGTCTTAATAGTAATATTAAGGCAATGAGTATGCAATGACGAACGCAAATAACGAGCATGATCTAGATCTCAGTAGCTGTGGAAATGAGTAGGAACACATTTTAAACATGTGAGAGAACGAGAAAACCCACGATTCCTAGCAGCCGTAAAGCAAAAACAATTGCTCGTGTAAAGAGAAAACGAGAGTAAGAAATTTTGTGGGACCCAGGCTACTGAAAGCTCTGCGGACCAGAAAAAATTTACTTTTAGCGGTCTATATGTTATGTGGTTAGTGGTTTAAGCTTTTCCGAGCAGATCGAACTGGGCGCTTGGGGGGTGGTGTAGCAATTTTTGTAAATGTAAATATAAATTGTAGGCTTATTTCTAAATCGACTCAAGATTCCCCTATTGAATTTATCTTACTTGAAATATATCAAAACAATCGTAAAATATTGTTCTCTTCAGTGTACAGGCCTAATAAGCGAATCAGTTTTGATGGTTTTTTTACTGTTCTCGAAGAACTTTCTTGTAATATATCTGAAACCATAATCTGCGGGGATTTCAACTGCAATGTTTTGAATAAAAGTGAATCAAATCAGTTGATTCAATCAATGCTATCATTAAAACTGAGGGCCGTATTTTGTATCTGCGGTACGGTACGCTCTTCTACGTTACTCTTTGTTATGTTCGTAAAACAGCTGATGAAAATGCGTGCATAGAATACACACCGCTGGCGCTACTGTTACGCTACTGTAACGCTGGGTTTACAACAACAATTGCATACTTCTTACGTGCTTACGTTAGGAAATGGTATTTTGTAACAACAGAAGCGGTAGCGGTGGTCCTTGTAGAGAAGCGGAAGCTGAAATGCTGCTGTTCGCAGAGTTTGTGCGTAGAGCTCGACGAGTGCGGGAGTTTTTTATTCAGTGATTTTTTATTTGTTTTAATTTTTTCATTTTTAATTTCATTTTTATTTAACGTATTTTTTTAAAATAAAAAAAAATTAAATAAAAAAATTTAAATAATTATTATAAAATAATATAATGGAAATTTCGAAGAAACTGTAAGTGCAATTAGCTTTGAAGTGATATCTAAAATCCATGCATTGCTTCTCAATGCTGGGTTGCGTATCCTGGCTGAAATGATTATGAGGTAATTTTCCTCGTCTGAGCTACTCATTAACAATTCGAAGAACATTTTTATTGTTACTTTATAAAAGTACAGCACAAAATAAAAATTTTGCATTATTATTCAAAAAATGCTCTAAGCATCGATTTGCGATTTGTTCCCCGTTTTTAAACACACTGCCTGCCAGCTGGCTTTGGTAAACAAAAGCTGATCAAGGCAAAAGAAAACAGGTATAAGAACAAATTCAGTGCAAGCATATAATCATAAGAAAGAAAGAGACGTGTGAATGTCAACTTTGTGTACACCAAATACACAACTTTTCCATATCAGCTGACTAGTACGAAAAAGACGTAAAGCCCAGTGCGCTCAACGGGGCTCATCGTAAGAGTTACAAAATACTGTTTTAACAGCAACGGGAACAGAAGCAGGAGCTTAGCAGTTTAGTTTATAAAATATAATTTTTATTCAATTGCTTCACTTAGTTTAGTTTATACAAAAATATATACTATTTAAACTACAACACTATTTTCACTTTTGCAGGTGTACTGTACTGTTGACTCGCGGTTTTTGACAAAGAAGAACACGCAGTACCCCATCGATCGTCTCTTTATATTATTCTCATATTGGAACAATATGAGAGAGAAACTACTGCATTGCCCGTTAGAGTAGTAAATACTCTACATAGTGTTTTAAATATCATTCTCATATTGGAACAATATGAGAGAAAAAATACTGCATTGCCCGTTACCGATGGTGTTTTATATACCATTCTCATATTGGAACATCGTTGAAGATTATTTCCAATATGAGAGAAAAAATACTGCATTGCCCGTTGGAGTCACAAGTACATTTCTGCATATTATTCTCATATTGGAACATCGTTTAAGATTATTTCCAATATGAGAGAAAAAACTACCGCCTTGCTCCTTGGAGCATGGAGGTTTACATAATTGTTTTACATATAACTCTTAGCCACCGCTACCGTACCGCATTCTGCATTCTGGAATTATCGGTAATGAATTCGCGGATAAAATTGCAAAAAACCCCGTCTCCTCCTGTAATATTACCACTAAGGTTAAATCTTGTAATTGTTGTCATAGACTACTATTATCTACACTATGATTTTTATCCATCGAAATTATACACTTATTTTCTTTGTTATAGTTAAAACCAATTATTATTAAATATTTCTTACTGTATCACTAGATAATATTAATATTTAGCTGAAGGCCTCTGTTGCTCTTGCTTTATTTCTTTTTTCTGTTAGTTTATGATTGTAATTATAAGCTAATATTCAATAACAAAAAAAAACATTTTCAACGCTATTCATTTATTAATAGCTCTATATGAGAAAGCACTAAATGAGCTACGTTGCTTACGTGAAGAATTTAAAAGCAAATTTCTTAACAAAGAGGAGTCATGGAAAAAAAATATTGACGATACCAAAAAATCTATGGCTCCTTTGTCTGTGCGAATTGAGGCATTGGAAACTGTCTCTAATGATTATAATAATCTCCAACTAAAGGCTGCTGAAATTCTGGATCTAATAGATGCATTGAAAAATCGTGATACCTTAAATGATGTAGTTATTTTCGGAATACCTGACATGAAGGATGAAGATTTAAATAGCATCTACAGTAAATTATGCTCCAAAATTGGGAAGCTTTGCCGTATTTTTCGTGCTGGTGGTAGAGTGTAGCCTTCCCAGACCACAAATTCTAAATCTTTTCCCGTTATTCTCAAATTTTTACACTTGCATGAGAAAAACCTGCTGCAGATTATCGTAAGGCTGTCAAACGGTCTCTCCGGCTCAGTGATATTGGTTTCTCTTCAAATATAAGCTTTTACATAAATTAAAGCCTTACAAACAGAAACCGTGAACTCCTTACTCGAGCGACAAACCTTAAGAGGAGAAACCAACTTGTTGCAGTTTATACCCGTCGTGGATCTGTTTTTATAAAACTAACTGTGAGTGTAGCTCGTATACAAATTAAAAATCCTGAAATGCTTAACGCTGCTGTTTTGGATAACTCTGTCATAGCGAATTAAGACATCTTAAAAACGGACCGGAATACTAGTATTTAAATATAAAATATTTTACATAATAACAATTATGTTAACTTTTTCCTCCTTTTATTACCCTCTCTCTCCCTTTTAACAGTCTCTAAATTCTTTGTTTACTTCCTCAACTTCTCTGATATGTGTTTTTCTCTTTATCGTCTAAGATATTTGCATAGTATCATGCTTTTGTTATATAATCAAATATTATTTTTCCTAATTAGTTTTTGTGGTGACTACTCCCACTTATAGTAACAGTGTGTTCCATGGCCATGGTAATAGTACTCATGTCAAGGTCTGCAAAATACTCCTCCGTGGCGTCGATGATTTCCTCGCGTGAGCTGAATTTTTTATTGATGAGCCATCTTTTGAGGTTTGGGAAGAGATAATAGTCCGAGGGAGCCAAATCGGGCGAATACGGTGGATGCGACAGCAATTGGAGCCGTAACTCATTGATTTTAGCCGTGGTTGCGATGCTCTTGTGCGCCGGCGCATTGTCTTGCAAACAAAAAATTTTTTTTTCGTAAATTTTTTTAGTAAATGTAAATATAAATTGTAGGCTTATTTCTAAATCGACTGAAAATTCCCCTATTGAATTTATCTTTCTTGAAATATATCAAAACAATCGTAAAATATTGTTCTCTTCAGTGTACAGGCCTAATAAGCGAATCAGTTTTGATGATTTTTTATACTTTTCTCGAAGAACTTTCTTGTAATATATGTGAAACCATAATCTGCGGGGATTTCAACTGCAATGTTTTGAATAAACGTGAATCAAATCAGTTGATTCAATCAATGCTATCATTAAAACTGAATCTCACGAACATTACGCCCCCTCATTTTTCTAAACAGTCCTGCAGTCTCATTGACCTAGTCTTTGTTAGCAACTTGCGAAATTTGCTATTATATCAGCAACTGGTGCTCCAGGTTTTTCCATGCATGACCTGTTATTCATGACGTATTCTTTCGACCGTGCTGAATTATCAAATCTTACCAACAAATTCCATTATAGAAACTTCAAAGGTATTGATTTCTTTTCATTGCATAAAGATTTAAATGTAATCAACTGGGAAAGTGTTTACCATATCCCCCTTAGTCAATGACCTAGTTGAATTCTTAACCAAAAACATCAATTACTTGTATGACAAACATATTCCTCCTGTCACTAAAAGTGGCTAAGTTTAATGTGCCTGCTTGGCTAACACTTAATATACTTGTACTAATGCGCCAACGTGACACCATCTATAGGAAATGGAAGAAATTCAAACTTGATGAATACTTAAAACGTTTTCGTCAACTACGGAATCAACTTGTTACTAAAATTAGAGCTTTAAAGTCTAAATATTTTCAAACTAAATTTAGCCAAACGCTATCTACTAAATCTTTTTGGAACAGCGTTAAAAATATTGGTATTGGTAAGCACTCCACTATAACCTGTTCAAATATAGACTGTAATGAGCTCAATGCCAGATTTCAGGCACATTCACCTAATTCCTCTCCACCAACTATTGTTTCGGTTGTCTCCACCAACTCTTATCATCGATGAATACAGCAATGCCTCTTTTTCGTTAACACCTACATGTGAGCATGATGTCCTACACGCAATTCTATCCATTAAATCCAATTCCACGGGGCTAGATGGTATTAGCCCGAAATTTATTAGGTTAATAGTACCATACATACTGAAATTTATGCTTACATCTTTAATTCATTTATAACCACCTCAACTTTCCCTAATGTATGGAAATATACGAAAATTATACCAATTCTAAAAAATTCTAATTCACGTATACAGGACTATAGGCCAATTGCAATAGTGCTTTTCCTTTCTAAGGTTTTTGAAAAATTAACTTCTAAACAAATCCATGACTTTGTAACTAGAGAAAACCTTCTGACAAATCTCCCGACTGGTTTCCGTCCCGGTAGAAACTGCATTACTGCTTTAACCAATCTCTTTTCTCACCAATCTCTTTTTCTAAAGACATTTCACATGTTCCTAGCGATAATAACTACAATGTAATAACTACAATGAGCAACAGCTTTTAATAAACAAAAATCAACAGAATATTATTGCACTACAAGATACTCATTTACTTACTCATCCACACTACTCATGCATTTTAAAAAATTATATCCTGCACACAAAAAATTATACCAATTTAAGCTAAAATCCTAAAAGATGCGTTGTTTTTTTAATATCCAATAATATCCAACATAATACATTAATTTTTAATTCCAACATTCTGTGTATAGCAACAGATGTCAGTACTGAATTTAGTTTTACCATAATTAACATATATTCTTCACCAAATGAACTCAAACAAGAAAGTGATTTATTTGATATTATACGCTGCTCTAACAAACCAAAATTAATACTTGGTGATTTCAGTGCATGGAGTCCACTAGGGGGGTCCAGAATTTCACTGCTCCCTTGTTTGTCCAAAGTGCTCGAAAAAATCTGTTAAAATAGACGGTGTATATTCAAGGACGATTGAGGTTCCGTCCGGGTTGCCGCAAGGTAGTCATTTGGGACCCCTGTGATCCCTATTATTCATTAATGATTTAGTTGTGGAATTGAAATTTTGTCAATGTTTACGTTATGCAGAAATGTTTACGTTATAAGAAATACCAATGATTGCGCTGATTTTGACACGAGCGCACTTTTAAGTATGTGCCATATGAACAAACTTCGTTTAAGTTTTTATAAATGTGAGGCTTTTACATGTGTCCTACAAATCTTATGATCCTTTATGATTATAATTTTAAAGTTGGTAAGCTTTTCCAAAGAGTCGATGTTGCCAAGAATCTTGGTAATTTTTGTTTTTTTTTTTAAGACAGATGAAAGCGAGCTCAGGGGATGCCCCCTAACCATGCACAAAATTTGTGGTTCCGAAGGGATGACAAGTTAGGGGGAAGGGGGAAGGAGGGATTAGTGACGGTTTACACTTCGCTTAAAGGTTTCGACACTGTAAGTGGGCGGGAAGACATTCGCAGGGAGATTATTCCACAATCTAACGACGCGACCGAAAAACGAACTTTCAGGGGTGCACCGCTCTGGAAAGCCGAGTAGTTTTGCTAAATACCTGAACCGGAGGAATCAGGCCGGCTACTTCAGAGGAACATTTACCATGAAAGTAGCGGTAAAATAATGATACACACGACATCACGGCGACGCTCCAAGGTTTCAATAGAGCTGGATACCCTACTGTCCCCTATAAGTTTTAACGCACGACATTGGACACGGTCTATGAGCTGAAGATATGTTCGCGAAGCTCCCGACCATATATGCGAATTGTACTCCATTTTCGGACGGATATAGGTGGTGTAGATACAACGAAGTTCGGTTGGAGTGAAGTATTTCTTACACCGCTTAAGAAAGCCTAAGCACTTGGCTGCTTCTCTCGACACGTCAAAAATGTAATCGTTCCAGCGAAGATCGCATTGGATTGACATTGAACATCAAGAGCCTCCGACTCATTAATATCTACACCACCCATATTTAGAGGTGGGAAGTTGTCACCCGCCACACGCTTGTGGGTCAACAAACAGCATTGGGTCTTCCGCGCATTAAAATCGACCCGATTCGCTTGACCCCACTCCTGGATTTTGTTGAGGTCGGATTGGAGTGTGTCATTCATAATTCTGCGTCTTCTAGTGATCTCCAGAATGGAAGGACGCCTTGAGAATGAATATGAATGACAAATGCTGCTGTCATCAGCAAACGAGTAGACGGGGTTTGTGGTGAATGACAGAAGGTCATTGATAAAAATGAGAAAAAGAGTAGGAGACAGGACCGAACCCTGCGGAACTCCAGCATTAATGGAGTGCTCTTCGGAAGCAAAGCCGTCTATCACAACCCGAATAGAACGGCCGCTGAGGAAACTCGATATCCATCGAGTGAATGTATTACCGACACCATAAGGAGTGAAAGCAAACGAGGGAGGAGGAGTGAAAGTAAACGAAATGCTGAGCTTCACTGCGGAGAGCATAAAAAAGTCCCTCGCATGGTTCTCTGCGACCCGTTTAATTGTGTATTTATTTGTTGTAATTAGATAAAATTTTATTTATTTGTTATTAAGTTGAGTTGTTAATAACTAGTGCACTATTGTTTGTTTGTTGAAAAGTGTTGTTTGGTAAAGTGTTATTATTGTGTTAAGAGTGTTTCGCGGCGTAGGTAATTGTTTTCACTATTGTTTTCGATTTTATATGCCCGAACACTGATTAACGAAAAGTACTGGAGGGCACACCATCCGCCTCCGTTCGCGGACACATCACAACTCGATGTTTTATGTTGATTGGAAATTTTATTTTAATGTACATAGGGAATATATTATTTCGAAAGCTAATTCCCAATTCGTGTTTTTTAAACGTAACTCGGCAAACTTTTGGGACCCTATTACACTAAAAACTGCTACTTGAATCCTGCAACCGCTACTTGAATACTGCGGCATTATTTGGAGCCCTGTGAGTAACGTTAATGTAAACCGAATTGAAAATATTCAAAACAGATTTACGAGGTATGCGCTACGTCGTATGTTTACTTTAGAAATTATGCCACAGTATAAAGTTCGGTGCCAACTTTTGGGTTTAGTAAACTTAGAGCTCAGGCGAAAAGCTCAAGGCATTATGTTTATAAAAGATATAGACTTCAAGATAAACTCTCCTCAGTTACTAGCTATAATTCCTTTTTATGCTCTTTCGAGGTTTTTACGCGAGCGTTGTTTATTTAGTATTGAATTTTACAGAACCAATTACGGTTATAACGAGCCAATCACAATACGCTTGACGTTCTGCAACTTGGCGGCAAGTCATATTCATTTCAGTTTTAAGAGAGAAATTTTTATTAGAGAGACTGTTTATTCATAAATAAATAAAAAAAATTGGAGTAAATGGAGCCTAGCCTAATAAAGCAAAATGAATTCGGGTGAGGAATATTTGTTTAACCCATTATAAATTAATGGAATTTCATATTTTTTATTGGGAGCCGACGCACGGATGTTCTGATGTTGCATCAGTTAATTGTGCGGGGACAGTTCATTGTGCGAAACAGTAAAAATGAAAAAGCTGCTGTAAAATTTCTAATATTATTATTCACTAGCAATATTTTGTAGAATTGAAATTGCTTTTGGTTTTTTAAATTATTTTTTGTAATATATTAGGAAGGATTGGTGCCGCCTTCTAGACGTTCTGGATGGGAGTGACAAAGAATTTGAGCTTGCAGAAAACATTTTTCCTCTATAATGGGAGTCGTGATCAGGTTACGCAAAGTTCAGTTCCCGCTCAAGCTTGTTTAGGTTTGAGCGATAAAACTCCGTGAAGAGAATAATTAGGGAAAGGATGCTACAATTTGAAAAGAATATTAAAAATATTTCCTCTACTAAATAATAAACAAACATTTCATTTAAATACTTTAAACTCATTTAAATACTTTAAATGGAATAAGCAAAACTTTTGCAGACGATATACTAGAACTCCATGCACAAAATCAAATAAAATTACCAAATTATTTAGTAATTGAATTACTAAATTATTATGAATTGATGAACTAAATTCAGCAGCAGGTTACAGTTTGACAACTTGAGGTAGAAATTAAATTTGGTGAATTCACATACACTGTGTGTGACTTCAACAAATTTCCGAGCTCACATCCAGCCAAGCTTTTTTGACAGAAACTAGAAGTTTCGTATCATTTATCTCTGAGTGTTGTAATTCCCTTTTGAATTGCTTTGGCAACCTTTATTTTCTGTAAACGATTTTTCTATACCATATACATAGCCTGAACAAAATCATAGCGGATAGCGACGGCGAAGAACGACTGGAGCTGTCATCCGCCAGAGATGGCAGCTATAGCGCTGAGCGACGAGCGCTGTCATTTAATAAGCACATTTGTGTATATCTAGAAAAAATAAGAAGAAGAGCAGCGATATCGCTATGAAAAGATAAACAGATCTATCGCTACCAAGTCGCTAGCGACGATTGCTGGACGATTTTCACAGCTGTGATTCATTGCTATCGCTGGTCCCTATGATTGAGGTCGGGCTAATACTTTACTACTTTATGTATAACTTAGTGTAGGAGTTACAACTCTAATTAAAAAATTGGCCCATAAAAAGCTATATTTTGTAAAATATTGTATTTGTAAATCTGTAGCAATATGAGTGGTTTCAAAGTCAAGAGAAATATTATACTTCTCAAGATAATATAATGGGGACCCAAGGCTGCTTATAATCCGTAACCATCGTCGCAATTTCAACGTTGATCGAATTAAAATATTCTTTATTTCGGAAAACTTTCTTAATTTTCGGAAGAAAAAACCAAAATGGTCGATCGGAATTGATAGGTTATATAGTATATATGACGACAACACCTTTAGGTTTTATATAGGAAATATATATAAATATAGGAAATATATATACTCAGAAAGTAATAAACCGATTTTATTTAAATTAATTCGCCAAGAACTATCCGAGATATAAGTATTTAAAAACTAATCTTTAGAACGATGGAAATTGCAGTTGTAGAACGATAGAGAATCATTTTTTTGCCCTTCTTTTTAATAGCAGTATGAGGAAAAAAAATTTTCTATTAAAGAGCGTGAAACTCACGCTAGCACTCTAGTAACTTATATCAATTATATAACTTATTAACTATAAGTTATCTTTAATTTGTTAAATATCAAAAATACTTAAAATTGATAAAATATTTACTTTGCTAGCTAGAGGTCCTGCAACGCCAGTAAATACATATCGCGCACGATTCGTCTGCTTCACATTAGTAATGCACAAATTTTCTACTTCGGCGGTTTTTGTAACGTGTGTACCACAGCATAGCTCCTTTGAGCAAAAGTTTAGTTCATCAACAGTAATAGTAACCAAACGCAAATTAGTTTCTGGATAACATTCGCCTGGTACAACCTTTATATCACCTTGATTCACAACATCTAGTTCAGTGATAACATCAACATTGACTTTAGCGGACGAATTTATAATTTTGCTAGAAAACATATAAAATTTGAAATCAATATACGAGACATTTCATTTAAATAGTTTTATAATAAAAAATGGGAGTCATAAATACAAAGGGCTCCGTTTTGCAATTACATCCACTCCTGCCTGCCTCTGCAAATGATGAGGAATCTCTATAGATGCATAAACATGTGTCATAAACATACATGTTTATTAATTAGCGAGCAAATGATTACCACGGCAGCCTAAAGCTTTGAAAGGAATATCGTAGAAACACCTTTTTGTTTTTGTCCATATTGTAACACTGTTGCAACATTTACTTCCGTTATTCTATTTCTAGAATGACTATTGCGAAATAGCCACAGAAAATATCTTAAAATAGTTCGCAAATTTAATTTAGAAAATATTATTACATAATTTCTGAGATAGTTGCAAGAATTATTGAGCAATAATTCTGGCCGAAGACCAGTCCAAAAGGGTTTAAAAACCCGCCCTTTTCGGCAAAATAGCAGCAGTCAGTTTTCGACTTTCAACCTCTTTGAAGCAAGTGCTAATTATTAAAGTCAGTCAGAACTTGCGAGCTAAAACAGTAGAGTATTGTTAAAAAGGTGGTATAAATAAGCAAGGCTTAAATAAAAAGTGAAGACGAATTGTCGCTGCTTCATTTTCAAAAGCGTTCATATGGAGAGCTGCTTGATCAGCTAGCCAATGATTTAAAATTTTAACCTGAGATATAGAGATATGCTTATATTTTGTTTTGCAATATTTATTAGTACACGTATTATATTACAAGACTGATATTTTACAAAAGTTTACAATTGTACAGTTTTACTTATATTATTAACAATTCCTTGTCGGAAGGAAAACGGAAAAAATTGCACGAAGAAGATGCATCGCCATTCCAATTCTTACAGCCTCTAACACTGTACCTCAATTATTTAATTTAATTACTTTTATTCATTTTAATTACTTTTATTCACAAAACCCAAGAAATTCAAATATTCTTTTTGCCGCGCACAGATGTCATGGCTATTGTGACGTCACAGGACAAACAACTGATTGTCAAACTTGCCGAAGCCGAATAGTGGACCTGCGCGAGACGTAAACTTGTATTCTATCATTCTTGTACACACTACAATGTGTGAAGTATGAGTTTTAAGGACAACAACATTCTCTCTTGAACAGTCAAATGGAATAGAAGCGTGTAAGTCCGCTCGGCAATAGTTGCATTTTTTAAGTGGTTTATTTTCAAAAGTTCGTTTTTTCAAAACCTCTTAATAGCTTATACGTTGTGTAATATTTGTTGCAGTCTATAAGGATTATAACAGTTGAAAAAAAATTGCGTACACAAAGCAAAAATTTTGTTCTTTGTGGCATTCCCACTAAGAAGTCCGATGCTCTTATACTGCGGCTGAAGGTTCAGATTTTGATCTCTCTACCTTAGATAAGCATTTGAATAAACTGAGAGATCAGCTTATTTTTAATGTTCGAGATGAATAATGTAAACTTCGTGATGAATTCAGCAAAAAACTTAGTGAAATAGAAGGACTTCGGTCAAAAAAATTACAGCAGACTGCGCTGTTCCTGCAGAACATTTTTGACCCACAAAATTACTCAACGCCACGCCCACGTACTGTCCAGTCATAACAATACAACACGGAGATGGAATTCAGCATAAACACTTAATGTTATGCTAAATTCTCAGCACGGGGGAGAAAGTTAAATAACAGCCGAAGTCAATCGGTCGTCAACCTTATAGAAGCCATGAACCTTCCATTCGCATACGTTCGTCAACAAATCATTTGACATTGAAATTTTAAGCGTTTTGCCGCTAAGCACACTCACTTTCTTGCCGATGCACTCAACGTTATACTTCAATTCTTGCACACCACATCAACTGGTCAAAGCGAAAGAAAGTTGACACATTTGCAGCAACCCTATGTTGCCAGGGCAACGAACCACTTACCGTGCATTTAATATTCGCGCTGATTTTATTGCATTGTCATTATTAATTTTTATTAGGTACCTTCACTGTAAATAATTTTAATACAAATAGGAAAACCTTTCAATTAAGAGTATCAGTATTAAGCTATCATCAATAGTTATTTGTTCGCAGTTCAATTCCAGCAACACAGCAACAATTTCTTTAAGTTTCAAATGCGTAAAGGGAATACTGGGCTTCATCTGATTATTCAAGTTCGATAACCACTGCATACATTTACTTGATATCTTTTTCAGTATGGATTTAGTCGAATTAATTATCTTTCTAATAAAATATCTAAAATTTTTGATTTAATTTTTGTATCTAAATCATTATATTTTAAACTTAGTCCTTGCTCTTTTCCATTCACTGAATCTACTGTACATCACTCAGCTTAAGTCTTTCAAATTCAGTTTTATGATTTCATCAATTGTAATAATAGATGAACACCTATACGAAGCTTGTAACTGTGACATACTAAATGAACTTATTGTGCAAATTGATTGGGTTGATCTTTTCAAAGGCTAAAATGTTGCTGCATCATACCATAATTTTTTTAGAAACTGTAACGAGTTTTGCTTTCCAGAAGGGGTAGTGTCAGTCGCCCCAGGGTCCATTTTGGGGGATCTCGTAACCCTCAAAAGTTCGAACCACCGCCATAGTCAAGAATTCATAGAAATCACTGATGTTTCAGCTCGGACATATGCGAGTTGGTGTTCATTATTTTCTTTTTTTAGTCTTTTATTTATTTCACAAACTTTTTACAATCTTAATGACTACGCTACTGGTTACAGTTGCTCTATCAGACTGAGTGCCTGGCGACATAAGCCCGCGTACAATAGTTTATATGTACAGAAGACAGGGGAGCCGAGTGCTCCGCGGCAGATGGCCGCGTACAAAGATTTCGGGTACACAGGTGACGAAGAGGCCGCCCCGCGGCAGAGGGCAGCTTATAACGCTTTTGGTTACAGTTAACAGGGGAGCTGAGTGGTCCGCGGCAGAGGGCCGCCTACAATGCTGGTGAATACAAGTGTTTGAGGAGCTGAGTGTTCCGCGGCAGAGGGCCGCTTACAATGGTGGTGAAAGCTCCGAAGAACTGATTCCGGCCGAAGCCTTGCAATTCCTGAAGGAATGATTCTGGCCGAAGCTTTGAAATTCTCGAAGGCACGAGTCTGGCCGAAGCCTTGAAATTCCCGAAGGATTGATTCCGGCCGAAGCCTTGAAATTTCCGAGGGAATGATTCCGGCCGAAGCCTTGAAATTCCCGAAGGAATGATTCTGGTCGAAGCCTTGGAATTCCCGAAAGAGTGATTCCGGCCTAAGCCTTGAAATTCCCGAAGGAATGATTTCGGCTAATCCTAAATACTGGTAACTCCCCAAAGAGTGATTCCGGCTAATCCTCAATACGCTAAAAATACTCCTAAAATATGTCAAAACTACTTATACCACTACGAAATGTATTCGAGTTGATCAACTCGTTTCAAAAATGAGCCACTCGTTATGCGAAAGTTAGTGCTGTTGAACCAGGGGGTCAATGGCTCCACGCAAAAGGAGGCAAGAATCAATCAATGTTATGGAAGGCAAGAATCAAATCTTTGCTCAGCGACAGAAGGCTGCCTGAGCTTGCACAAACTTTTCGTTAAATGTACATGCTGCTGTGAAGAATCATATACAGTAAGAATCATATGCAGCGTGTGCGCGATGGAAAAATATGTAGGCGAACTGGATGTCTGATTCTATTTTTTAGAATAGCGTCAGCGAAAGTGCAAATTGAAAGAGAAAACGAAAATAAGCTGGTCGCACAATTCTATTTTTAGAATTGCCGCTCCGCTTCTTGTGTGTATGTTTTATTCTCGTATGTATTGTATATACTGTTGTGTGGTTTTCGGGTGTTTATTTTGTGTTTATAATTTGGTTTAATTCTTAATTGTTGTTTTTTAAGTATTCTTATTTGTGTATTCGTAAATGTAAACTTATGTCTATTTTAATATTATTTTTAATATTAAAAAATAAAGAATTAAATGAGTAACAAATTCTTTAATAAATTTAAACTTACTGATTGGCCAAAACAAAATATTTGCATTACATGCGAGAGTTTATCTTCTTAAACAAATTCCTTTATAAGCAATATATTCCTAGTTTAGAAGATAATATAAAAAATAACTCAAATTCATTTTGGAGGTATATCCAATCCAAAAGGAAATATTATTTATTCCCTCGTCGACATTTCTTAATGATAAAATTTTATATTCTTTGAATGACGCAGTAAATTTATTTGCAAACTTTTTTAAATCTACTTGTCAAGAAGATATTCTAGTTCCTAATAATAATGCAATCGAAAATACTGAGAATTTCTAAATTTTGGACCCCTAACACTAAGTAATGAAGAGATAGTTAAACATATCTGTAGTCTAAAAGTCTCATACCAGGAAGATTTGATGGTCTCTGCTCCTTTCTGCTTAAAAAGTGTGCTCATTCCATATCTCATCCACTAATGATAATTTTAAATTTGTCTCTTAGCTCTGGTTATTTTATAGAGAGATGGAAAATATCATTTGTCTTGCCAAATCAGGTGATAAGCATTCTATTATCAATTATATGCCAATTTCTAAGTTAATGCTTCAAAAAATATTCGAAAAACTAGTAAGAGAAAAACGTTATTTTTCACCTCACTGAAAAAATTAATTTGCCCATCTCAACATGGATTTCTTTCAGGTAAATCTTCCAAAACAAATCTAACTGTTTTTACAAAATATTGCTTATCTTCATTTGAACAAGGAGCCCAAATTAATGCGGTTTATTCTGCTGTTTCTAAAGCTGTTGATAAAGTCTCACATAACATGTTAATTACAAAATTAGAAATTTTCGGTTTGCAATCTTTTTTTTTATCCTGGCTGAAATCCTACTAAACTAGGCGGGAGTGTCGTGACCGCGGTCGTGGGTGGATGCTGCTACCCACCGTAGTGCATTGTTTAGTGTGCTCGCGGGAAAAAACACAACCAGATATAAACAAATATCTTCCAAAATATAAAAAGTCACAAGTGCAATAGAACTGGAGTGAATACAGTGCATTAAAATATAACAATAAACATTAATAAATTCACAAAAACAATAATACAAAATAACATAACCAAATAACATAAACAGATAATCAAACGGAATGCAGAGAACCAAGCGAAGGGCTTTTTTATGCTCTCCACAGTAAAGCTCAGCATTTCGTTTCTTTCTTCTTCTCCTCCTTCTTCCTGGTCCCGTTAGGTGTGCAGGCGGCTGTGAGTGCACCGTGGGCTGAAGCGTGGCAAGATAAAGCCATAACACTTGTCTTGTCGCGTTTTGCTTTGCCTGCGGTGTAGGCTTGACTGCTTGTGCAGCTGACTTTATACCTCTTTACAGTGGGTGGCGATGACAATATTTCGTATAGACTCCACAAATGTGCGTGGCTTGAGGGCGAATTTCTTCGCGGTCTATGCGTATGTTTCTACTCACCATCAGCATATAATGGCACTAGGTGAGACCCAGGTGTCTGAGGGTGCAGATCCACTGGATTTTCACTTGCCTGGGTACCACTTACTGCCATTATTTTCATCACACAGAGGGCTCGCCTTATATATTCGCAGTGATGTTGCGTACTAGTGTCAGCAACACCTTTGCACGACGGATGCAGAATTTACCTCCATGTGAGTTAAGTTCAAAATCTAGTCGCACATCCTGCACTTCTGCTTCATTTATAGAAGCCCGGGCCTAGAGAGGCTGCCAACTTTTGATCAACTTGACAGTTTCTCTGATTCGATTTCTAAAATCCTGGAATCGTATCCGAACAGTGAAATTATTGTTGCTGGTGATTTCAATGTTCATAATTCCAATTGGCTACGTCATTCGAGTAACACAACACCTGAGGGTTTGTATGTTGAGTTATTTGCTGAGTCTAATAATTTGACTAAATTTGTGAAGGAACCAACGCACTTTCCCTGCGTTGATGGGCAAAACCAAAATATTCTGGACCTTTTTCTAACTTCACATCACAGCAAGTATGATGTGAATGTTCTTGCACCTCTTGGTAATTCGGACCACGCTACAATTTCTGCTACCTTCCCATATTCTAGTCTTCAATCCACTCATCAGCCAGCTCCGAAGCGGACAGTGTGGCTTTATGAGAAGGCTAATTGGGATGCGCTGAAATCCTTTTTCAGCCGTTTCAATTGGCAATTGTGTTTCAGAGGTAGAAACATAAATGCTGCAGCAAAATTGGTAGAAAATATAATTTTATTTGGTATGAGGTCTTTCATACCCAATAAAAGAATTTCCATTAAACCAAAAGACCATTCCTGGTTTAATGCGACTTGCAGACAAGCAGTCAGGTCTAAAGAGGAAGCATTTAGGAATTGGCGTTTAAACAAAACTGCTGATACTAAATTGCTGCGCAATCAGGCCAGAAATAGTTGCAATGCCACTCTAAAGCGCGAAAAAGTTCTTTACGAACAGCGCCTTAGACGCAGAGTTCTTGAATACCATAAGGGTAGCAAGAACTTTTGGTCGTTCGTGGGGAGAGTGAAGAATCAGACGCGGTCGTCCATTCCAACTCTCCCCAAGGATGATCAGATCTTCACTCACTCGGTTGATAAGGCAAACTTATTAGCAAAATTGGTAGAAAATATAATTTTATTTGGTATGAGGTCTTTCATACCCTATAAAAGAATTTCCATTAAACCAAAAGATCATTCCTGGTTTAATGCGACTTGCAGACAAGCAGTCAGGTCCAAAGAGGAAGCATTTAGGAATTGGCGTTTAAACAAAACTGCTGATACTAAACTGCTGCGCAATCAGGCCAGAAATAGGTGCAATGGCACTCTAAGACGCGAAAAAGTTCTTTACGAGCAGCGCCTTAGACGCAGAGTTCTTGAATACCATAAGGGTAGCAAGAACTTTTGGTCGTTTGTGGGGAGGGTGAAAAATCATACGAAATCGTCTATTCCAACTCTCCTTAAGGACGATCAGATCTTCACTCACTCGGTTGATAAGGCAAACTTATTAGCCCACATGTTTGCTGAAAACTGCTCTCTTCCTGAGAGTAGTCAACCACTGCCCGCGGTCGATGATGTATCTCATGCTATGCCTCAGATGCATTTTCGAACGCGAGCTGTTAAAAGAGTGCTTGCAGACCTCAATGTCAATAAGTCCTCGGGACCGGATGGCATTTCAGCCCATGTGTTGAGAAAGTGCGCCTCAACACTGGCTCGCCCATTGCGCAATCTCTTTAATTTATCTTTTACTTCAGGAGTTTTTCCCGCTTCCTGGAAGACTGCCAATGTGCAGCCAGTTCCCAAAAAAGGTGAGGCTACGAATCCTGCTAATTACCGGCCCATAGCAATCTGCTCAGTGCTCTCTAAAGTCATGGAGAGCATTGTAAATTTTAAATTGATGAGGTATCTAGAGAGCAACGAGTTGATCAGCGATCTCCAGTACGGCTTCCGTGCTCACCGTTCCACCGGCGACCTGTTGGCGTTTCTCACTGAACGGTGGAGCAGTTGTATTCACCGGTTCGGTGAGAGCAAGGTTGTTGCTCTGGATATCTCCAAGGCATTTGACCGGGTGTGGCATAAAGCACTCGTGTCTAAACTGGCTGCTTATGGTGTCGGTAATACTTTCACTCGATGGATATCGAGTTTCCTCAGCGGCCGTTCTATTCGGGTTGTGATAGACGGCTTTGCTTCCGAAGAGCACTCCATTAATGCTGGAGTTCGTAGGGTTCGGTCCTGTCTCCGACACTTTTTCTTATTTTCATCAATGACCTTCTGTCATTGACATCAAACCCCGTCTACTCGTTTGCTGATGACAGCAGCATTTGTCATTCATATTCATTTTCCAGGCGTCCTTCCATTCTGGAGATCACTGGAAGACGAAGAATTATGAATGACACACTCCAATCCGACCTCAATAAAATCCAGGAGTGGGGTCGTGCGAATCGGGTCGATTTTAATCCGCGGAAGACCCAATGCTGTTTGTTAACCCACAAGCGTTTGGCGGGTGACAACTTCCCACCTCTAAATATGGGTGGTGTGGATATTAATGAGTCGGAGGCTCTTGATGTTCTGGGCATGTCAATCCAATGCGATCTTCGCTGGAACGATCACATCTTTGACGTGTCGAAAGAAGCAGCCAAGTGCTTAGGCTTTCTTAAGCGGTGTAAGAAGTACTTCACTCCAACCGATCTTCGTTGTATCTACACCACTTATATCCGTCCGAAAATGGAGTACAATTCGCATATATGGTCGGGAGCTTCGAAAACGTATCTTCAGCTTCTGGACCGTATACAAGGTCGTGCGATAAAACTTATAGGGGACAGTAGGGTATCCAGCTCTATTGAAACCTTGGGATGTCGTCGGAATGTGGGGTGTGTAACCGTATTTTACCGTTACTTTAATGGTAATTGTTCATCTGAAGTAGCCAGCCTGATTCCTTCGGTTCAGGTATTCAACAGATCTACTCGGCTTTCCAGAGCGGTGCACCCCTTTTACGTCTCGATCCCGTTCCAACGCACTACCCACTACCGCGAGAATTCGTTTTTCGGTCGCGCAGTTAAGTTGTGGAATAGTCTCCCTGCGCATGTTTTCCCACCCACTTATAACGTCAATGCTTTTAAAAGAGGTGTAAATCGACACTACTCCCACTTTTCCCCTTCCCACTAACCTTTTCCCTTTTAAACCAACGAATGCTTTGCATGGATAGGGGGTATCCCCTGAGTTTAGTTCTATCTGCTATAAAAAAAAATAAAAAAAACTAATAGTAAATCTTTTGTTTGCATTGATAATGTTAAATTTAATCCTTTCGTTGCTACATCTGGCGTAGCAAAAGGTAGCGTTTCTCGTTTTGCTCCTGATACAATTACTGATGACATTCCTAAACACATTTATTCCTAGTTGGGTTTAAACGATTCTAGTATCTCAATTACTAAAAACAGGTTTAAATCCCAGAGATTTTATTCATCGTTTAATATAAATTTACTCGCCCACTTAGTGGACCGTATCCTGAACACAGTAGTTTGGCCAGATAAAGCTATTATTCACGAATATGTATATAGGCCCAGAAACATCAGAAATAATGTGCCCATTTCTTCACGGCGTGGAGCTGTCTAGTAGTATGAATAGGCCGGTTATGGGACATAGTTCCTCCTGTGTATTTCGGAGGCGCCTCCTCCTAAGGGGCGCTCTGTGTGTGGAGCGAGACAGTGGGCATAGTGTATGAAAGAGTGAGGAAGAGGATTGAAGGCTGGAAGCTGGCGGACGAACGGACAGACAGACGGCATAGGCGGACAGACAGGCGGCTTGGCGGACAGACAGACGGACGGACAGATATATGGTTGGGCGGACAGACAGACGAACGGACGGACAGATGGAGACAGAAAGACGGACAGACGGACAGACAGATGGAGACAGACAGACAGACGGACGGACAGAAAGACGGACGGACAGACGGACGGAAGGACAGACGGTCGGACGAACAGACGGTCGGACGAACAGACGATCAGTCGGTCGATCGGACCGACGGTCGGTAGGCGAGATGGTGAGGAAGCAGGGAGAGGGAGATCATGAGGATCAGCGTGTGACTTTTGTTTTGTTCGTTTTGTTTATTGGAGAAGGCGAACTGTGGCTTGTGTCTCACATAGGGTTGGTGAGTTGAGTTATTTATTAGAAAATTTAGGAAGTATGCTGTTGTAGTTGTTGTTGTAGTTTTAATGTTTATATATGTAGGATTCAGAGCTGTGGTATGTAGGATTCAGATGTGTGCTCGCGGGTGGCAGCTTGCTAAGCAGAGGCTGTCTAAGAAGAGCCTGTTTAAGCAGAGGTTGTGGTGTACTTGTTGTTTATTTAATTGCTTCGCTTTTGAGACGCCGCCTCAGAAGTGTAGTGAAATTTAATGTAAACATAAAGTGAACGGATCGAACTGCGGCTTTGCGTGCATGCATGATCTGGAGCGTGGGGCTGCCTAAGCAGAGGTAGAGTGTTTTGTATTGTTTATTTAATTGCTTGGGACCGAACTGTGGCTTGACTCGAACTTGCTAGGAAATTAAATTAATGTAAACATTTCCGAAGAATATAATGAAATTAGGCGGAACTGAGCCGAACATGATTGAACATATACAAATTTTTTATTTGGGAAAATTTGACACCTCTATTTTTGGCTGTGCAGTACTTTAAATACCGCAGACGGGGCGACAATTTTAATTTATGACTTTTTTTAAAAAATCAACACAGGCGGTCTAACAAATTAGTATAAACATTTTTAAAAATTTATTACATATTAAGGTTTTTAGTGAAATGTTGTAATTGGATGAGGGTAGGATAGGGATGTGTAAAGTGAGTGTCAACGTGTGACTTTTGTTTTTGCTCGTTTTCTTTATGAGAGAAGGCAAATCTGCCTTGTGTTGCATAGAGTTTGTTGGCTGGTCAGTGAAGTTATTTCAGAAATTTAGGAAGTATGCTGTTGTAGTTGTTGTTGTTTATTTAATTGCTTCGCTTTTGAGACGCTAGCCAGAAGTGTAGTGAGAATTTCAAGTGGCTGGATGGTTGTGCGATCCGTAACTTAGCATGAATGAAGACGACGAATAGAGATGTTGAGGAAGTTTAAAGCCTCTCTTTTAGGTGTTTGTAATTCTAATAATGCAAGGAGGTCGATGATTTTACTTTAAAACTTTTAAAATACCGGCACAGGAGGTCTAACAAATTAGTGCAAACATTTAAAAATTTATTGCATATTAAAGTTTTAGTGATATGGTGTGATTGGATGAGGGTAGCGTGCGACTTTTCTTTGCTCGTTTTGTTTATGAGAGAAGGCGAACTCTGCCTTGTGTCGCATAGGGTTAGTTGGTTGGTTGGTCAGTGGAGTTATTTTTAGGAAATTTAGGAAGTATGCTGTTGTAGTTTTTTTTTTTTTTTATATCAGATTCTAGCAGTAGCCCTTAAGAGGTCAATGTTCATGATTGGCTACTGGTGGAATGGATGACAGAGGGAGAGGAAGGCAAAGGGAACAAAGTTTTTGTAGTTTTAATATTTGTATGGATGTAGGATACAGAGCAGTGGGAACGAGTGCGGACGTGATTAACGGCAGCGTAAGCAGTGACTGCGTAAGCAGTGGCTGCCTATGCAGAGGCTGCCTAAGCACACGTAGAGTTGTTGTTTATTTAATGCCTTTGCTTTTTAGACGCTGCCTCAGAAATTTAAAGTAAACATTAAGTGAAGGGATCGAACTGCGGTTTGGTGGACATGTATGATCTGGAGGGTGGGCTGCGTAAGCAGAGGTAGTGGCGTTGATCTTGTTTTATTTAATTGCTTGAAACCGAACTAAAGTTTGATTAGAATTTTGATGGAATTGAATTGTAGTTAATGCTTTAATAGCACTTTAATGAAGGCATTGAGGAGACGACTTTTTTATTTTGTTGTTGCTCTTGTTGTTGGTGTAGTTTTGACATCGTAACTTCTTTATATCGTTAATTTCTGAATAGAACGCTAAATATTATATTACACAATTATGTATACATACTATACTGTAAGCGCATAAAGTACTTATTGTTTGCTGTGTGTGTGTGTTTTGTTAAGGAATTCACAGATATTAGTATGAGTCATAAATTTCCTAGAATTTATTTTGCAGAGACGCGTTTGTATACTATTATTGTTGTTGAAAATTTAAGAGAGGTGAATCGCTATGGCATAGGAGTATAAAAGGAGCAACAAGTTATTACAGAACTTCATTAATCGTTTGATTCTCCAAGACATCAAGCCGTGTGAACTCCAAAATTTTGAGAAAATACTCATATATTTTGTACAGTTTAAAATTATTAAATAAATTATAATTATATTTATAACTAAAAATAGTAAATAAAAAAATTATTTACTTTTATTCAAATTAAATAAAACGCATTAGTTTGCAAAACTAAAACCCAGAGCATTCACAAAGAGTACATTAAAGTGTAAACTAAAACTTGAAGTTTTTACAAAGAATGCTCAAATTTTTAAGAAGACTGAAGTGAAATCTGCTTCATTAATATTATTATCATCATAATCATCATCAACAATAACGTGGTATCCGTTTCACCAAAAATCGCAACCTTAAAGGCCATTTTTTAAACAAACATGCTGAAAAACAAGCATTCGATTGCAATGAATGCAACATTAAATTTACCCCACGCGATAACCTGAAAAAACATGCAAATTTATTTCATCCACAACCAAGCTGTGCTTCACCAGTAAAACGTATTCATAATGAAAACTTTTCAATTTGTTCCGATTGTAATGAGAACGTTTCGAAGAAAAACTGGAATTATCACATTAGGACCAATAAACATAAAAAAAATGCTGGCATCCCGATTAACGAGCACTTTAAAACAATAAAGTCAGCCTTCAATGAAAGGATTCAAACGCTTATCCTCGAAAACGTGAACAAGGGTTTACTCATTCCAGAAACGTTTTTTACAGTAAACAGGGATATCATTATAAAAGCCTTGGAATATTTACTCGAAAAGCACTTGGGCTATAAATTCAATTTAGAAATATTTAGTGAGTATGAGTTTACACCCTCAAACACATAATTATATTTATCAGAATGATACTAAGGCTATGTATATTGTAAAAGCACTAACCAATGATAAAGAATCATCAACGACATACTAAGGAAATGGTATAATGTAAGTAAATTCACAGAAACCCCAATTTATTTATTGGAATGATCCCAATAAGCTGGTAGATAGATTACGCCTTTTGTTATTATCTACTTCGGATTAAGATAGCTTCTGTATCAACGAAATAATTTCCATTATCGAAGAATTACGAGAAGTCGACATAATTGAGTAACTTTCACATACGTATTTTGCATTCCAAGAGAACATCTTATCAACAGATAATCATGCATAACCACATAATTTTTATGAACATGTAAATCGTAATTATGTTTACAATTGTATTATGGTTTCTTGGAATATGTATTATGGGAACTACTTTATTTTTAATAATATTATGATGTGATTGCTGATGTGTTTGCTGTTTGAACCCATCAGATGACTTATCTGATATCAGTTGTAACTGATCTGATAGTCGATAAGCTGGTCTGATCTAATCTGATCTGATAGCAGTTGCACCTGCTCAGATCTAATAGCTAATATACATGACCTGATCTAATCTGGCAGCTGATATACAGGATCAGATCTAATCTGATCTGATCTGATAGCTGTTATGATAGACCAGACAGCCACTATGATGAACAACATTATACCGTTATGATGAATCATCAACGACTTACAAAGGAAATGCTTTAATGCAAGATATCTCATCTGATAGGTGATATAATTGATGCGAAAGTTGCTATAAAGACCACGAACGAAACGATATCAGAGTTTTTACTTGTATAGTGTTATTATTTATAACTCAAAGTAGTTTATACAATTCATAGAAAATCTGTGACTACACAATCTATGTTATGTGTTAACAATAACAAACATTAAATTAAGATAAGTTGACTTGCTATTCTAGAAATATTCAAATATTCAAAATAAAACTAAATTAAATAAACTGAAAATGAAAATAAATATAGAATAAGACAAAAATAAAATAATAAATTAATAAATAAATAATAAAATAAAATGAAATTAACAAATATAAACTAAAATATATTAAACTGAAATAATAAATAATGTATAAAATAAACACATATGAATTAAATTATAATGAAATAAAAAATAAAACCACATATATCATATAAAGAATAGAATATAAAAATTACATAAGATAAGATAAAATAAAATTAAAACAATAAAATAAAAACTAATAATAAAATGAAATAAAATAAAATGTAAAAGTAAAATTTAGTAAAATAGGAATATAAAAGATATTAAAATCAAATAAAAACAAGTAAAAGTGTTGTTTTCGGCCTGGCCGAAATCTAAATACCCTACACCCGAGTAACTAAAAAAATTATACTTTCGCCACTTAACACTTTTTGTATAAGTAGGCGGACCACGCCCATTTCGGCAAAATGCTTTTGTAATGTCTCTAGATACTGGTAGATAGAATTACGTATCAATATTTTGAACCGTTTATGGGATATTGACAACTTTTGTATAAGTGGGCGGACCACGCCCATTTTTTGCATATAGATTGGTAATACGTGTAGATACCTCGTGATAACATTTCGTATTAATATCTTATACCGTTTACACGATATTGACAGCTTTTGTACGGGTGGTCGTGACACTCCCATTTTTGGCAAGCTTATTGGTAGGGAAGCTTCCCTATATATCCTGATGAAATTACATGTCCATATCTTATACCGTTCATTAGATATTGCCAACTTTGTTATCAGTGGGCGTGGCACGCCTATTTTTTCAAACATTTTAGTAATGACGCTACATGTTCCGGAATAAAATTAGAATTTAATATCTCACACGGTTTATGAAATATTCAGATTTTAACATTTTTTGAAACGAGGTGCCTTTACATTCCGTACGTAAAGTAGGCGGGCTGTTTACCGATCTCGCCCATTTTCAATCCCAAACAGCCCTACATAACAAAGCATATTTGTGCAAATTTCATCGCGATATCTCTTTTCGTTCTCTCGTAATCGCGATTTGAACAGACAGACAGACAGACAGACGGACGGATAGGGTAAATCGATTCAGGAGGTGACGCTGAGCAAGAATATATATAATTTTCTATATCTATCTTATCTCCTTCTCTGCGTTACAAACGGAAGAACAAAGTGAATATACCCTACTCCTTTCGAGTGTAGGGTATAATAAAATAATTAAAACAATAAAATAATAAATTAATAAATAATAAAATAAAAAAAATTAACAAATATAAAGAAAAATATATTAAAATAAAAATAAAACATCATAAAACAAGATAAGTTAAAAAAGAAAAATAAAAGTAAATAACATAAGGTACAAATAAGATAAAATATAGTATAAGAAAGTAATGAAATAAAAATGAAAATGTTTATTATGTGTTTATTTATTATTTAATATTTCATATTATAACAATGACTATATTTAGGTTTTAGGTGATGCAGACATGGCCGGGCTGTCACTGGCTCCTCTACTTCGGGTGGTGTCACTTCGAGTATAAATATCCGGCTACGGTTGTCTGGAACTAGCGGGTAGCCGCTTGCGGCGGCTACTGCTGATCGCGACATGACCTTGTGTGGGTGTGTGGCTCGCTAGTGGCCGTGGGACGCCTTTCGGCCAGGTGTGGTTCTGCAGGACCTCGTCCGTCCAAACCTCTGTGTTCAGCACCGTTTTGAAGCACCTTAGTGTGGTGATCTGTTAGGTGTACCCAAGCCCGGTTACCACCTCTTGCTCGACCGAGGTGGCGGCGAACACCCTTTGTGGGCCCGTTGTGGAACCACCACTCTGGCTATCGTGTTCGCTACTTTAACCGTCGCTGCCGTCGTTGTGGAACTCCGGGTCCTCTTCCGAAACCCAGTGTTCGTGGCTCCCTTCAGTACCCATGGTGGTTGACCCTCGTGGTGGTGTTGGTGCTTCGGGGTGTTCGTTGCGCCATTCCTTTTGAGGCCCGGTATTTCTCTAGGTGGCTTCGTTGGCTGCCTGCTGCTGCTGACTCTCAGAGTCGAGAGAGTCCACCCAGATGATACTGTCGTCGAGGTCTTCACGTGCGACCTTCGCGGATGGTCCCTCTTCCGGGTCTATCACCACCCGTCGTAGCCGAATGTGAGGGTACTTATCCTCGGGATGGTCGACAACTTCCTTCCAATCTTCGCTGGGCTGACGGGTTCGGAGACGTTCGCGTCGCTCTTTCTCCATATTCCGCCTGAACTTGTCTGCACTTGTTGCAAACTTACTCACGTATTCGTGTTCCATCCTCACGCTCCTGCGGTTTTTGGTGATCTCCTCTCATTTCGTGAGCGAGCTAAAAACATGTCCGTCTGCGCACTCACGCACAGCGTATGTGAGTTTTATGGTGAAATTGTCTCCTTGTTACAAGCTAAAACTGGCTATTGCAAAGGAAGTTAGCTAGAAAAGAAAACCATTTCGGCTTGTTACCACACCGTCACAATATGATGAGGTGAGTTCATGACAGGGATAAAAACGAGACACAATTATTAAATATTACTTGACTGGATTTTTAAGTAAGCATTAATACAAAAACTTCATTGCATTTAGGAGTCTTTGCGGTTTTGATGATTACTGAAATGTTTGACAATATTAAAGTGTAATGTAAACTTGCTTGGTTTTGTAATTTGTAATCTGGTATATCAGCTGTCAGATCAGATGTATCAACTGTCACATCAGATCAGGTGCAAAAGCTATCAGTTATTAGATCAGATCAGTTCAAAGGCTGTTTGCATACTAGTATGAAAGTGCCGTGGTGCTTTCATTTATAGTTGGATGTAAATATTAAAGCCTTTTCTTTATAACGTCCTTCATCAATCGGATCGTCTGGTGAATATTCTGAGGTAACGAATTTTAAATTGACATCAATTCAAAGTCAGATACTGTCCTAATCTGAAAATGTAGTTAATCGACTGAAAATGTAGGTAATCGACTGTTTAATGGGGTTTTTATAGTATGTATACATAATAATTATTGTTGTATTCAGAGTTTTATTCAGAACTAAAAGAAGGTTACAAAGTTTTTAATGTGTAAGAATGAGTACAAAAAGAACACAAGAAATATGCAGGTTTGCATTAAAATATTCATTTAACTCCAACAATTATAATTAATTAATATTCAGAAATTAACGATATCAAAAATTAACGATATAATAATCAGAAATTAACGTTATATTCAGAAATTAACGATATCAAAAAGTTAGGATGTCAAAACAACACCAACAACAACAACAACAACAACAACAATAACAACAACTTAAAAAGGTGTCTCCCAATGCCTTCATTAAAGTGCTATTAAAACATGAAATAAAATTCAATTCCACTAAAATTCGAATTAAGCCACAATTCGATCTCAAACAATTAAATTAAACAAGAACATCGCCAATACCTCTGCTTACACAGCCACGCTCCAGATCATGTATGTCCACCAAACCGCAGTTCAATCCATTCACTTAATGTTTACATTAAATTTCTGAGGCAGCGTCTAAAAAGCAAAGCAATTAAATAAAATCTACGTCTGCTTAGGCAGCCTCTGCATAGGCAGCCACTGCTTACGCAGTCTGTGCGCAGGACAAAAACCAAATATGGGGATCGTATTCTAATGGAGCTGGAAGATTGCGTAATTTTTCTACCGCAGAAATTCACAAACGATATTTGTGATGCGACTATAGCAGAGTTCAACAACGGAAATTATTACATAATAAAACTGATGGAGGAAGATGGAGAAGATTTTCGCAACATGTACTATAATGGCATCCATATCGTGACTCAATCGCAAAGGAATCTTTGTATTTGATTAGTCTTGTATAGCCTGTTCAAATGTAATCAAAATGCTCCTCCAGTATATTTTCCCTGTGAGTTACTGAAAACTCATGAACTCGAGTTAAAAATGTTGTCATATTTATGTGATTCATCTTGTTTAGTTAATAGTTGATTGTTGACTGATTTCTATTTGTTCTATTATATAATTGTATAAAGTGAAAAAACTACTTTACGTTTATATACCGTATTTTCCAAGAATTAATTAAGCTAATTCCAAGAATTAAGAACAGAATAAAATGTAAAATTTATGCATGTATTCACACTCATTCATTTTCATACTCCAGCTGAACCCCTTCTAAATTAAAAAAAAAGAAGAAGAAGCATGCCAACAAAAAAAACGGAATTAAATAAAAAAAAAATCTGAATATGTTCAATCATTTTCGACTCAGTTCCGCTTAATTTCATTGCATTCTTCGGAAATGTTTACAATACTTTAATTCCAGCAAATTCAAGCCAAGCCACAGTTCGGTCCCAAGCTATTAAATAAACAACAACAACTACAACAGTACTTCTGCTTACGCAGCCTCTGCTTAGGCAGCCCCACGCTCCAGATCATATAATACATGCACACGAAGCCACAGTTCGATCCGTTCACTTTATGTTTACATTAAATTTCACTACGCTTCTGGGGCGGCGACTCAAAATCGAAGCAATTAAATAAACAACAACAACCCTCATCCATTCACACTCACTCTTGTCACTTATGATCTCCCAGTACTCACATACCATAACACACGTCCCTCCCCTCCCTCTCCCCCTTCTTCGAGGTGTCAAATTTTCCCAAATAAAAAACCTGTATATGTTCAATCATGTTCAGCTCAGTTCCGCCTAATTTCATTACATTCTTCGGAAATGTTTACATTAATTTAATTTCCTAGCAAGTTCGAGTCAAGCCGCAGTTCGGGCCCAAGCAATTAAATAAACAATACAAAACACTCTACCTCTGCTTAGGCAGCCCCACGCTTCAGATCATGCATGCACGCAAAGCCGCAGTTCGATCCGCTCACTTTATGTTTACATTAAATTTCACTACACTTCTGAGGCGGCGTCTCAAAAGCAAAGCAATTAAATAAACAACAACTACAACACAACCTCCGCTTAAACAGCCTCTGCTTAGGCAGCCTCTGCTTAGCAAGCTGCCACCCGCGAGCACACATTCCCACAGCTCTGAATCCTACACATAAACATTAAAACAACAACTACAACAGCATACTTCCTAAATTTTCTAATAAATAACTCCACTCACCACTAATAAATAACTCACCATCTCGCCTACCGACCGTCGGTCCAATCAACTGACTGATCATCTGTCCGCCCGTCCGTCTGTCCGTCCGTCTGTCTGTCTGTCCGTCCGTCTGTCTGTCTCCGTCTGTACGTCCGTCCGTCTGTCTGTCCGCCCAGCCGTCTGTCTGTCCGTCCGTCTGTCTGACGGCCAAGCCGCCTGTCTGTCCGCTCAGCCGTCTGTCTGTCCGTTCGTCCGCCAACTTCCAGCCTTCAATCCTCTTTCTCACTCTTTCATACACTACACCCACTGTCTCGCTCCACACACACACCGCTCCTTAGGAGGAGGCGCCTCCGAAATACACAGGAGGAGCTATGTCCCAGAACCGGCCTATTCATACTACTCTGTCTCAAAAAACTAAAAAATGTTTGTCCCAATATCATTTATCAAAATGTTAGAGGGATTAAATTGAAGGACCTTCTCATTTAGAGCATTGGTATGGATAAAGTATTATATGTAGTGTCGTGACCGCCGTCAAAGGTGAGATCTGCTACCCACCGCAGTGCAGTGTTTAAAGTGTGCTCGCGGAAAAAAACATAAACAAATATAAACAAATATTTTCAAGAAGCATAAAACAGTTACAGTGTGTTCTTCTCCAAATTATTGGGTTTCACTTCCAATACAAATTTTCTTTGCAATGTTTTTATGGCACTTCACTTTAATATTTCGGTACAGTTCACAATTACAATATTTTAAATCGCAATGATATATTAATACTCCAAACTAGAAATAACTCAGCCTCCACGAATTCTGCATACGTCCGTAGCTCAGCAGCAAGAGATTGTGTGGGTCCAGCGGCGATCGCTGTAAGCCGGTCAAAAAGCGCCAGTTGCCGCGGGGAGAGCCTGCAACCGAGCTTACCAAGAGAGAGGCTGCAGTGCTCACTCCTGACACCCTACCGATTGATGAGGGAGCACCTCTGGCAAGCGGCAGTTGGCGTTAACACAGTGCAATAACATTTGATTGAAACATAGTGCATTAAAACATAAAGAACAATAAACATTAATAAATTCATAAAAATAATAAAACCAAATAACAAATCCAAATAACACAAATAGGCAATCAAACGGAATGCAGAGAACCAAGCGAAGGAATTATTTATGCTCTCCGCAGTAAAGCTCGGCATTTCGTTTCTTTCTTCTTCTCCTCCTTCTTCCTGGTCACGTTAGGTGTGCAGGTGGCTGTGAGTGCACCGTGGGCTGAAGCGTGGAAAGATAAAGGCATAACACCTGTCTTGTCGCGTTTTGCTTTGCCCGCGGTGTAGGCTTGACCGCTTGTGCAGCTGACTTTATACCTCTTTACAGTGGGTGGCGATGACAATATTTCGTATAGACTCCACAAATGTGCGTGGCTTGAGGGCGAATTTCTTCGCGGTCTATGCGTATGTTTCTACTCACCATCTGCATATAATGGCACTAGGTGAGACCCAGGTGTCTGAGGGTGCAGATCCACTGGATTTTCACTTGCCTGGGTACCACTTACTGCCATTATTTTCATCACACAGAGGGCTCGCCTTATATATTCGCAGTGATGTTGCGTACCAGTGTCAGCAACACCTTTGCACGACGGATGCAGAATTTACCTCCATGTGAGTTAAGTTCAAAATCTAGTCGCACATCCTGCACTTCTGCTTCATTTATAGAAGCCCGGGCCTAGAGAGGCTGCCAACTTTTGATCAACTTGACAGTTTCTCTGATTCGATTTCTAAAATCCTGGAATCGTATCCGAACAGTGAAATTGTTGTTGCTGGTGATTTCAATGTTCATAATTCCAATTGGCTACGTCATTCGAGTCACACAACACCTGAGGGTTTGTTAGTGAAGGAACCAACGCACTTTCCCTGCGTTGATGGGCAAAACCAAAATATTCTGGACCTTTTTCTAACTTCACATCACAGCAAGTATGATGTGAATGTTCTTGCAGCTCTTAGTAATTCGGACCACGCTACAATTTCTGCTACCTTCCCATATTCTAGTCTTCAATCCGCTCACCAGTCAGCTCCGAAGCGGAAAGTGTGGCTTTATGAGAAGGCAAATTGGCATGCGCTGAACTGCTTTTTCAGCCGTTTCAATTGGCAATTGTGTTTCAGAGATAGAAACATAAATGCTGCAGCAAAATTGGTAGAAAATATAATTTTATTTGGTATGAGGTCTTTCATACCCAATAAAAGAATTTCCATTAAACCAAAAAACCATTCCTGGTTTAATGCGACTTGCAGACAAGCAGTCAGGTCTAAAGAGGAAGCATTTAGGAATTGGCGTTTAAACAAAACTGCTGATACTAAACTGCTGCGCAATCAGGCCAGAAATAGGTGCAATGCCACTCTAAAGCGCGAAAAAGTTTTCTACGAACAGCGCCTTAGACGCAGAGTTCTTGAATACCATAAGGGTAGCAAGAACTTTTGGTCGTTCGTGGGGAGAGTGAAGAATCAGACGCGGTCGTCCATTCCAACTCTCCTCAAGGATGATCAGATCTTCACTCACTCGGTTGATAAGGCAAACTTGTTAGCTAAAATGTTTGCTGAAAACTGCTCTCTTCCTGAGAGTAGCCAACCACTGTCCGCGGTCGATGATGTATCTCATGCTATGCCTGAGATGCATTTTCGAACGCGAGCTGTTAAAAGAGTGCTTGTAAACCTCAAGTAAGTAAATCCTCACGACCGGATGGCATTTCAGCCCACGTGTTGAGAAAGTGCGCCTCAACACTGGATCGCCCATTGCGCAATCTGTTTAATTTATCGTTCACTTCAGGAGTTTTTCCTACTTCCTGGAAGATTGCTAATGTGCAGCCAGTTCCCAAAAAAGTTGAGGCAACGAATCCTGCCAATTACCGGCCCATAGCAATCTGTTCAATGCTCTCCAAAGTTAGGGAGAGCGTTATAAATTTTAATCTGATGAGGTATCTGGAGAGAAACCACTTGGTCAGCGATCGCCAGTACGGTTTCCGTGCTCACCGCACCAATTCGGTGAGAGTAAGGTTGTTGCTTTGGATATCTCCAAGGCATTTGACCGAGTGTGGCATAAAGCACTTGTGTCTAAACTGGCTGCTTATGGTGTCGGTAATACATTCACTCGATGGATATCGAGTTTCCTCAGCGGCCGTTCTATTCGGTTTGTGATAGACGGCTTTGCTTCCGAAGAGCACTCCATTAATGCTGGAGTTCCGCAGGGTTCGGTCCTGTCTCCTACACTTTTTCTCATTTTCATCAATGGCCTTCTGTCATTTACATCAAACTCCGTCTACTCGTTTGCTGATGACAGCAGCATTTGTCATTCATATTCATTCTCCTGGCGTCCCTCTATTCTGGAGATCACTAGAAAACGCAGAAATATGAATGACACACTCCAATCCGACCTTAACAAAATCCATGAGTGGCGTCGAGCGAATCGGGTCGATTTTAATGCGCGGAAGACCCAATGCTGTTTGTTGGCCCACAAGCGTCTGGCGGGCGACAACTTTCCACCTTTAAATATGGGTGGTGTAGATATTAATGAGTCGGAGGCTCTTGATGTTCTGGGCATGTCAATACAATGCGATCTTCGTTGGAACGATCACATTTTTGATGTGTCGAAAGAAGCAGCCAAGTGCTTAGGCTTTTTAAAGCGGTGCAAGAAATACTTCACTCCAACCGACCTTCGTTGTATCTACACCACTTATATCCGGCCGAAAATGAAATACAACTCGCATATTTAGTCGGGAGCTTCGAAAACGTATCTTCAGCTTCTGGACCGTATACAAGGTCGTGCGATAAAACTTATTGGGGACAGTAGGGTATCCAGCTCTATTGAAACCTTGGGATGTCGTCGGGATGTGGGGTGTGTAACCTTATTTTACCATTACTTTAATGGTAATTGTTCATCTGAAGTAGCCAGCCTGATTCCTTCGGCTCAGGTATTCAACAGATCCACTCGGCTTTCCAGAGCGGTGCACCCCTTTTACGTCTCGATCCCGTTCCAACGCACTACCCACTACCGCGAGAATTCGTTTTTCGGTCGCGCAGTTAAGTTGTGGAATAGTCTCCCTGCGCATGTTTTCCCACCCACTTATAACGTCAATGCTTTTAAAAGAGGTGTAAATCGACACTACTCCCACTTTTCCCTTCCCACTAACCTTTTCCCTTCCCTCTAACCTTTTCCCTTTTAAACCAACGAATGCTTCGCATGGATAGGGGGCATCCCCTGAGTTTAGTTCTATCTGCTATAAAAAAAAATAAAAAAAACTAATAGTAAATCTTTTGTTTGCATTGATAATGTTAAATTTAATCCTTTCGTTGCTACATCTGGCGTAGCACAAGGTAGCGTTTCTCGTTTTGCTCCTGATACAATTACTGATGACATTCCTAAACACATTTATTCCTAGTTGGGTTTAAACGATTCTAGTATCTCAATTACTAAAAACAAATTTAAATCTCAGAGATTTTATTCATCGTTTAATATAAATTTACTTGCCCACTTAGTGGACCGTATCCTGAATACAGTAGTTTGGCCAGATAAAGCTATTATTCACGAATATGTATATAGGCCCAGAAACATCAGAAATAATGTGCCCATTTCTTCACGGCGTGGAGCTGTCTAGTAGTATGAATAGGCCGGTTCTGGGACATAGCTCCTCCTGTGTATTTCGGAGGCGCCTCCTCCTAAGGGGCGCTCTGTGTGTGGTGCGAGACAGTGGGCATAGTGTATGAAAGAGTGAGGAAGAGGATTGAAGGCTGGAAGCTGGCGGACGAACGGACAGACAGACGGCATAGGCGGCTTGGCGGACAGACAGACGGACGGACAGACATATGGTTGGGCGGACAGACAGACGAACGGACGGACACATGGAGACAGACAGACGGACAGACAGATGGAGACAGACAGACAGACGGACAGACAGACAGACAGACAGACAGAAGGACGGACGGACAGGCAGACGGACGGACAGAAAGACGGACGGACAGAAAGACGGACGGTCAGACGGAAGGACGGACAGACGGTCGGACGAACAGACGGTCGGACGAACAGACGATCAGACGGTCGGACGAACAGACGATCAGACGGTCGGACGAACAGACGATCAGACGGTCGGACGAACAGACGATCAGTCGGTCGATCGGACCGACGGTCGGTAGGCGAGATGGTGAGGAAGCAGGGAGAGGGAGGGGAGAGACGTGCGTTATGGTATGTGAGTACTGGGAGATCATGAGGATCAGTGTGACTTTTGTTTTGTTCGTTTTGTTTATTGGAGAAGGCGAACTGTGGCTTGTGTCTCACATAGGGTTGGTGAGTTGAGTTATTTATTAGAAAATTTAGGAAGTATGCTGTTGTAGTTGTTGTTGTAGTTTTAATGTTTATATATGTAGGATTCAGAGCTGTGGTATGTAGGATTCAGATGTGTGCTCGCGGGTGGCAGCTTGCTAAGCAGAGGCTGTTTAAGCGGAGGTTGTGTTGTAGTTGTTGTTTATTTCATTGCTTCGCTTTTGAGACGCCGCCTCAGAAGTGTAGTGAAATTTAATGTAAACATAAAGTGAACGGATCGAACTGCGGCTTTGCGTGCATGCATGATCTGGAGCGTGGGGCTGCCTAAGCAGAGGTAGAGTGTTTTGTATTGTTTATTTAATTGCTTAAGACCGAACTGTGGCTTGACTCGAACTTGCTAGGAAATTAAATTAATGTAAACATTTCACAAAGAATATAATGAAATTAGGCGGAACTGAGCCGAACATGATTGAACATATACACATTTTTTATTTGGGAAAATTTGACACCTCTATTTTTAGCTGTGCAGTACTTTAAATACCGCAGACGGGGCGACAATTTTAATTTATGACTTGTCAAAGGATATCTTTTTTTTTAAAAGATCAACACAGGCGGTCTAACAAATTAGTATAAACATTTTTCAAAATTTATTACATATTAAGGTTTTTAGTGAAATATAATTGGATTAGGAAGTATGCTGTTGTAGTTGTTGTTGTTTATTTAATTGCTTCGCTTTTGAGACGCTACCCAGATGTGTAGTGAGAATTTCAAGTGGCTGGATGGTTGTGCGATCCGTAACTTAGCATGAATGAAGATGACGAATAGAGATGTTGAGGAAGTTTAAAGCCTCTCTTTTAGGTGTTTGTAATTCTAATAATGCAAGGAGGTCCATGATTTCACTTTAAAACTTTTAAAATACCGGCACAGGAAGTCTAACAAATTAGTGCAAAAATTTAAAAATTTATTGCATATTAAAGTTTTAGTGATATGGTGTGATTGGATGAGGGTAGCGTGTGACTTTTCTTTGCTCGTTTTGTTTATGAGAGAAGGTGAACTCTGCCTTGTGTCGCATAGGGTTAGTTGGTTGGTTGGTCAGTGGAGTTATTTTTAGGAAATTTAGGAAGTATGCTGTTGTAGTTTTTTTTTTATATATCAGATTCTAGCAGTAGCCCTTAAGAGGTCAATGTTCATGATTGGCTACTGGTTCATGATTGGCTACTGGTGGAATGGATGACAGAGGGAGAGGAAGGCAAAGGGAACAAAGTTTTTGTAGTTTTAATATTTGTATGGATGTAGGATACAGAGCAGTGGGAAAGAGTGCGGACGTGATTAACGGCAGCGTAAGCAGTGACTGCGTAAGCAGTGGCTGCCTATGCAGAGGCTGCCTAAGCACACGTAGAGTTGTTGTTTATTTAATGGCTTTGCTTTTTAGACGCTGCCTCAGAAATTTAATGTAAACATTAAGTGAAGGGATCGAACTGCGGTTTGGTGGACATGCATGATCTGGAGGGTGGGCTGCGTAAGCAGAGGTAGTGGCGTTGATCTTGTTTTATTTAATTGCTTGAGACCGAACTAAAGTTTGATTAGAATTTTGATGGAATTGAATTGTAGTTAATGCTTTAATAGCACTTTAATGAAGGCATTGAGGAGACAACTTTTTTATTTTGTTGTTGCTCTTGTTGTTGGTGTTGTTTTGACATCGTAACTTCTTTATATCGTTAATTTCTGAATATAACGCTAAATATTATATTACACAATTATGTATACATACTATACTGTAAGCGCATAAAGTACTTATTGTTTGCTGTGTGTGTGTTTTGTTAAGGAATTCACAGATATTAGTATGAGTCATAAATTTCCTAGAATTTATTTTGCAGAGACGCGTTTGTATACTATTATTGTTGTTGAAAATTTAAGAGAGGTGAATCGCTATGGCATAGGAGTATAAAAGGAGCAACAAGTTATTACAGAACTTCATTAATCGTTTGATTCTCCAAGACACCAAGCCGTGTGAACTCCAAAATTTTGAGAAAATACTCATATATTTTGTACAGTTTAAAATTATTAAATAAATTATAATTATATTTATAACTAAAAATAGTAAATAAAAAAATTATTTACTTTTATTCAAATTGAATAAAACGCATTAGTTTGCAAAACTAAAACCCAGAGCATTGACAAAGAGTACATTAAAGTGTAAACTAAAACTTTTATAAAGAATGCTTTTATAAAGAATGCTCAAATTTTTAAGAAGACTGAAGTGAAATCTGCTTCATTAATATTATTATCATCATAATCATCATCAACAATAACGACATCTTCAGTTAGATCTTTTCAAAAATGGAAGGATTCATTTGCAGTGAGTGTGGTGTCCGATTCACCAAAAATCGCAACCTTAAAGGCCATTTTTTAAACAAACATGCTGAAAAACAAGCATTCGATTGCAATGAATGCAACATTAAATTTACCCCACGCGATAACCTGAAAAAACATGTAAATTTATTTCATCCACAACCAAGCTGTGCTTCACCAGTAAAACGTATTCATAATGAAAACTTTTCAATTTGTTCCGATTGTAATGAGAACCTTTTGAAGAAACACTGGAATTATCACATTAGGACCAATAAACATAAAAAAATGCTGGTATCCCGATTAACGAACACTTTAAAACAATAAGGTCAGCCTTCAATGAAAGGATTGAAACGCTTATGCTCGAAAACGTGAACAAAGGTTTGCTCATTCCAAAAACCTTTTTATAGTAAACAGGGACATCATTATAAATTCAATTTAGAGATATTTTGTGAGTATGTGAAAATGAGTATTGAAGAAGATATGGTTGTGGATGTAAAATCGTTCCAAACCAAAATGACTTTAATACAGACAAGAGAAGATATCGAAAGCAGCTACAATAATATGATTTATCAGAATTGCAAGAAAATGTCTGAATTTCAGGAAAGGGACAGTGGCTGGTCTATCGTAAGGATATGTCACGCGGAGTTCAATATTAATCAATATCAGCCAATAAGGGAAACGCTATAAGAAAATATTGTTATTTATTAAATTCAATTTATAAACAAAATAATAAACTAAAATATAAATATATATTAAGCAAAACAATTGTTAGATTTAAGATCAAAATAATTGTATGAATAAATTTGAATATAAAAGCACCATAAAACAGTCGATTACCTACATTTTCAGATTAGGACAGTACCTGACTTTGAACTCTTAGCACTGATTTAAATGATCTGCTTTGATAACTGACTTTATGAAATACATGGGCACTGACTCTTTTATACATAGCATACAAATCGACGACTATTAAAAAAGTATTCTTGGTGATATCGATTTAAAATTCGATCGAAAATTCGAAAGAAATTCAGAATATTCACCAGTCGATTCGATTGATGAAGGACATCGATCCCTTTAGTTATTAGTTATTATATTTACTCATTTTGGCATTTCTTGTACAATTTTTTCCTAGAGAAAGACTTCGTTACTGCATTATAACCATCAATAGGTGTGCCAACATTATTTGAACGCTTCCAGCGGAGATTTAAGTTGTTATCATTATCTAGACTGAAACCCAACACTTTTGAAATATTTCTCTTTATTTTATTATTTGATGTTTTATGTGCGGAATAATGACCGAACTTATCGACACGTATTTTCAATTATGCTTACAACTACACCAACATCATAAAGGGATTATTCAGTGATAAGTCTTTATTGAAGTCTACACCACTTCACAATAAAAAAGGAACGGGTGTGATGAGTTTACACCCTCAAACACATAATTATATTTATCAGAATGATACTAAGGCTATGTATATTGTAAAAGCACTAACCAATGATAAAGAATCATCAACGACATACTAAGGAAATGGTATAATGTAAGTAAATTCACAGAAAACCCCGAATTTATTTATTGGGAGTAAATTCACAGAAACCCCAATTTATTTATTGGAATGATCCCAATAAGCTGGTAGATAGATTACGTCTTTTGTTATTATCTACTTCGGATTAAGATAGCTTCTATATCAACGAAATAATTTCCATTATCGAAGAATTACGAGAAGCCGACATAATTGAGTAACTTTCACATACATATTTTGCATTCCAAGAGAACATAATTTTTATGAACATGTAAATCGTAATTAGGTTTACAATTGTATTATGATTTCTTGGAATATGTATTATTGGAACTACTATATTTTTAATAAAATTATGATGTGATTGCTGATGTGTTTGCTGTTTGAACCCATCAGATGACTTATCTGATATCAGTGATCAGATGACTTATCTGATCCTGTATATCAGTATAACTGATCTGATAGTCGATAAGCTGGTCTGATCTAATCTGATCTAATAGCAGTTGCACCTGCTCAGATCTAATAGCTAATATACATGACCTGATCTAATCTGGCAGCTGATATACAGGATCAGATCTAATCTGACCTGATCTGATAGCTGTTATGATAGACCAGATAGCCGCTATGATGAACAACATTATACCTTTATGATGAATCATCAACGACTTACAAAGGAAATGCTTTAATGCAAGATATCTCATCTGATAGGTGATATAATTGATGCGAAAGTTGCTATAAAGACCACGAACGAAACGATATCAGAGTTTTTACTTGTATTGTGTTATTATTTATAACTCAAAGTAGTTTATATAATTCATAGAAAATCTGTGACTACACAAGCTATGTTATGTGTTAACAAGATAACAAACATTAAGATAAGTTGACTTGCTATTCTAGAAATATTCAAATATTCAAAATAAAACTAAATTGAATAAACTGAAAATGAAAATAAATATAGTTTAAGACAAAAATAAAATAATAAATTAATAAATAAATAATAAAATAAAATGAAATTAACAAATATAAACTAAAATATATTAAACTGAAATAATAAATAATGTATAAAATAAACACATATGAATTAAATTATAATGAAATAAAAAATAAAACTACATATATCAAATAAAGAATAGAATATAAAAATTACATAACATAAGATAAAATAAAATTAAAACAATAAAATAAAAACTAATAATAAAATGAAATAAAATAAAATGTAAAAGTAAAATTTAGTAAAATAGTAATATAAAAGATATTAAAATCAAATAAAAACAAGTAAAAGTGTTGTCTTCGGCCTGGACGAAATCTAAATACCCTACAACCGAGTAACTAAAAAAATTATAGTTTCGCCACTTAACACTTTTTGTATAAGTAGGCGGACCACGCCCATTTCGGCAAAATGCTTTTGCAATGTCTCTAGGTACTGGTAGATAGAATTACGTATCAATATTTTGAACCGTTTATGGGATATTGACAACTCTTGTATAAGTGGGCGGACCACGCCCATTTTTTGCATATAGATTGGTAATACGTGTAGATACCTCGTGATAACATTTCGTATTAATATCTTATACCGTTTACAAGATATTGACAGCTTTTGTACGAGTGGTCGTGACACTCCCAAGCTTATTGGTAATGCTTCCCTATATATCCTGGTGAAATTACATGTCCATATCTTATACCGTTCATTAGATATTGCCAACTTTGTTATCAGTGGGCGTGGCACGCCTATTTTTTTCAAACATTTTAGTAATGACGCTACATGTTCCGGAATAAAATTATAATTTAATATCTCACACGATTTATGAAATATTCAGATTTTAACATTTTTTGAAACGAGGTGCCTTTACATTCCGTACGTAAAGTAGGCGTGGCTGTTTACCGATCTCGCCCATTTTCAATCCCAAACAGCCCTACATAACAAAGCATATTTGTGCAAATTTCATCGCGATATCTCTTTTCGTTCTCTCGTAATCGCGATTTGAACAGACAGACAGACAGACAGACGGACGGATAGGGCTAAATCGATTCAGGAGGTGACGCTGAGCAAGAATTTATATAATTTTCTATATCTATCTTATCTCCTTCTCTGCGTTACAAACGGAAGAACAAAGTGAATATACCCTACTCCTTTTGAGTGTAGGGTATAATAAAATAATTAAAACAATAAAGTAATAAATTAATAAATAATAAAATAAAAAAAAATTAACAAATATAAAGAAAAATATATTAAAATAAAAATAAAACATCATAAAACAAGATAAGTTAAAAAAGAAAAATAAAGGTAAATAACATAAGGTACAAATAAGATAAAATATAGTATAAGAAAGTAATGAAATAAAAATGAAAATGTTTATTATGTGTTTATTTATTATTTAATATTTCATATTATAACAATGACTATATTTATATTATTAAAATTTCACATTTTACCAATAGTGATGCAGACATGGCCGGGCTGTCACTGGCCGGGCTCTACTTCGGGTGGTGTCACTTCGAGTATAAATATCCGGCTACGGTTGTCTGAAACTAGCGGGTAGCCGCTTGCGGCGGCTACTACTGATCGCGACATGACCTTGTGTGGGTGTGTCGGCTGGCTCGCTAGTGGCCGTGGGACGCCTTTCGGCCAGGTGTGCTTCTGCAGGACCTCGTCCGTCCAAACCTCTGTGTTCAGCACCGTTTTGAAGCACCTTAGTGTGGTGATCTGTTAGGTGTACCCAGGCCCGGTTACCACCTCTTGCTCGACCGAGGTGGCGGCGAACACCCTTTGTGGGCCCGTTGTGGAACCACCACTCTGGCTATCGTGTTCGCTACTTTAACCGTCGCTGCCGTCGTTGTGGGACTCCGGGTCCTCTTCCGAAACCCAGTGTTCGTGGCTCCCTTCAGTCGAGGTGGTTGACCCTCGTGGTGGTGTTGGTGCTTCGGGGTGTTCGTTGCGCCATTCCTTCTGAGGCCCGGTATTTCTCTAGGTGGCTTCGTTGGCTGCCTGCTGGTCCTGCTGACTCTCAGAGTCGAGAGTGTCCACCCAGATGATACTGTCGTCGAGGTCTTCACGTGCGACCTTCGCGGATGGTCCCTCTTCCGGGTCTATCACCACCCGTCGTAGCCGAATGTGAGGGTACTTATCCTCGGGATGGTCGACAACTTCCTCCCAATCTTCGCTGGGCTGACGGGTTCGGAGACGTTGGCGTCGCTCTTTCTCCATATTCCGCCTGAACTTGTTTACACTTGTTGCAAACTTACTCACGTATTCGTGTTCCATCCTCACGCTCCTGCGGTTACTGGTGATCTCCTCTCATTTCGTGAGCGAGCTAAAAACATGTCCGTCTGCGCACTCACGCACAGCGTATGTGAGTTTTATAGTGAAATTGTCTCCTTGTTACAAGCTAAAACTGGCTATTGCAAAGGAAGTTAGCTAGAAAAGAAAACCATTTCGGCTTGTTACCACACCGTCACAATATGATGAGGTGAGTTCATGACAGGGATAAAAACGAGACACAATTATTAAATATTACTTGACTGGATTTTTAAGTAAGCATTAATACAAAAACTTCATTGCATTTAAGAGCCTTTGCGGTTTTGATGATTTCTTAATGGTTCGACAATATTAAAGTGTAATGTAAACTTGCTTGGTTTTGTAATTTGTAATCTGGTATATCAGCTGTCAGATCAGATGTATCAACTGTCAGATCAGATCAGGTGCAAAAGCTATTACCTATTAGATCAGATCAGTTCAAAGGCTGTTTGCATACTAGTATGAAAGTGCCGTGGTGCTTTCATTTATAGTTGGATGTAAATATTAAAGCCTTTTCTTTATAACGTCCTTCATCAATCGGATCGTCTGGTGAATATTCTGAGGTAACGAATTTTAAAGTGACATCAATTCAAAGTCAGATACTGTCCTAATCTGAAAATGTAGTTAATCGACTGAAAATGTAGGTAATCGACTGTTTAATGGGGTTTTTATAGTATGTATACATAATAATTATTGTTGTATTCAGAGTTTTATTCAGAATTAGATTTCAATTCCCGTTGTCTCACCAATTCCCGTTGTGCATGTAGACTCATCACCCAGCAGGGTTGCTGAATGCTCTCTCCTGGCTGAATTTGATTGTAAGCTCGAGGCTTTGCGGGAAAATATTACAGAGCAACTTCAATTGCTTGTCAAGAATTCTGAGGAGCGCATTATGAACCGGCTTGATGAGGTGTCGAGAGAGTTCTCCAATATAAAGGAGGAGATGTGCTCTATGTCAGATCGCTTGAAGGCTGCTGAGACCGCTGCTCTGGAGGCTGTTGCAATTAAAGCTGAGCTTACTGTGCTGAAAGAGAGGATATCAACTTGCGAGAAGGCGTCAGTTTCAACAGATTTTGTTGTCTCTGGTATTCCGTTCTCCCGGGATGAAGATCTACGCTCTGTGTATGGCAAAATATGCAGTGTAGTTGGCTTTAATCCGGGAACTGAGACTTTATATGATGTATTTCGCATAAAAGGGAAGGACCCTACACATAAACAGAAACATGGTCCAATAATTTTGCGTCTATCATCTCCATATCACCGATCTACCCTACATCGTGCTTTATCGTTCTTTTGCAAGCAAAATCATCGCGCCCTTAATCTAAGTGATCTTGGGCTTGGAGGATTGGAGAAAGTGTATGTGCACGAAAGCTTACCAAAATCTCAGCGTGTGGTTATGCAACAAGCGCTACAACTGCGGTGCAGGAATAAACTACATGCTGCATATACATATGGTGGTAAAGTCTATGTAAAATTAAGTGCTGATGGTAACCCTATTTTGGTAAGCCGTGTTGATGATGTGGACTCTCTCACTAGCAGCAAATCATGAGCTTTAATATATACATTATTATCTATACTCTCTCAGTAATTTCAATGTATTCTCTTAGCTTAACTTCCTATTTTCTTCTCTCCGTTTATCTCTTCCTTGCTCACTCCAACTACTCCTTCTGTTTGCTAGCTTCTCTCCCTTATTCACAATCGTTTTTATTCTCTCTTTTTGCAGTGATCTCCGTAAACTGGTTTTCTAACTCAAATTGTGGTGAGCTTGTATTCTTTTCTCCCTCTCATTATTCCACCTGATGTCTTCCGTTATTGATGTGGATGGTGTTGATAACAGAACTCTAATTGAAGTTCTCTGTAAGCAACGAATGGGTTTTAAAATTGTTCACTTCAATGCTAGAAGCTTGAACGCCTGCAAGTTTGATTATTTCAAATATGTTTTCGAGAGTTCCTCGGTGGATGTCATTTGCATCACTGAAACCTGGTTCTGCAGTGAATTGAGGGATTCGTCGTTAAGAATAAACAACTTTAATATGTTTAGAAATGATAGGATAGATAGAAGAGGGGGTGGTGTTGCCATCTACTGTCGCAGTACTCTTAACTCGAAAGTCGTCTCTACGTCGTCTAACAGTAATGTAGAGTTTCTTAATATTTGCGTTAGCGACAGCAACGACAAGTCTTTATCTCTTGCGTTTACAATCCGTCTCGATGCTTCAGCCTCGACAGTTACTTTACTGAACTCTCTAACCACCTTATTAACTATTCGCATTTTGTGATTGGCGGCGACTTTAATGTTGATTTGCTATGTGCCGATGGTAGTGCTAGAGCATTGCGAGATAATTTATCGTTACTGGGCCTAAGCATTGTGAATAATGATTTACCCACTTGTTTCTCAGCCAATGACAGTCCCAGCTTACTCGACTATTTCATTGTGTCGGATTTATCCTTTGTCCACCTTTTTGACCAAATATATTTTCTGTCTGATCATGATTTATTATTTTGCACTCTGGGCATTCCCCTGAGTCGTAACCCAATTGAAAAATCGTTTTCCTACTACGATTTCAAGTCAATTGATTTTCAAAACCTATTTTATGAGTCGAGTATGGTTCCGTGGAATGATATTGTTCGGCTCTGCTCCACTGTGGACGAAAAAACTTTAATGCTAACTAAGTTCATCAATGACCTGTTTGTCAAGTCTGTTCCTGTTAGGACCGTAAAGTCGATAAACTCCTCCTGCCCATGGTTTACTGAGTCTGTATTAAAAGACATACGCAAGCGAAACAAGCTGCGCTATCTATGGAAAAGAAACCCTACCTTGGAGAGATGGGAGAGTTACAGGCACCACTAATAACAATAACCATTTATTTGCCCCCGAATCTAATAATTCATCCATCTGCAGATTTGAATTTACAGCTGTAAGTGAGCCTGAAGTACTAGAATCGCTGCTAAGAGTTAAGTCTCATGCAGTCAGTGTAGATGGGGTACATCTTAAATTTTTCAAGTTAATTGTGGCATACATCATTGGCTCTTTTACCCACGTTATAAACCACTGTCTCACTACTTCAACGTTCCCTAGCTTGTGGAAAAATGCTATTGTCATTCCCTTGCCCAAAAAATCTAATGCAGTTGAGCCGGCAGATTTTAGGCCAATAAGTATTCTTTCTCCTCTATCGAAGGTTCTTGAGATGATCATGGCTGGTCAAATTTCCAAGTTTCTAACTGAGCATAAGCTCTTGAATGTTAACCAGTCCGGTTTTCGTCCTGGGCATAGCTGCACCACCGCTGCCCTCAAGGTTCTAGATGACATCTGACCTTACTACGATAAGGGGATGTTTACCTTGTTATGCTTGCTTGATTTTTCCAAAGCCTTCGACACTGTCAACCACTCCATACTACGTTGTTAACTAAAGCACCTCTTTGGTTTCTGTGGCAGCGCAGTAAGACTTATTAATAGTTATCTAAGCGACAGATATCAATCTGTTAGGTGTGCAAACGTGTATTCTCAATTTAAAGACTTATTAATAGTTATCTAAGCGACAGATATCAATCTGTTAGGTGTGCAAACGTGTATTCTCAATTTAAAGGGATATGCAGTGGAGTACCGCAAGGCTCAGTCTTAGGACCTCTCTTGTTCTAACTGTTTCTAAATGACATCTTTGTTACCTGCAATTACGCCTCTATACACGCGTATGCGGATGATATTCAATTGTATCTATCTTGCGAGGACAATCTCAAAGAGGACTTAGTCTCTAAAGTTAATGAGGACCTGGATTTCATACAGCGTTGGTCAGTAAAAAACTGCTTGAAACTCAACCCGTTGAAGTCAACGGTTCTGCCGATTTCAAAATATAAAGTTAAATTTTGTGACATTCCTGACATTTTCATCGGTAGAAATAAGTTGAAGTTTGTCAATGTGGCGGTTAGCTTGGGCTACCATATAAATACGTCGCTCAGTTGTTCGGACCACATCAACACTGTTGTAAGAAATATTTACTTCGTCTTGAGAAATCTTCGAATTTCAGCACCCTTTACTCCAACTTCTGTTAGGCACAAGCTAGTTATGCAGCTAATTTTACCTTTAATCACTTACTCAGCTGCCGTTTATAATAGACCTGACTCACGTTCATCGCACAAACTCTCCGTAGCATTCAATTCTGCAACGAGGTATGTTTATGGCCTCAGTAATTTTGAGCACTTAGGTCAGTTTAGATATGCTGTGACATAAACGACTACTTTAAAGTAAGGAGTTGTCTCTTCTTGCATAAACTTATCTACTCCCGGACTCCTAACTACCTCTTTCAGAAGCTACAATTCGGTCAATCACGCAGAGGACTCTTGCTAATTATCCCCGAATTCAGTTGCTTGACTTCATCAAGACTATTTTTTATCAATGCCGTTAGACTGTGGAATTCATTGCCCATGAGCCTCAAGCTCATTACAGGGACAGGATGCTTCAAGCGAGCCATAACTAAGTACTTCTCACCGTAAAAGCATTTTCCTTATCTATTCCTTCCTTATTCTTTACTTTCTCCCACTCTTTACTTCTTCCCACTCTCTGCTGTTTTTCTCTTCCCTTGCTTAAGAATATTGTTGCCTACCTTAGTAACGTAAGCCATTCTCTAAATATTGTTTAAATTTACTTTATATTATTTTTATTTTTAATCTTTAACTCTATTTTTAATCCTAATTGAAAATGTTATGTGTCCTTTCAAACGTTTTTTGTACTATAAAAGAAAGTATTTTCTTATTGTACAGCCGACATTGCTAAATAAATTGAATTGAATTGAATTGAATTGAACTAAAAGAAGGTTACAAAGTTTTTAATGTGTAAGAATGAGTACAAAAAGAACACAAGAAATATGCAGGTTTGCATTAAAATATTCATTTAACTCCAACAATTATAATTAATATAATATTTAGCGTTATATTCAGAAATTAACGATATCAAAAGGTTAGGATGTCAAAACAACACCAACAACAACAACAGCAACAACAACAATAACAACAACTTAAAAAGGTGTCTCCCAATGCCTTCATTAAAGTGCTATTAAAATATGAAATAAAATTCAATTCCACTAAACTTCGAATTAAGCCACAATTCGATCTCAAACAATTAAATTAAACAAGAACATCGCCAATACCTCTGCTTACACAGCCCACGCTCCAGATCATGTATGTCCACCAAACCGCAGTTCAATCCATTCACTTAATGTTTACATTAAATTTCTGAGGCAGCGTCTAAAAAGCAAAGCAATTAAATAAACAACTCTACCTCTGCTTAGGCAGCCTCTGCATAGGCAGCCACTGCTTACGCAGTCTGTGCGTAGGACAAAAACCAAATATGGGGATCGTATTCTAATGGAGCTGGAAGATTGCGTAATTTTTCTACCGCAAAAATTTACCAACGATATTTGTGATGCGACTATAGCAGAGTTCAACAACGGAAATTATTACATAATAAAACTGATGGAGGAAGATGGAGAAGATTTTCGCAACATGTACTATAATGGCATTCATATCGTGACTCAATCGCAAAGGAATCTTTGTATTTGATTAGTCTTGTATAGCCTGTTCAAATGTAATCAAAATGCTCCTCCAGTATATTTTGCCTGTGAGTTACTGAAAACTCATGAACTCGAGTTAAAAATGTTGTCATGTTTATGTGATTCATCTTGCTTAGTTAATAGTTGATTGTTGACTGATTTCTATTTGTTCTATTATATAATTGTATAAAGTGAAAAAACTACGTTACGTTTTTATACCATATTTTCCAAGAATTAATTAAGCTAATTCCAAGAATTAAGAACAGAATAAAATGTAAAATTTATGAATGTATATTCATTTTCATACTCCAGCTGAACCCCTTCTAAATTAAAAAAAGAAGAAGAAGCATGCCAACAAAAAAACGAAATTGAAATAAAAAAAAATCTGAATATGTTCAATCATTTTCGACTCAGTTCCGCTTAATTTCATTGCATTCTTCGGAAATGTTTACAATACTTTAATTCCAGCAAATTCAAGCCAAGCCACAGTTCGGTCCCAAGCTATTAAATAAACAACAACAACTACAACAGTACTTCTGCTTACGCAGCCTCTGCTTAGGCAGCCCCACGCTCCAGATCATATAATACATGCACACGAAGCCACAGTTCGATCCGTTCACTTTATGTTTACATTAAATTTCACTACGCTTCTGGGGCGGCGACTCAAAATCGAAGCAATTAAATAAACAACAACAACCCTCATCCATTCACACTCACTCTTGTCACTTATGATCTCCCAGTACTCACATACCATAACACACGTCCCTCCCCTCCCTCTCCCCCTTCTTCCTAACCATCTCCCCTATCCACCGACTGATCGTCTGTCCGTCTGCCAGCCGCCAGGGTTGCCACATGACAAAATCCCTCGGAAAAAAAAATTTCCGGAAAATTCCACGAAAACTCTCCAAATCCCAACAAAAAAATCCCCACAAAAAGTTCTCAAATCCCCACAAAAAATCCCCCACAAAAATCTCATGTCAAAATTCCTCGATCTGGCAACTCCGTTTGCCACTCATATAGTCTTTCTCAGTCCTACACACACTACGCCCACTGTCTCGCTCTTACATACACAGCGCCCCTTAGATGGAGCGCTCCATCGAAATACACAGGAGGAGCTATGTTTTAGAAACCCCACATTTATACTACTGATATCAAGAAGTTACGATGTCAAAACAACACCAACAACAAGAGCAACAACAAAATAAAACAAAATAAAAGCAACAACAAAAATAAAAAATCAATAAATTTTTAAATGTTTGCACTAATTTGTTAGACCTCCTGTGCCGGTGTTTTAAAAGTTATAAAGTAAAATCATCGACCTCCCTGCATTATTACAATTACAAACACCTAAAAGAGAGGCTTTAAACTTCCTCAACATCTCTATTCGTCATCTTCATTCATGCTAAGTTACGGATCGCACAACCATCCAGCCACTTGAAATTCTCACTACACATCTGGGTAGCGTCTCAAAAGCGAAGCAATTAAATAAACAACAACAACTACAACAGCATACTTCCTAATCCAATTATATTTCACTAAAAACCTTAATATGTAATAAATTTTGAAAAATGTTTATACTAATTTGTTAGACCGCCTGTGTTGATTTTTTAAAAAAAAAAAGATATCCTTTGACAAGTCATAAATTAAAATTGTCGCCCCGTCTGCGGTATTTAAAGTACTGCACAGCTAAAAATAGAGGTGTCAAATTTTCCCAAATAAAAAATCTGTATATGTTCAATCATGTTCGGATCAGTTCCGCCTAATTTCATTACATTCTTCGGAAATGTTTACATTAATTTAATTTCCTAGCAAGTTCGAGTCAAGCCACAGTTCGGGCCCAAGCAATTAAATAAACAATACAAAACACTCTACCTCTGCTTAGGCAGCCCCACGCTTCAGATCATGCATGCACGCAAAGCCGCAGTTCGATCCGTTCACTTTATGTTTACATTAAATTTCACTACACTTCTGAGGCGGCGTCTCAAAAGCAAAGTAATTAAATAAACAACAACTACAACACAACCTCCGCTTAAACAGCCTCTGCTTAGGCAGCCTCTGCTTAGCAAGCTGCCACCCGCGAGCACACATCTGAATCCTACATACCACAGCTCTGAATCCTACATATATAAACATTAAAACTACAACAACAACTACAACAGCATACTTCCTAAATTTTCTAATAAATAACTCCACTCACACCCTATGTGAAACACAGGGTACAGTTCGCCTTCTCCAATAAACAAAACGAACAGAACAAAACAAAAGTCACACGCTGACACTCACTCTTGCTACTTATTATCTCCCAGTACTCACATACCATAACGCATGTCTCTCCCCTCCTTCTCCCTGCTTCCTCACCATCTCGCCTACCGACCGTCGGTCCAATCGACTGACTGATCATCTGTCCGCCCGTCCGTCTGTCCGTCCGTCTGTCCGTCCGTCTGTCTGTCCGTCCGTCTGTCTGTCTGTCTGTCCGTCCGTCTGTCTGTCTCCGTCTGTCCGTCCGCCCGTCTGTCTGTCCGCCCAGCCGTCTGTCTGTCCGTCCGTCTGTCTGACGGCCAAGCCGCCTGTCTGTCCGCTCAGCCGTCTGTCTGTCCGTTCGTCCGCCAACTTCCAGCCTTCAATCCTCTTTCTCACTCTTTCATACACTACACCCACTGTCTCGCTCCACACACACACACCGCTCCTTAGGAGGAGGCGCCTTCGAAATACACAGGAGGAGCTATGTCCCAGAACCGGCCTATTCATACTACTCTGTCTCAAAAAACTAAAAAATGTTTGTCCCAATATCATTTATCAAAATGTTAGAGGGATTAAATTGAAGGACCTTCTCATTTAGAGCATTGGTATGGATAAAGTATTATATGTAGTGTCGTGACCGCCCTCGAAGGTGAGATCTGCTACCCACCGCAGTGCAGTGTTTAAAGTGTGCTCGCGGGAAAAAACATAAACAAATATAAACAAATATTTTCAAGAAGCATAAAACAGTTACAGTGTGTTCTCCAAATTATTGGGTTTCACTTCCAATACAAATTTTCTTTGCAATGTTTTTATGGCACTTCACTTTAATATTTCGGTACAGTTCACAATTACAATATTTTAAATCGCAATGATATATTAATACTCCAAACTAGAAATAACTCAGCCTCCACGAATTCTGCACACGTCCGTAGCTCAGCAGCAAGAGATTGTGTGGGTCCAGCGACGATCTCTGTAAGCCGGTCAAAAAGCGCCAGTTGCCGCGGGGAGAGCCTGCAACCGAGCTTACCAAGAGAGAGGCTGCAGTGCTCACTCCTGACACCCTACCGATTGATGAGGGAGCATCTCTGGCAAGCGGCAGTTGGCGTTAACACAGTGCAATAACATTTGATTGAAACATAGTGCATTAAAACATAAAGAACAATAAACATTAATAAATTCATAAAAATAATAAAACCAAATAACAAAACCAAATAACACAAATAGGCAATCAAACGGAATGCAGAGAACCAAGCGAAGGAATTATTTATGCTCTCCGCAGTAAAGCTCGGCATTTCGTTTCTTTCTTCTTCTCCTCCTTCTTCCTGGTCACGTTAGGTGTGCAGGTGGCTGTGAGTGCACCGTGGGCTGAAGCGTGGCAAGATAAAGGCATAACATTTGTCTTGTCGCGTTTTGCTTTGCCCGCGGTGTAGGCTTGACCGCTTGTGCAGCTGACTTTATACCTCTTTACAGTGGGTGGTGATGACATAATTTCGTATAGACTCCACAAGTGTGCATGGCTTGAGGGCGAATTTCTTCGCGGTCTATGCGTATGTTTGTACTCACCAACCGCATATAATGGCACTAGGTGAGACCCAGGTTTCTGAGGGTGCAGATCCACTGGATTTTCACATGCCTGGGTACCATCTACTGCCATTGTTTTCATTACACAGAGGCCTCGCTTTATATATTTGCAGTGATGTTGCGTACCAGTGTCAGTAACACCTTTCCACGACGGATGCCGAATTTAGATCCATGTGGGTTAAATTCAAAATCCAGTCGCACATCCTGCACTTCTGCTTCTTTTATAGAAGCCCGGGTATAGAGAGGCTGCCAACTTTTGATAAACTGGACAGTTCGATTTCTCTGATTCGATTTCTCAAATTCTGGAATCGTATCCGAACAGTGAAATTGTTGTTGCTGGTGATTTCAGTGTTCATAATTCCAATTGACTACGTCATTGGAGTCACACGACACCCGGGGGTGTTATTAAAATTAAATGCATACATGTGTATATGAACAAAATATATAACCTGGAGTTGGGTCACTGTTCACCTCCTATCTTTTCTGCGTCAAACTGGTTTCCCTCATCCATGAAAAAATTCCAGTTTTTCACCTTGGCACCTCCTCGAATTTTCGCATTCTAGGAAGTTATACTCTATCACTTAAGTGACATCACGAAAATTCAAGGTTTCGCGCCCATTTTTCCGCCAAAACTCCAGCCTGCTACCAGGAGTTCACTCGAAACATATTTTGTAAATTGTTAAAAAGATTGTTCACGCGAAAAACCCACCGTCTCCCGTCGCTTTTCCCTTTGCGACAAACCCCACACAAATCAATCAGCAACCCCGCTGAACACGGCTCGAGCGGACCCCATTCCGTCTCGTTCCGTTCTCTTTTTTCTCTTTCACAGATAGATGGCGGTGGTTCCGGTAAGAACCATGCTTCATTCTTACCAGTGATAGTGAAGTGAGTGCACGGAAGTGCGCGCGCCCAACAACCGAACCCATCGAGAACCAACCAGAACCAACCAACCGAAAGCGTCAACCACCATCGCAGCACCACTCGAAATTCGCATATCGGTAGTGAAATCAGCAGCCCACGACGGAGCTACAGCGAGATCACGACGCTCCCGAGCAAACTGCAATTTTGGATTCTTATTGTTCCACGCAAGCTGACTGCAGATAGTTCAGCTTAACGAATACATAGAGTACCCGAGTGGAGGCACGTTGAAAACCACACAATACCAACTCTTGGCGCGAGAGAAACGCGCAGCCGCTTGCGAGAAAGCCAACCAACGAAGCCAGAGAACACCAAGTGAGTACCTTTACTCGTTTTATCCCCCCCCCCATCTTGGTCCTTCGAGCCATCCCACGCGCTCGAGGGTCAAAGAAACATTTGGTCCTTCGAGCCGGATACCCACGAGCTCGGAGACCACCCCCAACCTCTTGACTCTTCGAGCCATCCCACGCGCTCGGAGATCAGAGAAACATTTGGTCCATTCGAACCGGATTTTACGCCGGCAAAACCCCCACTCCCCCCTATTACAATTATATTATATAAAATTATAATAGTAAAATTATAATTTAAAAAATAAACTCCCCGTGTTTCGGTTCGGCGTCGCGCAGCATCATTTGGAAGACCACGCGGTTCTTCTCCCCCCTGAAAGTGCCCGTGTGACCAATTGTGTTCCTCAGAATAATTCGTTTTATATTAAATTGTATGTGCAGCCATCCCATGCTGTACATGCATCGATCATAAGATTAAAGAGAAATTCTAAATATTAAAACTTTAATATTCTCCCATAAATTTGCAACGGTCAACTTCTCGTAACGGTATCGAGAGTTACCGTTGCCCCCTTTCAAGTGTACAAAGGTTTTAGCTCCAGCGTGGAATTCTCAACGCACCAAAAACCACCACCTTTTCACAGGCGCAAGCACTACTCTCTCGTTTTGCGGAGTTGCTTTGTGCTATATCCGCAGCGAGCGTCGGTGACATCGTGCGGGCAGCGCACAAGCAGCGGCTACCCTGTTGGAAACGGCGTTTGCAGAAGTAGTTGAAGTAGTTAATTTTAAACTACTTCGACCAGTTGGAATTAAATTACTTTTGTATAGTAATATAAAATTAACCCCAAAAATTGTGTACCCCGAAATAAAATAAATTAAAGAGCATCTCGATATTATTAATCAGTGGTTTTTCTCATTTTTATTTTTTTTGTGTGCCACTCATTTAACACGAGTGTTTTGAGTTTTTTGTTCGGCATACCCCCTCCCCACGGTGTTAAATCATCACAAATAATTTAATAATAAATTATTACTATTATTAACCCCCCCCCCAAAAAAATAAATAAACAATAAATTTTTATATACAAATACAATTTCTCGCACGAGTGATTCGGTTACCATGGACCCCCTTACGAAATTCATCAGCGTGACTGAAACACTGGAGGAGTTCGAGAAGGAATTCAGCGACATTCCGGAACGTGAACATTCGGCATTCAGCCTGGACACCCATCGTGAGGAACTGAAGGCGGTCTAGTCCGATTTGAAACAAGCATACAACTCATGCTTGGAATCCACCATCATGGCAGCGAATCCATTAGCAGTCGACGATCCCAAAACCGCGGAGGTAACTGTCGTGAAAAGCCAATACCGACGCAGTTACCAGATTTATGTTCGTTTCTCCGCCAAGATTAGCGAGCTGCAGCATCTCGCTGCCCCCCTACCCTCCCCAACTTCGCGATCCTCGTTATCCCGTGCCTCTGCACTGGAGGCAACAGTCCACTCGAATCTCTCCGGACATAATATCAGTTTACCGCCGTGTGACACCGCGATTTTTAACGGCGATTACGAATCATGGCCAACTTTTCGCGATATGTTTTCAGCTCTCTACATCCGCAACAATCGGTTATCCCCCATCGAAAAGTTGTTTCACCTCAATCAAAAGACACGAGGTGAAGCAAAAGAAATAGTTCAGAAATCCCCCCTCACCGACGCCGGTTTTGAGCAAGCTTGGCGGAACCTCACCGACCGCTTCGAGAATAAGCGAATTCTTGTTAACGTTCAACTCCGAACGTTATTCAATTTAACCCCAATTACCAAAGAATCGGGAGTGGCTATTAAACGTCTCCAACGAGAGATTAATAACTGCCTCTCAGCTCTCATTTTGCATGATGTCGATGTGAACAGCTGGGACGCAATTATTGTGCATCTCTGCTCAACTTGCCTCCCCGAACACACCCTCTCGTTATGGGAACAATCTATTACTCTCAAACGCGAAATTCCAAGATGGCGCGAAATGGAAGCATTTCTCACCTCCCATTTCCAAACTTTGGAAACTGTTGACGATATCCGGAAGTCCGTCAACCCCCCTAAAAAAGCGTCGCATACCTCTACGCGCGCTCCCCCCAACCCAAAGCCTGTGAATACGTTCCAGGCTAATATGGTTTCGACCAGCTGCAGATTATGCACTGATCAGCCGCACTCGCTCCGCAGATGCCCACGGTTTCTGGCAATGACTTTGGACTCTCGTTGGGCGACAGTTCAACGAATTCATTTTTGTTCCAACTGCTTGGCGCACTCACATCACGTAAAAGAGTGTAAAAGTGCGTTCACGTGTATGTCGTGCAACCAGCGACATCACACACTATTACATCGCGAGGATGCCTCGGCCCCCAACCGAACTCTCATTCGGACTCTACCCATAACTCCCAGTGAAGGCCATCCAGGCCCAAGTGGCGAGTGTCAATCAAACGATTACCGCTCAGGTTTCGAAATTTTGTAATTTCCAGATTGGCTCACCTCGAGCTCCTCGGACTCACCTTCAAGCTTGCGCGCTTGTGCTCCCCAAGTTAACCGGCAATCTCCCGGTTTGCTCTCTCGATACGTCACGCTGTGAATCTCTTCCCGAGCTACCATTAGCCGATGAGAACTTCTACCGCAGTGATCAAATTGATATGCTTATTGGAGCCGATATCTACCCCCTCATCTTGCGCGATGGAATTAAACGCAACATCGTTGATTCTCTGGTCGCTCAAGAGACCATCTTCGGGTGGATTCTCACAGGTCCACTTCAGCAGGATTTACCTGCCCCCTCGATTACCACACGAGTCTCTTTCTTCACCGAAGTCTCCATGGATCATCAACTATCGCGATTCTGGGAGCTTGAAGAAGTCCAACTAAACGGATACCCACCCCGGGTGAACAACGCTGCGAGGACTTGTACTCCAATACCACTCAGAGGCGGCCCGATGGCCGATATATTGTTTCGCTGCCCTTCAAGGAAGGTTTCCCTTCTTCAATAAAGATCGGGACATCCAGAGAGATTGCTCTCAAACAGTTTCTCCGAAACGAAACGAGATTGTTGAAGACCCCCAGTTTTAAAGAAACATATGACTCCGTGATTCGAGAGTACTCGGATCTGCACCATATGACACAGATCCACCCCTCTCAGAACCCTTCCGGTTCCGACAACTACTACCTACCCCATCACGCTGTTCTCAAACCCGACAGCAGCACAACCAAGGTGCGTGTTGTGTTCAACGTCTCCTGCCCCTCCTCCAACGGTCTCAGCCTGAACGATGTCCTCTATCCTGGGCCGGCCCTGCAATCGGATCTGACATTTCTCATTATCCAATGGCGACTTTATAAATACGATTTTCAATGGCGACATTGAAAAAATGTATCGCCAAATTCTCATAGATCCCCAGCATTCGCGCTACCAGCGAATTCTTTTCCGAAATTCTCCACACGACGATGTGCAAGATTTCGAACTCCAAACGGTCACGTTTGGCGTCAATTGTGCTCCCTATCTGGCCATACGTACTCTACATCAATTGGCGAAGGATGTCGAGAAAAAATACCTCCTTGCTGCTCCTATTCTTAAGAACTCCATGTACGTGGATGACGCGTTATGTGGCGCTCATGACATTGATGTCGCGCTTCGCACCCGACATCAACTGTCTGCCGCTCTTCACTCTGCCGGCTTCACGCTACGAAAATGGACAGCAAATCACCCCGCTCTTCTAATTGGGATCCCACCACAAGATCTCTTAAACAAAGACTTTCTTGAATTAGAAGATGGTAGCAATACCAAAACTCTCGGCCTCCGTTGGAATGCCAAAACTCATCATTTCAACATAGAGTCAAAACCCTTTGACATCTCCCCCACGTATACTAAGCGCGAGGTGTTATCTCGGATTGCAAAACTGTTTGACCCGGCAGGATGGCTTGCTCCAATCATTGTCATTGCAAAAACCATTATGCAACAACTCTGGCTGGACGGCATCGGATGGGACGACCCACTCACTCCCATCACGTTACAACGTTGGCTTCAATTCGTTCAATGTTACCCCCATATAAATCTCCTCAAAATACCCCGATGGATTCACTTCACCCCAGGCAGCACCGTGGAAATTCATGCCTTTTGCGATGCTTCCGAGAAAGCATACGCTGGCGTGATCTACGTGCTCACTCGTAACTCAGGCAGCACTTCGACTTCCTTGCTCTTTGCCAAAACGAAGGTCGCCCCGATCAAAACCATATCGATCCCTCGATTGGAAATCTGCGGAGCTGCTCTCCTTGTCGATATGATTGACGCAATCGTTCCCCATCTCGACTTTCCACATTATGACCTTCACTGTTGGACCGACTCGACTATAGTGCTGGCGTGGTTGAAACGACCACCCTGCACATGGACGACGTTCGTCGCCAACCGTGTCGCGAAAATTGTCGAGGTGGCGGACAACACTCACTGGTACCACGTCGACTCGGAGAGTAATCCAGCGGATCTTGCCAGCAGAGGCATGTATCCGCTGGATTTGCTTCACACCCCGCTCTGGTGGCAAGGACCTGCATGGCTGCGGCAAGCGAGGATGCAGTGGCCTCACTACACTGCTCCCCACGAGTTCGAAACTGAGTTGGAGGCTAAGCCCATCAAAACCAATTTCACCTATTACCACCAATATGAGGACCCCTTAGAAAGATTCTCTTCTTTCCCGCGAGCACTTCGCGTATTGGCGTATGCTTTTCGGTTCCTGCAGCATACGCACCCCCATTACCGCCCTCATTTTCGGCGCGAAACTACTCTCATCGACTCCGATGAGATTCAAGCCGTTCAGACGCGGCTCATCATTGTCGCGCAAAAAGTTCATTTCAACGACGAATATCATTGTCTTGAAATAAAACAAACTCTTAAGCGCAAGAGTTCGATTCTCTCGCTTAACCCATTTCTCTCACACGACGGACTCCTCCGCGTGAGCGGACGGTTAATCTCTTGTCCATCTTCCTCGTACGATGAACGCCACCCTATTTTGCTCCCCTACAATTGCGTCTTCACCCGTCTTTTGGTTCGGTTTATCCACGACATCAGTTTACACGGTGGAAACCAGCTGATGCTACGCTTGCTCCGCACGCGGTACTGGATACCCAAGGCTCAAAACATGATTAAAGCCACAATTCATAATTGCAAGCCTTGTTTGCTCCAAAAGAAGCAAGTACGCACCAACTTATGGCCGCTCTACCCCCTGAGCGCACCACACTCTCTCGCCCCTTCGCTGCCACCGGTTTGGACTTCGCTGGACCGTTCGACATCAACAACTACACTGGAAGAGCCTGCCTCATCACCAAAGGCTACGTTTGCGTCTTCGTGTGCTTTGCGACGAAGGCCATACACCTCGAAGCTGCCAGCGATTTGTCAACCCCGACATTTCTCGCTGCCTTTTGACGATTCAGCGCTCGCCGAGGATGTCCCTCTGATGTGTACTCCGACAACGGACGAAATTTCGTCGGAGCAGCGAAGACCCTTCGACGAGAATGGGAATCAGTGATTCAACACACTCAGGACGCTATTGTCTCCCAATACGCTCATCAACGCCTGCGATGGCATTTCATTCCCGCTGCCGCTCCGCACATGGGCGGACTCTGGGAAGCTGGAGTAAAAAGCTTCAAACTCCACTTCCGCAGATTCGCTGGCGATCTCCACTTCACGTTTGAAGAGTTTTCCACCATACTCTCCAAAATCGAAGCTTGCTTGAACTCCAGACCCCTTAATAGCATGTCAGAAGATCCTTCGGACCTGCAACCCCTAATCCCAGGACATTTTCTAGTCGGCGGCCCGCTCTTGGCTCCGGCAGAACCCGAAATATTTCAATCTCCACCCAGAATTGTGAATCGATGGCAGAAGGTCAGAGCTGTCCATCAGCAATTTTGCTCCCGGTGGAAAAACGAATACCTCACCGAACTCCACAAACGCAGCAAATGGAAGTTCCCCCAAACTAATTTAAAAATTAACGACCTGGTTGTCTTACGAGATGACAACCTCCCCCAACAAAATGGAGACTCGGTCGTATAGTTCAGGTTTATCCCGGATCTGACGATAGAACACGCGTCGCGGACGTCCGAACCGAACAAGGAACCATAACACGACCCATTAGCAAAATGGTACTGCTCCCCTCTGAGACGTCGCCAACTGCGAGCTTTTCGCACCCCAGCGAATCCCCCTAAACAACTTTTACTTATATCTTATCTTTTCAGCCATGAATCCAAAGGAAGCACCCCCCACCCCAACCTATCGTACTTTCTTCCTCCAACAGATCCAGGATCCCGAGGTCAAATGGTCCCTTGACGATGCGGACTACCCGTTCTCCCTATCGCCAGCGAGCAGCAAAGCTGAGACTTCAGCCACCGAGATCGACGCTGCTGACGCTGGAGCCGCCCCCGCTACCCAAAACTCGGTGTCTAAAGTCAACCCCATGGCACGCGAAGCCAACCCCCCGGTACGCGAAGCCAACCCCACCTCGGCTGGACCAGACGAGACGCAGGACTCTCTCCATATGTCAATCAGTGAGGCAGGCTGGTCGGCCCATTGTATGGACGACGTCCCCTCCACCAGTCGTCACCCCCCTCGAGCCATGTCCCCGGGGCGCCAGCGCGGCAATCCTGGGCGTGTGCCGCCAGCCTGGGTTTCGTTCCCAGCGGAAGAAGTGTTGCCTGGCTTCAAGAGGGCCATGGAACGCGAGGCCGAGAAACAACGTCCCGCCTTGCAACGAGTGCGCGCTGGCGATCGTCTCGCCCGCCATCCCGTGCGGCGTGAGACCTTCGCATGCCGGCTTTGTTTTGGTCCTCATCCGTTGAGGCTGTGCGACCAGTTCCTCGGGCAGTCCTCCGAGGAGCGCTTGCGAACGGTTCGCCGGTTGGAGTTTTGCTCCAACTGTTTGGCCTATTCGCACCGTGACGCACACTGCTCCAGCCACGCCAAATGTCGGTGGTGCCAGAAAACCCACCATACCCTCCTTCACTCCACCATCCCGACCAAAACAACCCGAGCTGTCACTGCCCAATCACCCCAAACACGCCAAACCCCCACGGTCTCCGCTCCGTTGGTCCCTGTGCGGGCCTTATCGACAACCCCCACCTCTATGGCGCCCCTGCTACAGGGTTCCATCGTATTGCGACCAACCTCGCTGATACGTCTGCGCGGGGTGAATGGTTTTGTGTACGAGCGTGCGCTGCTGGACTCGGGGTGCGAGATGTCGGAAATCTCGCGCACCCTCATTTCCCCTCTGGGACTCACCCCACTCCAACTTGGGCGTGACCAGGTGGTCTTGCTCACGCTCCGTCCGCGCGGTGCGGATGCTGAGACAATCGACATCCATGCCGTCGTGTCCGACTGGAAAACGGTCAATCCGACCCGATGCTTGGATGCTCGGTTTCAGCATCTGTATACCAACGTCAAGCTGGCGGATCCGGAGTTCCACACCACCCACCACGTTCGACTGCGGCTCGGGTGCGACGTCATTACCCGACTATATCTGCCCGGGTCGTTGCCGTATGTGGGCAGCCATTCGCGCAGAACTCCGTCTTCGGATGGGTTCTGTCAAGAAGCGTCTGCACTTAAGGTGGGGACGTATGCGTTGTCGCCCCGTGCAGCGCCCTTTAATTCCGCGGATGCAGCCCAATCTGCTGGTCACTCCCCCCCGCGGAGTCCCTGACCAACCTGATGGTTAAACCCTAAAACCCTCAGGTATCCGCGGCTAAAGCAAGGAACCCCTGCGTCTCTAACCTTCGTGCGTCTCTAACCTGAGCAAAGTTGCAGTACTGCAAGGCGGGCGGGATGTTCACGCGAAAAACCCACCGTCTCCCGTCGCTTTTCCCTTTGCGACAAACCCCACACAAATCAATCAGCAACCCCGCTGAACACGGCTCGAGCGGACCCCATTCCGTCTCGTTCCGTTCTCTTTTTTCTCTTTCACAGATAGATGGCGGTGGTTCCGGTAAGAACCATGCTTCATTCTTACCAGTGATAGTGAAGTGAGTGCACGGAAGTGCGCGCGCCCAACAACCGAACCCATTGAGAACCCATCGAGAACCCATCGAGAACCAACCAGAACCAACCAGAACCAACCAACCGAAAGCGTCAACCACCATCGCAGCACCACTCGAAATTCGCATATCGGTAGTGAAATCAGCAGCCCACGACGGAGCTACAGCGAGATCACGACGCTCCCGAGCAAACTGCAATTTTGGATTCTTATTGTTCCACGCAAGCTGACTGCAGATAGTTCAGCTTAACGAATACATAGAGTACCCGAGTGGAGGCACGTTGAAAACCACACAATACCAACTCTTGGCGCGAGAGAAACGCGCAGCCGCTTGCGAGAAAGCCAACCAACGAAGCCAGAGAACACCAAGTGAGTACCTTTACTCGTTTTATCCCCCCCCCCCATCTTGGTCCTTCGAGCCATCCCACGCGCTCGAGGGTCAAAGAAACATTTGGTCCTTCGAGCCGGATACCCACGAGCTCGGAGACCACCCCCAACCTCTTGACTCTTCGAGCCATCCCACGCGCTCGGAGATCAGAGAAACAAAGATTTTATTAAAAAATAAAGAAATAAAATAATATTATAAATATGTATTTTTATTTATATAATCTGCTATACAATGATATCAATTTATTTATTTTGCAAACAATTAAATTGATATTGCAGCAAACACAGGTGTATGGTCCATCTACAGTTTCATTTGAAGACCAGCAACACGTAGTATAATGGCATCCATGTCGTGACTCAAGCGCAAAGGCATTCTTATACTGGCTTAGTTTTATATAGTTGGTTAATATGTATTCAAAATGCTCCTCCAGTATATTTTCCTTGTGAGTTACTAAAAACTTATAAACTTGCCTTCAGCTTCCAGCCTTCAAAACTCAGCTCCAGCCGCCAGGGTTGCCACCTAACAATCCCGGAAAATTCCATGGAAAGTCTTCAAATCCCCACAAGTCCCAAAATCCCCACAAAAATTCCCACAAACCATCCCATGACAAAATCCATCGATCTGGCCACTCTGTGCACCAAAATCCCCGATCTGGCAACTCCGTGAGGTTCTTGTTGTTGTTTTTGTCATACTCCTTATGAGGTTGTATGCTTTTACCTGTTGTTGTTGTGCTCCACATTGCTCCACATGTTCCACGCGTGGAGCTATGATTTTACATGTTGTTGTTGTGGATTAGAAACCCCATATATGCACTACTCGTTTACTTCAGGAGTTTTTCTTACTTCCTGGAAGATTGCTCACCGCTCCACAGGCTTGATGGCTTTCCTCACTGAATGATGCCTTTCCTCACTGACCGGTTGAACAGTTGTGTTCACCAATTCGGTGAGAGTAAGGTTGTTGCTTCGCATATCTCCAAGGCATTTAAACGGGTGTGGCATAAAGCACTTGTGTCTAAACTGGCTGCTAATAGTGTCGGTAATACATTCACTCGATGGATATCGAGCTTCATCAGCGGCCGTTCTATTCGGGTTGTGATAGACGGCTTTGCTTCCGAAGAGCACTCCATTAATGCTGGAGATCCGCAGGGTTTGGTCCTGTCTCCAAAACTTTTTCTCATTTTTATCAATGAAGTTCTGTCACTGACATCGAACCCCTTCTATTTTGGAGATCAATAGAAAACGCAGAATTATGAATGACACACTCCAATCTGACCTCAACAAAATCCAGAAGTGAGGTCAAGCGAATCGGGTCGATTTTAATGCGCGGAAGACCCAATGCTGTTTGTTGACCCACAAGCGTCTGGCGGGCGACAGCTTTTCACCTTTAAATATGGGTAGTGTGGATATTAATGAGTCGGAGGCTCTTGATGTTCTGGGCATGTCAATATAATGCGATCTTTGTTTGAACGATCACATTTTTGATGTGTCGAAAGAAGCAGCCAAGTGCTTAGGCTTTTTAAAGCGGTGCAAGAAATACTTCACTCCAACCGGCCTTCGTTGTATCTACACCACTTATATCCGTTCGAAAATGGAGTACACCTCGCATATTTGGTCGGGAGCTTCGAAAACATGTCTTCAGCTTCTGGACCGTATACAAGGTCGTGCGATAAAATTTAGAGGGGACAGTAGGGTATCCAGCCCTATTGCAAACTTGGGATGTCGTCGTTATGTGGGGTGTGTATCCTTATTTTACCGATACTTTAATGGTAATTGTTCCTCTGAAGTAGCCAGCCTGATTCCTTCGGTTCAGGTATTCAACAGATTTACTCGGCTTTCCAGAGCATAGCACCCCTTTTACGTCTCGATCCCGTTCCAACGCACTACCCATTACCGCGAGAATTTGTTTTTCGGTCTCGCAGTTAAGTCATGGAATAGTCTCCCCGCGTATGTTTTCCCACCCACTTATAACGTCGAAGCTTTTAAAAGAGGTGTAAGTCGACACTACTCCCACTTTTCCCTTCCCACTAACCTTTTCCCTTCTAAACCAACGAATGCTTTGCATGGATAGGGGGCATCCCCTGAGTTTGGTTCTATCTGCCATAAAAAAAAACAACAACAAAAATGTAATTTCCCGAAACGTGACTAAAACATGACACTTAACCTTGAAATTTTATCAAACAATTATACTGTTTATCGGAAAGTCCGCAGCAGTTAACACACTAACTTAACAAGAGATGGTGGAGTATTAATTGCTGTTAAATCTAGTTATTTCTCGAGAGAGGAAATATTAGATGACGCTGCTGAAATCGACTTTTGCTGTGTTTACGTTATAATTACCAACCTACGCATTTATATAACCTGTTCCTACATCCCACCGAGTTCTGCTGAGGAGATTTATATTAATCATCTTCGCTGCATACGCCGGGTTTCTGACAAACTTCTACAGACGGATCACAAGATGGTCGTTGGTGACTTCAATCTACTTCACGTAAAATGGGAAGGATGCGTCGACGCCACGGCTATTTTTTACAATCACTTGATGGGAATAACGACTGTAATTTTCTGAATAACATATCATCCATTGGCCTTTTTCAAGATATCCAAATCTTTGCCTTTGCTATTACCAGCAGTTATCACCACTCCACGCTAAAAATGAAAATTACCCTTGGACTTACTGAACGAGAACACGACCGCCAAGTTAAACACTTCGAGGACTCTTTTTTACTCTGACTCTCGTCGAGAGTGTTACCTTTATTTATAATTATTCTTACTCTACCTAGTACATGGTGAATAATACAATTCCCACCATGTGTATATCTTAACTATTGACAAGAATAAGGGATGACCTTATCAGAGCGCGACCGTCTTCTTATCAGCAATGCGTTCTGGCGGTATCAACTAACAACATCCTTAGCGCTCGTGCGGTAAAACTCATCCTAAATAGACTGTACAAAGAGCAGACTTTTTTCTATTTTAAATTTATCGCATATCTAATACTCACTCTCGTATGTACAGTTTTTACAAAACTTAACACTCACCGCGTTGGAAGCCTTGAGGTTCCAATATATATGTATATAAATTCAACTTGTTAAATTACAACTTCTAAATTTAAACAATTTTTAGTCATATGAAATAAAATTTTATGAGGAGTGGTATCGTGGTGAAGGTCGGTATATTTTTGGCATATTTCTCTTATTCCTTAATTTAATTTTATATCCATTTTTTTTCTTTTTTCAAACGTGAACTAAGGTTACAAACTTGAACACCAAGGTTAGCGCCCGAATGTAAATCCGCCGATAGGAATCATGTTTGCAGTGGTTGCACATAATCTTCTCAAGATGACAACTATGATCACAGCGGCCCCCAACAACAAAAATCTCATAGGGCACATTCCATAATGAATTAAGTCGTGAAAGTCGATATTCCAATCCATAGGGAATCCAAATATCATCTCTGGCCTTGAAATCTGCGGTATTTTAAAAGTTTCCAAATCTCCTTTGATCTTGATGTGCTTCAGGGGTGGTAGGTGCTCGGTAATGTTTAGGAACGGAATGTTGAACTCTACTTTTGTTTTGTAAGAATCAGAGGCCCATAAATTTATTTCTGATGATGCAGCTCTGCAATCAGGCTTCAATTGCATTATACCTTTGGTGACCCCTTCATTAGTTTACGAAGAGTTGTGTAAGGCTCGTTGTGGTTCTTACTTACTTAGTTGTTGCACTAGATGCTAAAACTCAAGTTCTATGCTAAAACCCAAGTCTTCGTGATTTTATTTTAAGTGGTTGAACTTAATTTGAATTTCTATTACTAACAATTCTAAAATATTATAATTGATTGGACACCAACTTCAGTGAACCTTTCTCTTCGACGTTCTCAAGCCATGTGCCTCAAAATCTTTCACTACCCAACTTCACTTCTATCGTTCCTATTTACTTTACACCATACCAACAATGTAGGTTTCTACATTGACTGCTGAATATCGGCATCTGCAATGAGGAATGCGACCGCTTGACTGCGACCGACAACGGAGCAAAGAAATTTTTAACTAAAACAAGTTCAAGGTCAAGCGAAGATTCACTGAAGTTGTAAAGTCAAACTGCATGGACGAAATGCCCCGTCTGGAATCATCAATGATTCAACAATTTGATCATTTAAGATTATTGTAGCACTGCCTTCACCGAAGACTGCTCCATCAAACGGCACTATCGCCCTTGGAACTCTTTGCGGACGCTCTTGTTGATTGTAGACAATGATCTTTTGTAGACAATGACCGCTCTGAAAAGCCGAGTAGATCTGTTGAATACCTGAACCGAAGGAATCAGGCTGGCTACTTCAGATGAACAATTACCATTAAAGTAACGGTAAAATAAGGTTACACACCCCACATCCCGACGACATCCCAAGGTTTCAATAGAGCTGGATACCCTACTGTCCCCTATAAGTTTTATCGCACGACCTTGTATACGGTCCAGAAGCTGAAGATATGCTTTCGAAGCTCCAGACCAAATATGCGAGTTGTACTCCATTTTCGGCCGGATATAAGTGGTGTAGATACAACGAAGGTCGGTTGAAGTGAAGTATTTCTTGCACCGCTTTAAAAAGCCTAAGCACTTGGCTGCTTCTTTCGACACATCAAAAATGTGATCGTTCCAACGAAGATCGCATTGTATTGACATGCCCAGAACATCAAGAGCCTCCGACTCATTAATATCCACACCACCCATATTTAAAGGTGGAAAGTTGTCGCCCGCCAGACGCTTGTGGGTCAACAAACAGCATTGGGTCTTCCGCGCATTAAAATCGACCCGATTCGCTTGACCCCTGGATTTTGTTGAGGTCAGATTGGAGTGTGTCATTCATAATTCTGCGTTTTCTATTGATCTCCAGAATAGAAGGACGCCTGGAGAATGAATATGAATGACAAATGCTGCTGTCATCAGCAAACGAGTAGACGGGGTTTGATGTCAGTGACAGAAGGTCATTGATAAAAATGAGAAAAAGTGTTGGAGACAGGACCGAACCCTGCGGAACTCCAGCATTTATGGAGTGCTCTTCGGAAGCAAAGCCGTCTATCACAACCCGAATAGAACGGCCGCTGAGGAAACTCGATATCCATCGAGTGAATGTATCACCGACACCATAAGCAGCCAGTTTAGACACAAGTGCTTTATGCCACACTCGGTCAAATGCCTTGGAGATATCCAAAGTAACAACCTTACTCTCACCGAATTGGTGAACACAACTGTTCCACCGCTCAGTGAGGAACGCCATCAAATCGCCTGTGGAGCGGTGAGCACGGAAACCGTACTGGCGATCGCTGACCAATTGGTTGCTCTCCAGATACCTCATCAGGTTAAAATTTATAACGCTCTCCATAACTTTGGAGAGCATTGAGCAGATTGCTATGGGCCGGTAATTGGCAGGATTCGTAGCCTCACCTTTTTTGGGAACTGGCTGCACATTGGCAATCTTCCAGGAAGTAGGAAAAACTCCTGAAGTGAACGATAAGTTAAACAGATTGCGCAATGGGCGAGCCAATGTTGAGGCGCACTTTCTCAACACGTGGGCTGAAATGCCATCCGGTCCCGAGGATTTATTGACGTTGAGGTTAACAAGCACTCTTTTAACAGCCCGCGTTCGAAAGTGCATCTCAGGCATAATATGAGACACACCGTCGATCACGGGTAGTGGTTGGCTACTCTCAGGAAGAGAGCAGTTTTCAGCAAACATTTTGGCTAATAAGTTTGCCTTATCAACCGAGTGAGTGAAGATCTGATCGTCCTTGAGGAGAGTTGGAATAGACGATCGCGTCCGATTCTTCACCCTCCCCACGAACGACCAAAAGTTCTTGCTATCCTTATGGTATTCAAGAACTCTGCGTCTAAGGCGCTGTTCGTAGGGAACTTTTTCGCGCTTTAGAGTGGCATTGCACGTATTTCAGGCCTGATTGCGCAGCAGATTAGTATCAGCAGTTTTATTTAAACGCCAATTCCTAAATGCTTCCTCTTTGGACCTGACTGCTTGTCTGCAAGTTGCATTAAACCAGGAATGGTCTTTTGGTTTAATGGAAATTTTTTTATTAGGTATGAAAGACCTCATACCAAATAAAATTATATTTTCTACCAATTTTGCTGCAGCATTTATGTTTCTATCCCTGAAACAAAATTGCCAATTGAAACGGCTGAAAAAGGAGTTCAGCGCATCCCAATTAGCCTTCTCATAAAGCCACACTGTCCGCTTCGGAGCTGGCTGATGAGCGGATTGAAGACTAGAATATGGGAAGGTAGCAGAAATTGTAGCGTGGTCCGAATTATCAAGAGGTGCAAGAACATTCACATCATACTTGCTGTGATGCGAAGTTAAAAAAAGGTCCAGAATATTTTGGTTTTGCCCATCAACGCAAGGAAAGTGCGTTGGTTCCTTCATTAATTGAGTCAAATTATTAGACTCAGCAAATAACTCAACATACAAACCCTCAGGTGTTGTATGACTCGAATGACGTAGCCAATTGGAATTATGAACATTGAAATCACCAGCAACAACAATTTCACTGTTCGGATACGATTCCAGGATTTTTGAAATCGAATCAGAGAGACTGTCAAGTTTATTAAAAGTTGGCAGCCTCTCTAGACCCGGACTTCTAGAAATGAAGCAGAAGTGCAGGATGTGCGACTGGATTTTGAACTTAACCCACATGGAGCTAAATTCGGCATCCGTCGTGCAAAGGTGTTGCTGACACTGGTACGCAACATCACTGCGAATATATAAGGCGAGGCCTCTGTGTGATGAAAATAATGGCAGTAAGTGGTACCCAGGCCAGTGAAAATCCAGTGGATCTGCACCCTCAGACACCTGGGTCTCACCCAGTGCCATTATATGCGGTTGGTGAGTACAGACATACGCATAGACCCCGAAGAAATTCGCCCTCAAGCCACGCACATTTGTGGAGTCTATACGAAATTTTGTCATCGCCACCCACTGTAAAGAGGTATAAAGTCAGCTGCACAAGCGGCCAAGCCTACACCGCAGGCAAAACGAAACGCGACAAGACAAGTGTTATGCCTTTATCTTGCCACGCTTCAGCCCACGATGCACTCACAGCCTCATGCACAACTAACGGGACCAGGAAGAAGGAGGAGGAGTGAAAATCAACGAAATGCTGAGCTTTACTGCGGAGAGCATAAAGAAGCCCCTCGCATGGTTCGCTGCATTCCGTTAAGTTGACTATTGAATTATTAAATTTTGTTCTTAGTGCACATTATTGATTTTTGTTTGTTCGTTTATTGACTTTTTGTTTATTAATGTTTCACTGCATTTCTGTGTTTTATTGTGATGATTTAGGATGGGGTAGGTTTTGTTTTCACTATTTTTCCGCGCGAGCACTCGTCACGAACACTAAATTGTGGGAGGGTCCTCCTGGGTGTGTGGGTCCTCCTTCGCCCGCGGCCACGACACCAATCTTATGATTGTTTTGTATTCGATTATATCTACTCAGTAGTTGCTCCATAGTGGTTGTTGCCAAACTATTTTCAGCGGCCTGAATCTCTCCCTTTTTTATGTTGCCAATCCATCCTTCGACTTTGCTTTTGTAGGCCCAGTAATCGGTCAAGTCCGCATGCAGCATTATATTCCAAGATGTCCGTACTAGTCCGACGCTACCTTTGTTTCAAAAAATATTCCTGCCTGATTCTTAAGATTATTTTTATTTACCCTATCTTGAATAGAGCTTTTACAGCACATAATCGGGATGCAATTAAAAATGATAAGAACGTTAACATATTATACTTTTTCTTAATTCTATTCGACCTGTATTAAAACACCTGTAACATTTTCCAACAATCTTTTTTACCAGCTGTCTACCTCGAAGTGGCCAGTATTTTTGCCTTACTAATGCTAGTAAGCCTTGTTGGCCTACATGTAGATCTTTAATGTGTATGTTTTCGACTAAAAGCTGAACCCATTTGTTATCATATGGCAGAAGAATCGGATGCTTAGCACTGTATGACAATTTGCTATTTTCAAATAGCAAAGAGTCTTCGACTCTTACTACACCTTCATTATCAACTAAAGGGCACACGGTTGCTAGGCATTTTTCTTTGCTAATAATAATTTTAGTTCTTTCATAAAATGTTCTGCTTGGATTTATTTGAATAATACTTGTAAGGCTTCTTTCCTATAGCTTGTAACGTTGCTTTTGGCTGGGGTTTACTCAGTGAGTAACCAAGGTTCCGTTCACAGAAAATATTTATTTGATTTTCGGAAACACAAATGACTTAAATTATTTCGCTTAGTCGTACTTAACTATAACTGTTGGCAACTCTATCAAACGACGGGGCTTTTCTTCAAACTTGTAGTGCAGCGAAGAGGTTTAATAGTGTTCGTGGTCCCCGTTAGACCTTGTTTCGTACTTTGCTGCCTTATGGCAACCGTGCTTGCTTGATGCCGACCAGTATCTCGATGTGCTGTCAGACTCTCGTTGCTGGTTGAGGCTATCGTCGTTCGAACCTCGTTTGTCGAACACGTTGCGTATTTGTAAAAACAACCAAAAGGCGAGCCCTCTGATTGTTTACATGAAATTATCTGAGTCAGTGTGTTACATCAACAACAACAACACTAACTCTGCCTTCGCTGCCACGATGCGCATACAGTGCAGAAACTCGAATCCATCAAGCACACCCATCTCCCATTGCCACCTGCTGGTCTCCCAATAATCATAACCAAAACGCACGTCGCTGCTCTCCGTCTCCCTGCTTCCTCACCATCTCCCCCAACCGACCGTCGGTCCGACCGACCGTCAGCTGTCAGCCCTCAGCTTCCAGCCTTCCATACTCAGCTCCAGCCGCCAGGGTTGCCACCTAACAATCCCGGAAAATTCCATGGAAAGTCTTCAAATCCCCACAAAAATTCCCACAAAACATCCCATGACAAAATCCATCGATCTGGCCACTCTGTTCTCGCGAAAACCCCACCGTCTCCCGTCGCTTTTCCCTTTGCGACAAACCCCACAAAAATCAATCAGCAACCCCGCTGAACACGGCTCGAGCGGACCCCATTCCGTCTCGTTCCGTTCTCTTTTTTCCTCTTTCACAGATAGATGGCGGTGGTTCCGGTAAGAACCTTCTTCATTCTTACCAGAGATAGTGAAGTGAGTGCACGGATGTCCGAGAACCCATCGAGAACACATCGAGAACCCATCGAGAACCCATCGAGAACCCAACCGAACCCATCGAGAACCCATCGAGAACCAACCAGAACCAACCAACCGAAAGCGTCAACCACCATCGCAGCACCAGCACCACTCGAAATTCGCATATCGGTAGTGAAATCAGCAGCCCACGACGGAGCTACAGCGAGATCACGACGCTCCCGAGCAAACTGCTTAACGCATACATAGAGTAGAGTGGAGGCACGTTGAAAACCACACAATACCAACTCTTGGCGCGAGAGAAACGCGCATCCGCTTGCGAGAAAGCCAACCAACGAAGCCAGAGAACACCAAGTGAGTACCTTTACTCGTTTTATCCCCCCCTCCCCCCATCTTGGTCCTTCGAGCCATCCCACGCGCTCGAGGGTCAAAGAAACATTTGGTCCTTCGAGCCGGATCCCCACGAGCTCGGAGACCACCCCCAACCTCTTGACTCTTCGAGCCATCCCACGCGCTCGGACCACGAGAGAAACATTTGGTCCTTCGAGCCGGATCCCTACGAGCTCGGAGACCACCCCCAACCTCTTGACTCTTCGAGCCATCCCACGCGCTCGGAGATCGAGAGAAACATTTGGTCCATTCGAACCGGATTTTACGCCGGCAAAACCCCCACTCCCCCCTATTACAATTATACTATATAAAAATTATAATTTATACTATATTAAAATTATAATATTACAAATAAACTCCCCGTGTTTCGGTTCGGCGTCGCGCAGCATCATTTGGAAGACCACGCGGTTTTTCTCCCCCCTGAAAGTGCCCGTGTGACCAATTGTGTTCCCCAGAATAATTCGTTTTATATTAAATTCTATGTGCAGCCATCCCATGCTGTACATGCATCGATCATAAGATTAAAGGGAAATTCTAAATATTAAAAATTTAATATTCTCTCATAAATTGGCAACGGTCAACTTCTCGTAACGGTATCGAGAGTTACCGTTGCCCCCCTTCAAGTGTACAAAAGTTTTAGCTCCAGCGTGGAATTCTAACGCACCAAAAAACCACCACCTTTTCACAGGCGCAAGCACTACTCTCTCGTTTTGCGGAGTTGCTTTGTGCTATATCCGCAGCGAGCGTCGGTGACATCGTGCGGGCAGCGCACAAGCAGCGGCTACCCGGTTGGAAACGGCGTTTGCAGAAGTAGTTGAAGTAGTTAATTGTAAAATACTTCGACTAGTTGGAATTAAATTACTTTTGTATAGTAATATAAAATTAACCCCAAAAATTGTGTACCCCGAAATAAAATAAATTAAAGAGCATCTCGATATTATTAATCAGTGGTTTTTCTCATTTTTATTTTTTTTGTGTGCCACTCATTTAACACGAGTGTTTTGAGTTTTTTGTTCGGCATACCCCCCCCCCCCCCAACGGTGTTAAATCATCACAAATAATTTAATAATAAATTATTATTATTAATAACCCCCCCCCCCAAAAAAATAATTAAACAATAAAATTTTATATACAAATACAATTTCTCGCACGAGTGATTCGGTTACCATGGACCCCCTTACGAAATTCATCAGCGTGACTGAACACTGGAGGAGTTCGAGAAGGAATTCAGCGACATTCCGGAACGTGAACATTCGGCATTCAGCCTGGACACCCATCGTGAGGAACTGAAGGCGGTCTAGTCCGATTTGAAACAAGCATACAACTCATGCTTGGAATCCACCATCATGGCAGCGAATCCATTAGCAGTCGACGATTCCAAAACCGCGGAGGTAACTGTCGTGAAAAGCCAATACCGACGCAGTTACCAGATTTATGTTCGTTTCTCCGCCAAGATTAGCGAGCTGCAGCATCTCGCTGCCCCCTACCCTCCCCAACTTCGCCATCCTCGTTATCCCATGCCTCTGCACTGGAGGCAACAGTCCACTCAAATCTCTCCGGACATAATATCAGTTTACCGCCGTGTGACACCGCGATTTTTAACGGCGATTACGAATCATGGCCAACTTTTCGCGATATGTTTTCAGCTCTCTACATCCGCAACAATCGGTTATCCCCCATCGAAAAGTTGTTTCACCTCAATCAAAAGACACGAGGTGAAGCGAAAGAAATAGTTCAGAAATCCCCCCTCACCGACGCCGGTTTTGAGCAAGCTTGGCGGAACCTCACCGATCGCTTCGAAAATAAGCGAATTCTTGTTAACGTTCAACTCAGAACGTTATTCAATTTAACCCCAATTACCAAAGAATCGGGAGTGGCTATTAAACGTCTCCAACGAGAGATTAATAACTGCCTCTCAGCTCTCATTTTGCATGATGTCGATGTGAACAGCTGGGACGCAATTATTGTGCATCTCTGCTCAACTTGCCTCCCCGAACACACCCTCTCGTTATGGGAACAATCTATTACTCTCAAACGCGAAATTCCAAGATGGCGCGAAATGGAAGCATTTCTCACCTCCCATTTCCAAACTTTGACCTCCCATTTCCAAACTTTGATTTTGAAACTGTTGACGATATCCGGAAGTCCGTCAACCCCCCTAAAAAAGCGTCGCATACCTCTACGCGCGCTCCCCCCAACCCGAAGCCTGTGAATACGTTCCAGGCTAATATGGTTTCGACCAGCTGCAGATTATGCACTGATCAACCGCACTCGCTCCGCAGATGCCCACGGTTTCTGGCATGACTTTGGACTCTCGTTGGGCGACAGTTCAACGAATTCATTTTTGTTCCAACTGCTTGGCGCACTCACATCACGTAAAAGAGTGTAAAAGTGCGTTCACGTGTATGTCGTGCAACCAGCGACATCACACACTATTACATCGCGAGGAGGCCTCGGCCCCCCAACCGAACTCTCATTCGGACTCTACCCATAACACCTCGCTTCGTAAAAACCCCCCTCATCGCGGTTCAAATGCTCATACGCATAATCGCTTGTCGAACCTTCCGTCGCACTCTCGAGCGACCCCCTCTACCTCTACCCCTAATATACAGTCCACTGAAGCCCCCTCAACATCCAACGTATTGACGTGCTTCACCTCGCGACCGAAGCAGGTGTTGCTCGCCACTACGATGATTCATATTTACCATCGCGGTGAGCCATACACAGCGCGTGCGCTCATTGACCCCGGCTCTGAAGCCACTTTCTTAACCGAACGTATCCAGAAGCGATTGAAACTCCCAGTGAAGGCCATCCAGGCCCAAGTGGCGAGTTTCGAGTTCAGGTTTCGAAATTTTGTAATTTCCAGATTGGCTCACCTCGAGCTCCTGGGACTCACCTTCAAGCTTGCGCGCTTGTGCTCCCCAAGTTAACCGGCAATCTCCCGGTTTGCTCTCTCGATACGTCACGCTGTGAATCTCTTCGCGAGCTACCATTAGCCGATGAGAACTTCTACCGCAGTGATCAAATTGATATGCTTATTGGAGCCGATATCTACCCCCTCATCTTGCGCGATGGAATTAAACGCAACATCGTTGATTCTCTGGTCGCTCAAGAGACCATCTTCGGGTGGATTCTCACAGGTCCACTTCAGCAGGATTTACCTGCCCCCTCGATTACCACACGAGTCTCTTTCTTCACCGAAGTCTCCATGGATCATCAACTATCGCGATTCTGGGAGCTTGAAGAAGTCCAACTAAACGGATACCCACCCCGGGTGAACAACGCTGCGAGGACTTGTACTCCAATACCACTCAGAGGCGGCCCGATGGCCGATATATTGTTTCGCTGCCCTTCAAGGAAGGTTTCCCTTCTTCAATAAAGATCGGGACATCCAGAGAGATTGCTCTCAAACAGTTTCTCCGAAACGAAACGAGATTGTTGAAGACCCCCAGTTTTAAAGAAACATATGACTCCGTGATTCGAGAGTACTCGGATCTGCACCATATGACACAGATCCACCCCTCTCAGAACCCTTCCGGTTCCGACAACTACTACCTACCCCATCACGCTGTTCTCAAACCCGACAGCAGCACAACCAAGGTGCGTGTTGTGTTCAACGCCTCCTGCCCCTCCTCCAACGGTCTTAGCCTGAACGATGTCCTCTATCCTGGGCCGGCCCTGCAATCGGATTTGACATTTCTCATTATCCAATGGCGACTTTATAAATACGTTTTCAATGGCGACATTGAAAAAATGTATCGCCAAATCCGCATAAATCCCCAGCATTCGCGCTACCAGCGAATTCTCTTCCGAAACTCTTCACATGACGATGTGCAAGATTTCGAACTCCAAACGGTCACGTTTGGCGTCAATTGTGCTCCCTATCTGGCCATACGTACTCTACATCAATTGGCGAAGGATGTCGAGAAAAAATACCCCCTTGCTGCTCCTATTCTTAAGAACTCCATGTACGTGGATGACGCGTTATGTGGCGCTCATGACATTGATGTCGCGCTTCGCACCCGACATCAACTGTCTGCCGCTCTTCACTCTGCCGGCTTCACGCTACGAAAATGGACAGCAAATCACCCCGCTCTTCTAATTGGGATCCCACCACAAGATCTCTTAAACAAAGACTTTCTTGAATTAGAAGATGGTAGCAATACCAAAACTCTCGGCCTCCGTTGGAATGCCAAAACTGATCATTTCAACATAGAGTCAAAACCCTTTGACATCTCCCCCACGTATACTAAGCGCGAGGTGTTATCTCGGATTGCAAAACTGTTTGAACCGGCAGGATGGCTTGCTCCAGTCATTGTCATTGCAAAAACCATTATGCAACAACTCTGGCTGGATGGCATCGGATGGGACGACCCACTCACTCCCATCACTTTACAACGATGGCTTCAATTCGTTCAATGTTACCCCCATATCAATCTCCTCAAAATACCCCGATGGATTCACTTCACCCCAGGCAGCACCGTGGAAATTCATGCTTTTTGCGATGCTTCCGAGAAAGCATACGCTGGCGTGATCTACGTGCTCACTCGTAACTCAGGCGGCACTTCGACTTCCTTGCTCTTTGCCAAAACGAAGGTCGCCCCGATCAAAACCATATCGATCCCTCGATTGGAACTCTGCGGAGCTGCTCTCCTTGTCGATATGATTGACGCAATTGTTCCCCATCTCGACTTTCCACATTATGACCTTCACTGTTGGACCGACTCGACTATAGTGCTGGCGTGGTTGAAACGACCACCCTGCACATGGACGACGTTCGTCGCCAACCGTGTCGCGAAAATTGTCGAGGTGGCGGACAACACTCACTGGTACCACGTCGACTCGGAGAGTAATCCAGCGGGTCTTGCCAGCAGAGGCATGTATCCGCTGGATTTGCTTCACACCCCGCTCTGGTGGCAAGGACCTGCATGGCTGCGGCAAGCGAGGACGCAGTGGCCTCACTATACTGCCCCCCACGAGTTCGAAACTGAGTTGGAGGCTAAGCCCATCAAAACCAATTTTACCTATTACCACCAATATGAGAACCCCTTAGAAAGATTCTCTTCTTTCCCGCGAGCACTTCGCGTATTGGCGTATGCTTTTCGGTTCCTGAAGCATACGCACCCCCATTACCGCCCTCATTTTCGGCGCGAAACTACTCTCATCGACTCCGATGAGATTCAAGCCGTTCAGACGCGGCTCATCATTGTCGCGCAAAAAGTTCATTTCAACGACGAATATCATTGTCTTGAAATGAAACAAACTCTTAAGCGCAAGAGTTCGATTCTCTCGCTGAACCCATTTCTCTCACACGACGGACTCCTCCGCGTGAGCGGACGGTTAATCTCTTGTCCATCTCTCTCGTACGATGAACGCCACCCTATTTTGCTCCCCTACAATAGCGTCTTCACCCGTCTCTTGGTTCGGTTTATCCATGACATCAGCTTACACGGTGGAAACCAGCTGATGCTGCGCTTGCTCCGCACGCGGTACTGGATACCCAAGGCCAAGAACATGGTCAAAGCCACCATTCACAATTGTAAGCCTTGTTTACTTCAAAAGAAGCAAGTACGCACCCAACTTATGGCCGCTCTACCCCCTGAGCGCACCACACTCTCTCGCCCCTTTGCTGCCACCGGTTTGGACTTCGCTGGACCGTTCGACATCAAGAACTACACTGGAAGAGCCTGCCTCATCACCAAAGGCTACGTTTGCGTCTTCGTGTGCTTTGCGACGAAGGCCATACACCTCGAAGCTGTCAGCGATTTGTCAACCCCGACATTTCTCGCTGCCTTTGGACGATTCAGCGCTCGCCGAGGATGTCCCTCTGATGTGTACTCCGACAACGGACGAAATTTCGTCGGAGCAGCGAAGACCCTTCGACGAGAATGGGAATCAGTGATTCAACACACTCAGGACGCTATTGTCTCCCAATACGCTCATCAACGCCTGCGATGGCATTTCATTCCCGCTGCCGCTCCGCACATGGGCGGACTCTGGGAAGCTGGAGTAAAAAGCTTCAAACTCCACTTCCGCAGATTCGCTGGCGATCTCCGCTTCACGTTTGAAGAGTTTTCCACCATACTCTCCAAAATCGAAGCTTGCTTGAACTCCAGACCCCTTAATAGCATGTCAGAAGATCCTTTGGACCTGCAACCCCTAACCCCAGGACATTTTCTAGTCGGCGGCCCGCTCTTGGCTCCGGCAGAACCCGAAATATTACAATCTCCACCCAGAATTGTGAATCGATGGCAGAAGGTCAGAGCTGTCTATCAGCAATTTTGCTCCCGGTGGAAAAACGAATATCTCACCGAGCTCCACAAACGCAGCAAATGGAAGTTCCCCCAAACTAATTTAAAAATTAACGACCTGGTTGTCTTACGAGATGACAACCTCCCCCCAACAAAATGGAGACTCGGTCGTATAGTTCATGTTTATCCCGGTTCTGACCATAGAACACGCGTCGCGGACGTCCGAACCGAACAAGGAACCATAACCCGACCCATTAGCAAAATGATACTGCTCCCCTCTGAAGTTTCGCCAGCTGCGAGCTCGTCGCATACCCGCGAATCCCCCTAAACAACTTTTACTCATATCTTATCTTTTCAGCCAGATTACCCGAAGCGTCTGCACGTAAGGTGGGGACGTATGCGTTGCCGCCCCGTGCAGCGCACTTTAGTTCCGCGGATGCAGCCCAATCTGCTGGTCACTCACCCCCCCCGCGGAGTCCCTGACCAACCTGATGGTTAATCCCTAAAACCATCAGGTATCCGCGGCTAAAGCGAGGAACCCCTCTTCGTGCGTCTCTAACCTGAGCAAAGTTGCAGTACTGCAAGGCGGGCGGGATGTTCACGCGAAAACCCCACCGTCTCCCTTCGCTTTTCCCTTTACGACAAACCCTACAAAAATCAATCAGCAACCCCGCTGAACACGGCTCGAGCGGACCCCATTCCGTCTCGTTCCGTTCTCTTTTTTTCTCTTTCACAGATAGATGGCGGTGGTTCCGGTAAGAACCTTCTTCATTCTTACCAGTGATAGTGAAGTGAGTGCACGGAAGTCCGAGAACCCATCGAGAACACATCGAGAACCCATCGAGAACCCATCGAGAACCCAACCGAACCCATCGAGAACCCATCGAGAACCAACCAGAACCAACCAACCGAAAGCGTCAACCACCATCGCAGCACCACTCGAAATTCGCATATCGGTAGTGAATCAGCAGCCTACGACGGAGCTACAGCGAGATCACGACGCTCCCGAGCAAACTGCTTAACGCATACATAGAGTAGAGTGGAGGCACGTTGAAAACCACACAATACCAACTCTTGGCGCGAGAGAAACGCGCAGCCGCTTGCGAGAAAGCCAACCAACGAAGCCAGAGAACACCAAGTGAGTACCTTTACTCGTTTTATCCCCCCCATCTTGGTCCTTCGAGCCATCCCACGCGCTCGAGGGTCAAAGAAACATTTGGTCCTTCGAGCCGGATCCCCACGAGCTCGGAGACCACCCCCAACCTCTTGACTCTTCGAGCCATCCCACGCGCTCGGACCACGAGAGAAACATTTGGTCCTTCGAGCCGGATCCCCACGAGCTCGGAGACCACCCCCCACCTCTTGACTCTTCGAGCCATCCCACGCGCTCGGAGATCGAGAGAAACATGCACCAAAATCCTCGATCTGGCAACTCCGTGAGGTTCTTGTTGTTGTTCTTGTCATACTCCTTATGAGGATGTATGCTTTTACCTGTTTTTGTTGTGCTCCACATGCTCCACGTGTGGAGCTATGATTTTACATGTTGTTGTTGTGGATTAGAAACCCCATATATGCACTACTCGTTTACTTCAGGAGTTTTTCTTACTTCCTGGAAGATTGCTCACCGCTCCACAGGCTTGATAGCTTTCCTCACTGAATGATGCCTTTCCTCACTGACCGGTTGAACAGTTGTGTTCACCAATTCGGTGAGAGTAAGGTTGTTGCTTCGCATATCTCCAAGGCATTTAAACGGGTGTGGCATAAAGCACTTGTGTCTAAACTGGCTGCTAATAGTGTCGGTAATACATTCACTCGATGGATATCGAGCTTCATCAGCGGCCGTTCTATTCGGGTTGTGATAGACGGCTTTGCTTCCGAAGAGCACTCCATTAATGCTGGAGATCCGCAGGGTTTGGTCCTGTCTCCAAAACTTTTTCTCATTTTTATCAATGAAGTTCTGTCACTGACATCGAACCCCTTCTATTTTGGAGATCAATAGAAAACGCAGAATTATGAATGACACACTCCAATCTGACCTCAACAAAATCCAGAAGTGAGGTCAAGCGAATCGGGTCGATTTTAATGCGCGGAAGACCCAATGCTGTTTGTTGACCCACAAGCGTCTGGCGGGCGACAGCTTTTCACCTTTAAATATGGGTAGTGTGGATATTAATGAGTCGGAGGCTCTTGATGTTCTGGGCATGTCAATATAATGCGATCTTTGTTTGAACGATCACATTTTTGATGTGTCGAAAGAAGCAGCCAAGTGCTTAGGCTTTTTAAAGCGGTGCAAGAAATACTTCACTCCAACCGGCCTTCGTTGTATCTACACCACTTATATCCGTTCGAAAATGGAGTACACCTCGCATATTTGGTCGGGAGCTTCGAAAACATGTCTTCAGCTTCTGGACCGTATACAAGGTCGTGCGATAAAATTTATAGGGGACAGTAGGGTATCCAGCCCTATTGCAAACTTGGGATGTCGTCGTTATGTGGGGTGTGTATCCTTATTTTACCGATACTTTAATGGTAATTGTTCCTCTGAAGTAGCCAGCCTGATTCCTTCGGTTCAGGTATTCAACAGATTTACTCGGCTTTCCAGAGCATAGCACCCCTTTTACGTCTCGATCCCGTTCCAACGCACTACCCATTACCGCGAGAATTTGTTTTTCGGTCTCGCAGTTAAGCCATGGAATAGTCTCCCCGCGTATGTTTTCCCACCCACTTATAACGTTGAAGCTTTTAAAAGAGGTGTAAGTCGACACTACTCCCACTTTTCCCTTCCCACTAACCTTTTCCCTTCTAAACCAACGAATGCTTTGCATGGATAGGGGGCATCCCCTGAGTTTGGTTCTATCTGCCATAAAAAAAAACAACAACAAAAATGTAATTTCCCGAAACGTGACTAAAACATGACACTTAACCTTGAAATTTTATCAAACAATTATACTGTTTATCGGAAAGACCGCAGCAGTTAACACACTAACTTAACAAGAGATGGTGGAGTATTAATTGCTGTTAAATCTAGTTATTTCTCGAGAGAGGAAATATTAGATGACGCTGCTGAAATCGACTTTTGCTGTGTTTACGTTATAATTACCAACCTACGCATTTATATAACCTGTTCCTACATCCCACAGAGTTCTGCTGAGGAGATTTATATTAATCATCTTCGCTGCATACGCCGGGTTTCTGACAAACTTCTACAGACGGATCACAAGATGGTCGTTGGTGACTTCAATCTACTTCACGTAAAATGGGAAGGATGCGTCGACGCCACGGCTATTTTTTACAATCACTTGATGGGAATAACGACTGTAATTTTCTGAATAACATATCATCCATTGGCCTTTTTCAAGATATCCAAATCTTTGCCTTTGCTGTTACCAGCAGTTATCACCACTCCACGCTAAAAATGAAAATTACCCTTGGACTTACTGAACGAGAACACGACCGCCAAGTTAAACACTTCGAGGACTCTTTTTTACTCTGACTCTCGTCGAGAGTGTTACCTTTATTTATAATTATTCTTACTCTACCTAGTACATGGTGAATAATACAATTCCCACCATGTGTATATCTTAACTATTGACAAGAATAAGGGATGACCTTATCAGAGCGCGACCGTCTTCTTATCAGCAATGCGTTCTGGCGGTATCAACTAACAACATCCTTAGCGCTCGTGCGGCAAAACTCATCCTAAATAGACTGTACAAAGAGCAGACTTTTTCCTATTTTAAATTTATCGCATATCTAATACTCACTCTCGTATGTACAGTTTTTACAAAACTTAACACTCACCGCGTTGGAAGCCTTGAGGTTCCAATATATATGTATAAATTCAACTTGTTAAATTACAACTTCTAAATTTAAACTATTTTTAGTCATATGAAATAAAATTTTATGAGGAGTGGTATCGTGGTGAAGGTCGGTATATTTTTGGCATATTTCTCTTATTCCTTAATTTAATTTTATATCCATTTTTTTTCTTTTTTCAAACGTGAACTAAGGTTACAAACTTGAACACCAAGGTTAGCGCCCGAATGTAAATCCGCCGATAGGAATCACGTTTGCAGTGGTTGCACATAATCTTCTCAAGATGACAACTATGATCACAGCGGCCCCCAACAACAAAAATCTCATAGGGCACATTCCATAATGAATTAAGTCGTGAAAGTCGATATTCCAATCCATAGGGAATCCAAATATCATCTCTGGCCTTGAAATCTGCGGTATTTTAAAAGTTTCCAAATCTCCTTTGATCTTGATGTGCTTCAGGGGTGGTAGGTAATGTTTAGGAACGGAATGTTGAACTCTACTTTTGTTTTGTAAGAATCAGAGGCCCATAAATTTATTTCTGATGATGCAGCTCTGCAATCAGGCTTCAATTGCATTATACCTTTGGTGACCCCTTCATTAGTTTACGAAGAGTTGTGTAAGGCTCGTTGTGGTTCTTACTTACTTAGTTGTTACACTAGATGCTAAAACTCAAGTTCTATGCTAAAACCCAAGTCTTCGTGATTTTATTTTAAGTGGTTGAACTTAATTTGAATTTCTATTACTAACAATTCTAAAATATTATAATTGATTGGACACCAACTTCAGTGAACCATTCTCTTCGACGTTCTCAAGCCATGTGCCTCAAAATCTTTCACTAGCCAACTTCACTTCTATCGTTCCTATTTACTTTAACACCATACCAACAATGTAGGTTTCTACATTGACTGCTGAATATCGGCATCTGCAATGAGGAATGCGACCGCTTGACTGCGACCGACAACGGAGCAAAGAAATTTTTAACTAAAACAAGTTCAAGGTCAAGCGAAGATTCACTGAAGTTGTAAAGTCAAACTGCATGGACGAAATGCCCCGTCTGGAATCATCAATGATTCAACACCTTGATCATTTAAGATTATTGTAGCAGTGCCTTCACCGCAGACTGCTCCATCAAACGGCAATATCGCCTGTTGTGAGTCACTGGTTCCGCTAGGCATACTTGAGGGCGATACTTAAAATTATGACTTCGCACTGAACATTTTTTGCACGTTATGCTTGTTGGTTTAATTCCGCATTGCCGTTTCTAGAGCAATTCGTCGAATGATCGCAGGTCGCTGAGGCCGCGGTTTCGTTTTCATTAAATATTGTTGGCCATGGAACTAGTGACCCACTTTCTTGCGCTCAGGTGTTGAAGCGGCGCTTTTCCGCTACAATCAGCGTATTATTGTTATTTCCGTGTTTAAGTTTCCGCATGCATGAATATAAATAAGACTGGTATGGAGAGTTAGTAGTAGAGTGAGTTGCGTAGTCAATGAGTGAGTAGTGATTAGTGAAGCAGGGCTTGCAAAACGTGTGCAGCTCCAGCGTATACAATAAAGTGTCTAAAACGGAATTAAAGTGTTTTTATTCGGACGGACTGTGGACTTTGGAGGAGCCCACAGCGAGGACTTCCAGGAGAACCACAACATATTTGGCGCAGCCGGTTATTAAGTACCGAAAATCGTTCGCTCAGGTGAGTTTGTGTTAAAAGAAAAATTTTAAAAGTGGTATAAATTATTTGTAGCAGACATATATAAATACTAACACACATAAATAATCATGGGCAAGACTCCCTTACCCGTAATCCTGTGGCTGAGTCTGGCTATAGGGGGATTATTATAATAATTTGTCGAGCAAATTTAAAAATTATCAGAAGAATCGAAAATTGTACGAGAAAAAAGAATGTTTGAAAGAAAATTCGCGAAGTGTAGCTGTAATTAAAAAGTGACGCGAAACTCGAGAGTGGCGGTGGCGCTTACGCTTGAGGTTGGATTTCAGCGCAAAACGTTGCTGAGGTTTTAATTGTTTGCTCGCTTGCTCGACCCAAAGTGTTGGTAGAATTGCAAGAGTTGTCTTTTTGTTTTTCTACTTGATGGATATTTCATTCGATTTGGAGGCACGATTAAGGGATTTAGGAAGGGATTATAAAGATTTGGTTGGACAGTTAGATAGGTTCATTGAAAAAATTTGGGATAATCTTTCGTCCACTGTTAACAATAAAGAGAATTTGGTTTTAATAAAGGAAAAAAATAAAGATCTAGGTAATCTCTCCAAGGTAGAGAAGGCGGATGCAATTTTAGAAGAAATACTCAATTCTGTATCAAATAAAAATAAAAGTGCGCTAAAGGAATTAGAAAGGTGGAAAGCTGAATTTCACGCCTTAAAGAACAGATACGACAACTACTTGACGGACAGAGAATTAGAGGCAATTTTAGTAAAGGAAGTAGAAGAGGAAAATATCAGATTGAGAAAGTTGATTGAGAAAAAAGGAGTTTCGGGAAATTTGCTCTCAACAGTTTTAAACCAAAAAAGCAGGGAAAGTTTTGAATCTTTAGAAGAGGCTCATAGGAGAATAGAGGAGTTAAAAGAAGAAAATAGACTCCTGCGACAGGAAGAATTGTTAGCAGATAAGACCCTGCCACACAAAGATCCGACTGGCCGTCCTTCACTACCTGCAAACAGGTTAAAAAGCATCAGGAGTAACACAGGGTTAAAAATGAGTATAGAAGCAATTGCAAAGAATGTAAACAGATTAGTACCTTTTTTCTCAGGTACCCGTTCACCAGATTTGAGAAATGAAGTGTATAAATTTATTGAGGAATGTGAACTTGCGAGAAGGGGTATATCGGATGCCGAAATAGGTGATTTCATAGCGTGTGTAAAACAAAGGTTTCATGGGAACGCTTACGGGTTAATTAGGGGAAAGAAAATAGTGAGCGTAGAAGAGCTATACAGTACCTTAAAGCTGTCCTATCTGAAGTGTAGATCTTTAGACACAATAATATCGGAAATACAGACAGTGTCCCAACTCCCAGGTGAAGAAATAGTGGAGTTTGGAGAAAGGTTAATAAATCTAAGGACACAGGCTGAAGACATAACGAAATCACAATATACTGAGGATGATCAGAATCATGGTCTGCGACTTGAAATTAACAAATCCTTAGCAAGGACATTCGTGTTGGGGTTAAGAGACCCAACAGTAAGGATGAAGATGTTGGGCACCAACGTGATCGACATGGAAAGACTGATCGAAGAAGCAATACAGCTAAACGAGATCATCAGCAGATCTCTCGGAGCCCAACCAAACCTTTTAGCAAGCATAAATCCGGTCTGGGCGGCAGAAATGAACGAAAGGACTGCAAGCCATACACCCATGGATGCCCTAGGGAAATTAAATACACAGCATGGCGATAACTTCATGCAAAACCAGAGTATCACGCGGGACGGCGAAAGGATGGAAAGTCCACAAGGTGGGGAAGCCAGTGCCCAAGCGCGAATAGTATGTAGCTTCTGCGGAAGGAAAGGCCATACTAGGAACGAGTGTCTCGTAAGGAAAAATAGTCCATTCTGTGAGAAATGCATGATGTATGGGAATGAACTAAATTGGAGATGTCAGTCACGGGGGCAGCCGACGAGAGGAAATTTAGCCGAACGTCAGGTAGGTAATCAGAGAGGAAATAGTAACGACCCTATGAGTAGTGGTGGACATCAGCCACAATCTAATGAGGGTAGATGGAATACGAGTAATAGGGGAAACAGAAGCAGGGGAGATGATATTAAGTGTTTCCGTTGTGAAAAAACAGGACACATAGCAATAAATTGCCCCACCAAGAGATATCAAGGAACAGTGCAGGGAAACTATCGAGGGCCCAGCCAAGGCCACTAAGCTGGGAACCCAAAAAGACAAGTAACTCGAGGCCACACATCATGGGAGTGACGAGTCATACATCGAAAACGATTGTTGAACCATCCTCCTCTGATCATTGCGAGAAAGTCGATCACGGGCGGGTCGATAGTGCAGACGGGAGCATTGAAAGTGTTAAATCAGTCCAAGAAGAAGTTTACAGTTGTGAGGAGGTAAGCGAAATTGGAGTTAAGCAAGCAGTTAATAACAAACAAACAGTAAAGCCGACGGCCGTTGAGTCAGTGGAGACGTTTGTAGTTTTAACTTCATGCTTAAGTGCAAGCATTGCACAAATTTTCGTTTTAATTATATTGTCTCTGGGTATAATAAAAGAAGTAGTAAAAGAAACAAAGATTAAAGTTGTTAATTATGCTGAGCAATTTTTAAATAGCAAGAATACAAACTTTAAATCATGGCAAAGGAACGCAACAAAAATGTTAGAACATTTTTTCTCAAGGGTAGAGAATGGTATAAGTATAAAACGGAATACAACGGAAAGAAGGGGGCAAATTAATTCAGTATTAAACTGGCAGAAGGGTCGCCCAGATACTATAGATGACGTGTTCATTGAAATATCTTATGAAGATGCAAAAAATGGAAAACTCATCCTATTAGTAGATACTGGAGCAGACACGAGCCTGGTAAAGGAGAACGCGTTGAGGGGATCATTGCCGGTAAATATGAAAGACGTAAGAACCCTTAATGGAGCTTTTGGTGGATGTGTAACAACGAAGGGTTCCATACTGAGCACACCTAACGATATGAATCACCTTTGTTTAAAGCTACAAGTGGTGCCACTTGGACAGGGAGTGTCAGCAGATGGCATAATTGGTAGGGACAATTTGTGGAATCGGTCAATTATAAACTCAATTAAAAAACGAGTAACGTTTATGGATGCGAATAAGAAACATATTAAGACGCTGGTTATGCGTTCAATGGGAGAAATAGATCGAGTTTTACATAGTGCAGATTCAAGAGTAATGGCGAGAACTATTAGAGTAGTTCCAGTTAGGGTTAAAACCAATATTCCGGAAATAGTAGTTCACAAACAGGAAATTGATCCAGGAGTGTATATGGGGGAAACTTTAGCAAAAGTAAAGAGGGGCGTAATTTACGTTCCGGTACTAAATTCAACGGAAAAGGATATAGAGATAGACAGTGATTTTAGGCCAGGGTTTTCTAATTTCAATGAGTTTGAAACACCCCGTCCTAGTATGATAAATAGAGTGGGAGAGATGAAAGGTATAAATGTGGAGAAAAGGTTAGAGACCTTGAGGAAAGAAATAATACTAGACCCCACCCTGAAACCGGAGGAAATGGAATCTATGGAAAGAATAATTTCCACGTTTCATGATGTATTTCTGCTAGAAGGTGACAGTTTAACGTGCACAGCGGTGTTGAAACATACAATTCCAACGGGGGCTGAACAGGCTCCAATAAATCAGAGGCAATATAGAATCCCACAGGCTCATAGGGAGGAAGTGAACAGACAGGTAGCCAAACATTTACATGACGGAATAGTGAGACCAAGTACTTCTCCCTGGAACTCTCCATTGTTGATAGTTCCCTAGAAAGGTGGTGAAAACGGAGAAAAGAAGTGGAGACTAGTAGTAGACTACAGGGAACTTAATGAAGTCACAATCAAACAAGTTTTACCAATTCCGAGAATTGATGAGATTCTAGATCAGTTAGGTAATAGTAGATATTTCACGACCTTAGATTTAATTAGTGGGTATCATCAGGTGTTAGTAGATAAGAGTGATAGAGGGAAAACTGCGTTTAGTACAGGATTGGGACATTTTGAGTTTAAGAGAATGACGTTTGGGTTAACGGGCGCGGCTGCTACCTTTCAGAGGATCATGAATCACATCCTCACAGGTCTCCAAGGAATAGATTGTTTTGTATAATTAGATGATATTGTAGTTTATGCTTGTAATTTAGACCAGCATGAGGTAAGATTAGCGAAAGTATTAGAAGCTTTAAGAATTAATAATCTCAATTTAAATATTAGGAAATGCCAGTTTTTGCGGCGCGAAGTCGTGTATCTAGGTCATAAGTGCTCGGAAAATGGTGCACTGCCGGACCCACAGAAGGTAGAATGTGTTAAGAATATTTAGCCACCTAGGAATAAGAAGGAGGTGCAAGCATTTTTGGGTTTAGTAAATTATTATAGGAAATTCATAGACAATATGGCAAGGATAGCTTTACCTATTAATAAGCTATTGAGGAAGAATGTAGTTTTTAAATGGTCACAGGATTGCCAAAAGGATTTCGAGACTTTAAAACAAGCAATAATTCTACCACCGGTTTTGACATATCCAGATTTTAGCAGGGAATTTCTCTTGACCACCGATGCTAGCAATGAATCTTTGGGAGCAGTATTGTCCCAAGGAGAAGTAGGCAAGGACAGGCCAACAGCTTTTGCCAGTAGGGCGTTGAGTGGAGCCGAGAAACGGTACTCCACAATCGAAAATGAATTTTTGTCTATAGTATGGGCAACGGAGAATTTTAAGGCATATCTTTTGGGGAGGCCGTTCAAAATATTTACAGTCCACCAACCCTTGAAGGGTATAGAGAATTTAAGGGATCAGACTTCTCGTCTAGCCAGGTTTAGATATAAACTATCGGAGTACGATTTCGAAATTATATATAAACCTGGGAAGAAAAATTTAAATGACAAACAGATTTCCATTTTCCATTTTCCCGAAAGTTCAAAATTAACAAAAATGCCCCTGGTATTAACAGACACGCCAGTGCGGCCCTTCGATAAGGTTTATGTGGACATTGTAGGTATTTTAGCGGAGACTGTATCCGGTAATTAGTACATTCTTACATTTCAGGACGACTTCTCAAAATGTATGGCGAGCTATTCCCAACGCAGAAGCGAGCACCGTAGCCAGAGCATTCTACGACGAAGTGGTAACGCGATACGGAATTCCACGAATTCTAGTAACGGATAACGGTACCAACTTCACTTCAAAATTATTCGCCGATACATGTAAATTATTAGGAATTAAAAAGTTACACACGATACCGTACCTACCCACCCACGTTCCTTAGAACGAAGCCATAGACCGTTGGCAGAGTATTTGCGCAGTTTTGCAAAAGAGGACGGATCCAATTGGGACCAGTGGTTATCAGCGGCAATGCACGTGCATAATCACACTCCGCATACAACCACCAAACAAACCCCTTTTCGCACACTGTATGGATTCGACGCGCAGATACCAACAAATTTGAAGAAAAAATGTGGCCCACTCTATAATGCAGACGATCCCGTCAAGGTGCAGAAATTCCAAATACAAAGGGCCCATGAGATGGTTAGGCAGAATCAGGAACGTGCAAAGGAAGCGGCCAAAAAACAGTACGATGACAGGCTAAACCCAATAATTTTTAAAGCTGGAGATAAAGTAATGCTGAAAAATCAAAAAAAAATAGATTTTCACCGATTTGGTTAGGCCGATATGTGGTGATAGGCATTAGAAGCCCAGTCACGACAGTTCAAAAAATTAAGAACAGGGATAAGCCATTCCATAACAATTTGCTTAAACATTACAACAATTCAATTAAAATAGGAACAGCTACGGATGCAGTAAATCGGAACCGGAAAACCACGCTCAACACATACAATTCAACAAAAAATTTAGTAATAGGGAAAAATAAAGAACGTAAAATAACATATATTTTTGTATTTCAAGGCGGTCATAGGTGGAAAAAAAGAGAGGGCTGGATCCCATTAACTGCGACGCAGCAAATAATTGCTCAGTGCGCTTGAGTGAGTACGTCAGGAATGTCCTTATTAACACAAAACGGTTTTGGTTTTAGTATGTAGTTTTAGAGAAAATTTTGTTATAACTAACCGGACACTTACTAACTTTGCTTACTAACAGAATGTATTAAGTGATTATCGAATTTGTCTTAACCATATATCTAGGCTTAGTTAAGGCAGTATATTAATTTTATGTTGTTTCCAAGTGCATGCATATGGTAGAAACAATATAAACTTAGTTTTAATTCAATTTTTACTTGGACCTAATCCTATTTATCTCCGAATCATCACGTTGTACGGCACCATCACAGAAGTGAGAGACAGCATTGTTCGACAAAGACGGCCATGGCGATGTTTTCTCGCTTACACTAGTCAACAGGGTGGACGTGCTAAAACATTTTTCTTTTGGGCACTCCCCGCAAATTAACATCTTACTATAGTCGCAAATTAGAGCTAACGTCCCGAAGTGAGACAAGGAAATCGTGAAGCCACAGTCAGAGCTTCTTCGATCAATTAGCGTCAAGTAAGGTAGGAGGTCCACCAGACAGTCAACAACGTAGCACAAAACTCCAGCAGTCCAAGAAAACGAGAAAGAAACACCGAAGGCCACATCACTCCGTTCAAAGTAGACCAGAACTACAAGCAGCATCTTTAATCGGTGCTGTCACATACTTACACACCATTTCTTCAAATGTGGGTGCCCTACAACGCGTCATATCACCGTAAGAAGAGATGACCATTCGTAGCAGCGAAAGCATGATTCGGTGGAACCATCATCTTCATCTACAATAAGCATGTCCGAGGAGAGCCAGACAAGAAGCGATTATAGTATTTACTTAAGAAATTTGTAATAGCATTAAGACTAACATCAAACAATTGACCACGCAGTAGAAACGTTGTAATAAAAGGAAAAATTAACATCGCTTCACGATATTAATTTTTCCTTTCCCTAGGGGTGGAGGGATGTTGTGAGTCACTGGTTCCGCTAGGCATACTTGAGGGCGATACTTAAAATTATGACTTCGCACTGAACATTTTTTGCACGTTGTGCTTGTTGGTTTAATTCCGCATTGCCGTTTCTAGAGCAATTCGTCGAATGATCGCAGGTCGCTGAGGCCGCGGTTTCGTTTTCATTAAATATTGTTGGCCATGGAACTAGTGACCCACTTTCTTGCGCTCAGGTGTTGAAGCGGCGCTTTTCCGCTACAGTCAGCGTATTATTGTTATTTCCGTGTTTAAATTTCCGCATGCATGAATATAAATAAGACTGGTATGGAGAGTTAGTAGTAGAGTGAGTTGCGTAGTCAATGAGTGAGTAGTGAATAGTGAAGCAGGGCTTGCAAAACGTGTGCAGCTCCAGCGTATATAATAAAGTGTCTAAAACGGAATTAAAGTGTTTTTATTCGGACGGACTGTGGACTTTGGAGGAGCCCACAGCGAGGACTTCCAGGAGAACCACAACACGCCCTTGGAACTCTTTGCGGACGCTCTTGTTGATTGTAGACAATGATCTTATGATTGTTTTGTATTCGATTATATCTACTCAGTAGTTGCTCCATAGTGGTTGTTGCCAAACTATTTTCAGCGGCCTGAATCTCTCCCTTTTTTATGTTGCCAATCCATTCTTCGACTTTGCTTTTGTAGGCCCAGTAATCGGTCAAGTCCGCATGCAGCATTATATTCCAAGATTCCGTACTAGTCCGACGCTACCTTTGTTTCAAAAAATATTCCTGCCTGATTCTTAAGATTATTTTTATTTACCCTATATTGAATAGAGCTTTTACAGCACATAATCGGGGATGCAATTAAAAATGATAAGAACGTTAACATATTATACTTTTTCTTAATTCTATTCGACCTTCTTACAAGTTTTATCCTTCTTTTTAGTCTCCTCTTCTATCTTCTTCTCCTTTATTTCTATCTCTTCATCAATTGGTAACGGGCTTATGTTGTGGATAGATCTTTTTGTTTCACCACTGATAGTTTTAATATCCACAACCCTACATTTACCATCCTTTCCTTGAATAGTTTTCATAACCCTCCCCCTTCTCCAATTCATTGGAGGAATATTATCTTCCTTAAGAAGAACTAATGCGCCCGGCTGAATATTTCCAGACGAACGTTTTCACTTGTGTCTTTTCTATAACTCGGATAAATATTCCATGGACCATAACTTCCGAAACTCTTTCGTGTTTTTCTCCACTGCCTCCCAGTGATCCCGCAGCCCATGATAACATTTGTTATCATTGCGCTCTACTATGGTTGACAGTTGGTGAATCCAACTAGAAAATGAGCTGGAGTTAGTATTAAAAAACTGTTTGGGTCTTCAGTTAATGGCATGAGTGGTCTGGAATTCAGTAGTTCAGTTCTTCGAAAGTCATAGTGCCTTCTATAACTCTAAAAAATGCTTCTTCACAGATTTTACTGCGGCTTCCCATAATCCTCCTATATGTGGAGATCTGGCCGTTATGAAATTCCATTCAATATAGTTTTGAGCACAGAAATTTGATATTGCACTCATATGAAACTCTTCATTAAAAAGAGTATAAATTTCTTTGAGACTATTTGCGGCCCACACAAAGTTTGTACCATTATCGGAATAAATTTTCCGAGGACAACTGCGGCTAGCTATAAACCTCTTTAGTGCACCTATAAATGCTGCTGAACTCAAATCCGAAACTACTTCCAGGTGTACCGCCTTCGTTGCAAAGCATAGGAATACACTAACATAAGCTTTATCAACTTTTTTCCCTCTAATTTTATGATGAATGCTTACGAATAATAAGAAATCCACACCTACATTTAGAAATGGCCTAGTACCTATTAATCTATCTTCTGGAAGATTTCCCATTAATTGATGCAATGGACGAGGGTTTGCCTTAAAACACCTGTAACATTTTCCAACAATCTTTTTTACCAGCTGTCTACCTCGAAGTGGCCAGTATTTTTGCCTTACTAATGCTAGTAAGCCTTGTTGGCCTACATGTAGATCTTTAATGTGTATGTTTTCGACTAAAAGCTGAACCCATTTGTTATCATATGGCAGAAGAATCGGATGCTTAGCACTGTATGACAATTTGCTATTTTCAAATAGCAAATTGTCTTCGACTCTTATTACACCTTCATTATCAACTAAAGGGCACACGGTTGCTAGGCATTTTTCTTTGCTAATAATAATTTTAGTTCTTTCATAAAATGTTCTGCTTGGATTTATTTGAATAATACTTGTAAGGCTTCTTTCCTATAGCTTGTAACGTTGCTTTTGGCTGGGGTTTACTCAGTGAGTAACCAAGGTTCCGTTCACAGAAAATATTTATTTGATTTTCGGAAACACAAATGACTTAAATTATTTCGCTTAGTCGTACTTAACTATAACTGTTGGCAACTCTATCAAACGACGGGGCTTTTCGTCAAACTTGTAGTGCAGCGAAGAGGTTTAATAGTGTTCGCGGTCCCCGTTAGACCTTGTTTCGTACTTTGCTGCCTTACGGCAACCGTGCTTGCTTGATGCCGACCAGTATCTCGATGTGCTGTCAGACTCTCGTTGCTGGTTGAGGCTATTGTCGCTCGAACCTCGTTTGTCGAACACGTTGCGTAGTTGTATCTTCGGTCGTTCGAACCTTACTTGTCGAACACGTTGCGGGTTGTATCTGCGGTTGTTCGAACCTCGTTTGTCGAACACGTTGCTAGTTGTATCTATGGTTGTTCGAACCTCGTTTGTCGAACACTTTGCGTAGTTGTATCTACGGTCGTTCGAACCTTGTTTGTCGAACACGTTGCGGGTTGTGGTTGTTCGAACCTCGTTTGTCGAACACGTTGCTGGTTGTATCCATGGTTGTTCGAACCTCGTTTGTCGAACACGTTGCGGGTTGTATCTGCGGTTTTTCGAACCTCATTTGTCGAACACGTTGCGGGTTGTGGTTGTTCGAAGCTCGTTTGTCGAACACGTTGCAGGTTGGTTTGGCGTACACGTTGGTTTAGTAGTTCTAGTGGGTTGGATGGTTGGTTGCCTGTTTAATCAGTACGGTATTCGGGTTATAGTATCACCATCGCCAACCGACCAATTACAGGGGGAGAGTGGTTGAGAAACGACACTCAGTTCGTGCTTTTGAGAGTGGTAACACCGCCAAACAACCGCACGAACTACACCACTCTTTTACTAGTAAAGAACCGGAGTAACACAACCAGCCACTAGTAAGAAGTAAGCGCAGCGCCGAGAGAGAGCAGAAGGATAGGGGGGGACCTACTATATACCAAACTTACCAACCTGTCTGCGATGAATGTTTCCAGCTTCCTGCGAAGGTCTTGCTTGCCCGCTGTCCACGGAGGGACTGACTCGTTCGAACTTGTGCATCCTCTTTTATAGCAGTGGTCTTGTTCTTTGTATGACATCAAACCTCTTTGTCGCTTGCGAACAACATGTTTGTTGAATGAGGTTCGAGTGCGTTCGCCGTATTGAATGCCGTTCGAACCTTTGTGTCGTACCTTGTTTTAGTTTGATGGAGTTGCCGACTTATTTAAATCTACTTAATTGTATTTTCGCTTAATTTTAACTGATCCTGGTAATTCATTTTTACATTCCAATGTCTTATTTCTAGAAGAAGGAAAACTAATAAAGTAAGACTAACTTCAATTCCGTAAATAAACTTAAAGTAGTAAATTAGGCTTTAATTCATTCATTCATTCATTAACATATTTCAAAGACGTATAAAAGAAAAATAAAGAAACATAAAATTCATAATTTTTGTGACGGGCCGTCCAGGTTCGTTACATCCTTATTCAAGATTTTATAGGCTTTTTAATGTTACGAGTATGTCTTTAAATTTTATTATTTGTGCTACTAAACCCTGTAAATATTCGAAATTGTTTTTGTGGTTAATGTTATCAAATATTGAAGCCCTCGTTACGATACATGCTACAATTTTAGCCTTCTTAATTTCAGGTATATTTTCTCTTGAAATCATACTAAACTCGTTAGTCATGCCTTCTACAGATTTTAAACTTCCTGGTCTTTCAAACCATAATTTATTATTCATTAATTCTTGTACTAAAAGACCTCTGGAAATTAAGTCAGCTGGATTGTCTTTTGACCTCACATGCTTGAAGCTTGTTATATCAAAATTAGATTAAATAAAACTAACTCTATTTGATACGAAAATTTGCAGAGTTGCAGGGTCAACTGTAATTGCAGGTTTGAGCCAACTTAAAATAATTTCTGAATCTGAATACAAGTAAATGCTATCGAATGCAGTTTTTAAACTTTCTAGAATCTTTTTCGTTAATTCTACCAATAGAACTGCTGCACCCAATTCTAATCTTGGAAGAGTTACATACTTTAGTTGGTGCAACTCGAGATTTTGCCGTTGCTATATTTATGTAAATATCACCAGAGTCTTCTATCGATTTTATATAAATAACCGCACGATACGCTTTCATAGATGCATCGCAGAAACCATGCAATTCTATCTTTTTCAGCTTATTACAAGTATTACGTTTCCCCAACGGCCTTAACTAATATTCTCGCACTTGTATTTCCGGGTTTGAATGCCGCTTCTAAGGCATAACATTCGGCATCCAAAAATTTTATTAAAGACTCGATATTTTGAATTTCTCTCGAATCTTTCAATGAATTTTCATATTTTAACCTCAAATCCACATTTAGTTTTCTAACCAGAATGTAATTTAGAAAGGCCTGCAAAAGAGCCTCTGCACTTAATTCTAAAACCTTTAGCGCTTGTATAATTTTTTGTATATTTGCGCTGAATTTTTCAACACTATAACGATTCCCTACTTCAGGTGCTTCAACTATTCTCTTAAAATACATACTCGCTAAGAGACGATTGTTAGTAAATTTTTTATCGAGAATTTCCCGTACAACCCCAAAATTTGTACTGGTGGCTGGCAAATTTGAAACACAACTTGCTGCCGAACCTTTTAGCTTAGCTTTTAAAATGCACATTTTTTGTACATTAGGAAAATTTTTTTTAGAACCAATTAGCTTCTCAAACAATTCCATAAATGTATTCCACTTGGAATAGTCTCCGTCAAAATATGGAATTTCTACCGCCGGCAGGCTATAATGAGTTGGTAAAATCTACCGACTTTTCTGCCGACCTATTACTTTCCCTTTTTCTTTGGAGTGGAATAGAATCCCAAACCCCTTAAACACTATAAAAATGCTCAGTTAAGTAATCATCCTTGAAAATATTGACATATTCCAGAAATACGTTTTGTGCTAATTTTCTAGCCTCCTCTACATTTTCGCATATTTCTTGTCCCTGGTTAAATTGATGAACTTTAAACTGAAAATCACTTGGTACAAATTGAAAATTTCAAATTAATCCTGGTTGTGCTGGTTGCTTATTCCCCATAATTGTTTTTTCTTCAGGAAAATTAGCTGTTTTCACCGACTTTTCTCTTAACGCCTCTAATTTGGTTAAGGTCGAAACTATTGTTCTTATCGTAGCTTCTTTATTATTTTTTATATACTTCAATGCTGCGTGGTTATCCTGGAATTCTCCACGTTTCTCGAGCAGCTTTTCCTTGGTTTTGTCGTGTTCGTCTGCAGTTATGATTGTATCAAACGCTAATACTCATTGATACAACCGCTGGATCTCTTCACTTACTGCCTCTTGCTTTTTTAGCACTTCTTCAATTGCTGCAGCCATAATTTTTTTTAATTCACTTAACTCACAAAACAAAAAAAAACAACACAATTTTTATTTGATTTTCTCAAATATATTACTATGTTACTGATTTATATTCTTCCCAGAATATATTTTATACAGTAGCTACACTAGATGCTACTTATTAGTATTCTTTTTGGTATACGTTTTATATAGTAGCCAAACACAATTGACACAAATTTCGCACTTAAAAAGACAAATGTCTTTGATTCGTTCTCTTAAAAGATACAACAAACACAATTAAAAACACAAAACGCTCTGCCAACGCGAGTATGATTTTACAGTTACTAAACTAAATTGTTACAGTTTGGAAGTAACACAAATTAAAAGAAGACGCAAAAGTGCGTGAACAAAAACTTGGGGTCACCAAAATGAACGCGAACACGACCACGAAGTTAAACACGTCGAGGAATCTTTTTTACTCTGACTCTCGTCGAGAGTGTTACCTTTATAATTATCCTTACTCTACCTAGTACATGGTGGAGAATACAATTCCCACCATGTGTATATCTTAATTATTGACAAGAATAAGGGATGACCTTATCAGATCGCGACCCTCTTCTTATCAGCAATGCGTTCTGCCGGTATCAACTAACAACATCTTTAGCGCTCGTCCGGCAAAACGCATCCTAAATAAACTGTACAAAGAGCAGATTATTTTTTCTATTTTAAATTTATCGCATGGAAATTTTCCATAGATTCGATATCTAATAATCTCTCTCTCATGTACAGTTTTTACAAAACCTAACACTTACAGAGATTTTTATATGGATAATTACCAAACTCAAAAATACTGCTTCAAAAAAACAAATTATGACATCTTGAAGGAAAGTATTCGAATACTAGATTGGAGTTCCATCTTATCGTTAAATGGGTATCCTTCTTCAGTTTATCTGGATTCTGCACTGAACAATTTAATGGTGTCTTGCTGATGTTGTATGTCGCATTCACACCGTCAAGGCAAGAACATTGGCACTTATTATTAATAACTCAGTTAGTGAGTCGAGGTCAAGTTCAGCCTTTAGTGCAAGCCAATCATTATAGGGTATATTCACTTTGTTCTTCCGTTTGTAACGCAGAGAAGAAGACGAGATAGATATAGAAAAGTATATATATTCTTGCTCAGCCTCACCTCCTGAATCGATTTGGGCCTGTCCGTCCGTCTGTCTGTCTGTCTGTTGAAATCACGATTACGGGAGAACGAAAAGAGATATCGCGATGAAATTTGGCACAAATATTCTTTGTTATGTAGGGATGTTTGGGATTGATCGGGCGAGATCGGTAAACAGCCACGCCTACTTTACATACGGAATGTAACCGAACCTCGTTTCAAAAAATTTTAAAATCTGAATATTTCAATACCGTGTGAGATATTAAGGTATAATTTTATTCCGGAACATATAGCGTCATTACTAAAATGTTTGAAAAAAAAATGGGCGTGCCACGCCCACTGATAACAAAGTTGGCAATATCTAATGAATGGTATAAGATATTGATACGTAATTTTATCAGGATATATAGGGAAGCATTACCAATAAGGTAGCCAAAAAATGGGCGTGCCACGGCCACTTATACAAATGTTGTCTATATCTTGTAAACGGTATAAGATATTAACACGAAATTTTATCACGAGGTATCTACGCGTATTGCTAATTTGTACACAAAAAATGGGCGTGGTCCGCCCACTTATATAAAAGTTGTCAATATCCCTTAAACGGTTCAAAATATTAATACCTTCGTAATTGTATCTAGCAATACCTAGAGACATTACAAAAACATTTTCCCGAAATGGGCGTGGTCCGCCTACTTATACAAAAGTTGTTAAGTGGCGAAATAATAATTTGTTCAGTTACTCGGGTGTAGGGTATTTAGGTTTCGGCCAGGCCGAAGACAACACTCTTAACGAGCTCAACACTCGAGCTCAAACCAAGCAGCTTTCGGATTAAATAAAATTAGCCAAAACAAAGAGTAAAGAGCAAACACGGAAGAATTAAATAGTTCCCAATTTAATTCTGCCGACGTTAATATTGGCAAATATTAATATTAAGAATTTGCTATTGCAAAATAAGTGGAATTGCGACATACCGGTCCACTTTAGTTTCGCCGACAGCTACGTCAACCGAGCTTAAGTATAAATGATTTAATGTTTTAAAGTAGAGTTCTGTTAGTGAGCCCACAGCGCGCAGACCGCCGCTGCATATTTTAAAATAAAAGAACACTAGAAGGCATTCCGGTCTTTTCTTTGGGAGGATCATCATTTTAAGGAGGTAACCACAACATTTTGGCGCAGCCGGTAGGATTCGAACCTACGCTCCCAAAGGGAATCTGATTTCGAATCAGAAACAAAATTTTGTGGTTAGCTCCTTAAAATGATGATCCTCCCACGCACGCTCCTGGACTTGTACTCTCTAAGCTGTACCTATTGCAATTGTAGACCTTGGTTCCTGGATGTTGCTGTTCCACTTGGCGAACCAACAGCACCATGGACTCTGACCCCGGAAGTATTCCGTGCACCATAACCACCGGTTTGTAGGCCCAAGTAATTAGAAATTCGTCAAGTGCGATCAATCCGCCTTCTTCAACGATTGTCTGGACGGAGTTTGTTTATAAAAGTGCAATTAAGCAGAATCATGCTCTGTAGTGATGTAGTGTAATATCCGTAGGTGTGGCAGACTACAGCCTGGTTCGATGTCAAAGATTACTTATTGTCCCGAGATAACCTGTGACGTGGTCTGTTTATTGCCTCTCAAATTTGTGACGACATCCAGGAAATTAATTGGTACGCATCGGCATTCAAATTTTAGAGTTTCCGCAAAAGACGCGAATGACATTTCTGGATCAGGAAGTCGGCAGCATATCAGCGACATTCGAGCTTTGGAGTTTTTGTCGCCGTTGTTGTTGCTGCTTGCTAGCTGTTGTTATGGTTTTTGTAGCTGCTTGCTCGATGCTGTTGAGGTTCTGTGTCTTAATTCTATATATTGGTATAATGCTACGAATTAACAGGTACAGGTATTGTAATATTGAATTTTAATTATATTTAATACAAATTTTCAATTTAAGACTATACAATTTATTTAATAGTAATAATAATAAATGATATTACACATTATTTTCCAATTTAATTACAATATAATTTTGTTTTTCTCTTTCTCATTTAAACGTCGTGTTATTAAGCAAATTTTCTTGCTTGCTGAAACGAATTTTTTTTTTATTTCCTTCTTAAAAAATTCTACCGTTTACGTAATTAAACGGTCGCAATTAAACGCGTCGCAAGCATAATGTGCTTGCGGAGTGCAATGCCCTAAAAACGGCTTGAAACAAATCTTCCTCAGGTTTTTTTTTTTAGGTTTCGAATTTCTTTGGTTTTCAAAAACCTGGGACGTTGCTGTTTTGGAGCAACGAGGTAATTTGTACCCTTTCTTGTACAAATATTGTAATTTGCGTTTAAGTAAGCAATTCTTTGCTTACACTTTGAAATATTGAATCTTGATCAATGCTGGTCCTTTAGTAAATACTTGAATTTCCTTACGATGGTCTATACCGAATGTATAGATCTCTAAGATATTGGAAGTGTATTGTCCCATATATATTTATTTATCCTGTTTGGGCAAGTTAAACAGAAGAATAAATATATATTTCATTCTCTCAGTTTTAAGTAGGCCTTATATAGTATGTGACCTAATTTTGCTTGCATATTTTGTATTGGCATCCATTTTGTAATAATAATAATGCAGTTGCAATTAGTATTAGGTGTTGTTTACTGAGCACCCCCTAAATATCAGTTACTGCTCTTCAAAATCGCTTCGCGAATATTGCATTTTTTCGATACATTTCGCAGCATAATTAAATCGCTGGCGACGCTGTACTACTCTGGCTGAATGCGTTTCGCAATTTTGCTTACTATTACTGCACTACTTATCCAAATGACTCTTTTCAGCCACGCAATTTCGGTATAAATACGCTACGAATTAAACGGTACCGTACAGTTTACCTTAGACTCTTAGAACCAAGTGCAACACAAAATGTTCCCGCTTCAATACTACCGGTTCCCGCTGTCATGCTACATCACTGGCATCTTGAACCTCTTAGAAGAGCAATACTTGGACCTGGACTCGCTGGCCAACGTGCTCCGCCACCTACATGAGGAATTTCATGGATATCCCACTCACCAAAGACTGGTCCTAATTGTGGACATCCTCGAAGTTCTCCACAGGAACTTGGACTTAACGGCGCTGCCTCCCTGCTTGGCAGCAATTCAACAGGACTAAAAGCTATTCATTATTTGATTTCCTAATAATGTAATAATAGTAAATTTCCTAATAATGAATAATAAAGAATAACAGAAACTGTTATTACAAAAAATGCTTTATTTATATCTTTTCTTCTCTATGTTGGAATTGGTTTTCAGTGATTTCTTGTGTTGATTGGTATTCTTCAATTTTTCCGCTGGAATTTAGTTGCTGTTTTGGGGTTTGCTTACTACTTTTGACGTTTTCTTCTTACCTACAAATTATTTATACTATATTAATATACAAGTTACCTGCTACTATCCTAATTTTTAATTCTTTATACATTCCTACACTCTATGCCCGTTGCTATACAACTTAAGGAGATTACTGTGAAAAGGTTTGTCTTTTCCCTTAATCTCCGAAAACGTAGTAATCGGACTCTTAATGTTTTTAACTTTTCTGTTTTTGCTTTTGTTTTTCTCATTTCCCCATTGCTTCGACGAAATTGATATAGCCAAAAAATGTGTTTAGACTCTTACTGACAAATTCTGATATTTCATTTATTTTATTATTCTCATTAATTTTATTATTATTATAGCCTTACTAAATTTTTTGCCATTACTATAATTCTACTAACGCAAGATCCATAATATTTATAATTTTTATTCAGTTTTTTTTTCTTCTAATTTTTTTTAATGAAATTTTAGTTTCATACATGAAGTTTTTCCTTTCCCTTAATATTTAAAACTGTCGTAATTGGACTTTTAATTTTTGCTACCTTATATGGCCCTATCCATATTGGAGAAAAATTATTTTTCCTAGATTGATTCTTAATCAATACACTATCTCCTATCTTAAATTCTACTAAATTTAACGTAGCATCATGATGCTCCTTTGCCATTTGCTTGGCCCTATCTTGATTTTTTCTCACTATTTCGTGAGCTCTTTGTATTTGAAATTTTAATATTTTGTTCGGATCTTCGGCATTATATACCGGACTACACTTTCTTTTTAAGTTAGTCGGCTTCTCTGTATCGAATCCAAATAAAGTACGGAACGGTGTTTGTTTGGTCGTAATGTGGGGTGTGTGGTTATGAACATGCATCGCTGCAGTTAACCATTGATCCCAATTCGACACGTCTTCTTTAGCAAAACTACGCAAATATTCCGCTAAAGGTCTGTCTGTGACTTCTTTCTAATGAACCATTAGCTTGCGGATAGTATGGAGTTATATGTAATTTTTTAATACCTAACAAGTATCTGAGAAAAATTTCGAAATGAAATTAGTTCCGTTATCTGTAATTAGAATCCGCGGAATTCCGTAACGCGTGATCACTTCGACATAAAAAGCCCTGGAAACAGCACTTGCTTCCGCGTCTGGGAGAGCTGTACATGCCATAAATTTCGAAAAATCATCCTGAAAAATTAGAATGTACTTATTTCTGGACACAGTTTCTTGTAGAATACCTACTATGTCCATGTAAACCTTATCAAATGGCCTCATTGGTGTATCTGTTAGCACCATGGGCATTTTCGTTAATATCGAACTTTTGTTCGCTTGACATTTCGGACAGTTCTTAACATAATCTTTGATTTGTCTTTGCATCCTTGGCCACCTATATTGTTGCCTGATTCTTAGGTAAGTTTTCACCGCTCCCTGGTGACCTCCTAATGGTGTGTTATGGAAAACTTTTATAACGGTCTCTATTTGTTTTGGGTTTTCTAATGAAATTGTGTTTTCGTTTTGTGTTATACCTGGAGTGTCAGGTTCTACATACATCGGACTTGTACTTGTTTTATCACTACTTTTTTGGTACTTCATTTCTATTTCCCTTGTTCCAGACCGGGTCTGGACTGTTACTACATTACTATTTTGAGGAATTCTACTCAACGCGTCTGCGTTTACATTTTTCTTGCGTGGCTTATATATGATTTCGAAATCATACTCTGACAACTTGTGTCTGAATCTTGCCAGTCTTGATGTTTGATCTTTTAAATTGGCTATTCCCTTTAATGGCTGGTGATCAGTAAAAAATTTAAAATGTCTGCCTAGGAGATATGCTCTGAAGTTTTTTGTGTCCCAAACTATTGCTAAGAATTCCTTTTCTATTGTTGAATATCTTTGTTCTGTGTCGCTCAGCGCTCGGCTAGCGAAAGCTATTGGTCTATCTTCGCCTACGTTTCTCTGAGTAAGGACCCCTAACGCTTCATTACTTGCGTCGGTAGTTAAAAGAAATTCTTTTGAAAAATCTAGGTATACTAACACTGGTGGTGAAATGACTGATTCTTTTAACTGTTCAAACGCTCTCTGGCAGTCTTCTGTCCAGACGAACTTAGCGTCTTTTCTTAACAATTTGTTAATGGGAAACGCTATTTTTGCGGTGCCCGGTATAAATTTTCTATAATAATTCACAAGGCCTAGGAATGCTTGTACTTCCTTTTTATTTTTAGGAGGTGGAATGTTTTTGACGCACTCCACATTGCTAGGGTCTGGAAGTGCTCCATGTTCTGAGCACTTGTGCCCTAAATATACGACTTCTCGTCGTAGAAATTGGCACTTGCTAATGTTTAACTTTAAGTTACTTTCCCTCATGACCTCGAACATTTTGTCTAACCTTTCTTCATGTTGGCCCAGATTGGTTGCATATACAACTATGTCGTCTGAATAAACAAAACAATCCATACGCTGAAGTCCTGTCAGAATATGGTTCATTAGACGTTGAAACGTCGCTGGGGCGCCGGTCAAGCCGAAAGGCATTCGGTTGAACTCAAAATGTCCTAAAGCTGAACTAAATGCGGTCTTATCTTTGTCCCCCTTATCCATTAGGACTTGTGGTACTCACTTGTCAAGTCTAACGTCGAAAAATATCTACTACTTCCTAACTGATCCAATATCTCATTTATCCTAGGAAGTGGAAAAACTTGTTTTATTGTTGCTTCATTTACTTTTCTATAATCTACTACTAAACGCCATTTCGTTTCTCCGTCTTTTCGCTCTTCTTTGGAACCAGAGGCTGTGGAGAGTTCCATGGAGATACACTTGGGGTTATTAAATCCTCCTTAAGCAATTTATGAATTTACCTATTCATTTCTTGTCTATGTGTTTGAGGAATTCGGTACTGCTTTTGGTTAATTGGTGGTTGATCCACCTTTATTGGAATTTTATGTGTTATTAATGGGGTGTATGTAAATTGGTCACCCTCCAAAAGAAAAATATCATTATATTTCGCACATAGTTTTGTTATGGAATATCTTTCCTCTCGGTTTAAGGAAGGATCCAAATCTAAATCTTTCATTAGAGTATTTATTCGTTGCGCTATGTCCGCATTACTTATAATGTTTATGGTAGTCCATTGATTGTATGAAACATCACTTAGCGTGTATTTGTGGAAATCACTAAATTTCGGTACAAAGTTGTCACTAAGAATGAAATCTTTTACCGTTGAACTTAGGATTGGTACCTTGACCTCTTTATTTTCCACATTTGCTAGTGTTTCCCCCAGGTAGACTCCTGGTGCAATCTTTGTTTATGAACTACCACAGTCATAACTTTAGTTTTGATTTTTAACGGCGTTATTCTAACTGTTCTTGCTTCGATTGTTATATTTTTGTTTCTTTGATCTACTGTATTTTTGATGACTTGTAGTGGCAATTTAATTATAAATTCTTTATTTTCATCAAATAGTGTCAAGTTTTTATTGAGCGTGTTTATAATGGATCTGTTCCACATGTTGTCTGTGCCCAGAATGCCGTCCGCCGGTACCCCTTGTTAAAGTGACACAACGTGTAGCGTTAAACGTAAAGGCTGTACCTCATCATGGCATATGTTAGTGGACGCTATTGTGGTTATACGGCATCCAAATGCTCCACTTAATTCCTTTTTAACCCCTTTATTTATAATGGCATCTTCTTTTAATGCGCATTCTTTTACTAGGCTTGTATCAGCTCCTGTATCCACCAGTAAAATTAGTTTTCCATTTCTCGCCTCTACGCAAGGCAATTCAATGAACACATCACTTGACGTGGTTGAATTCCAGTTAGATACTTCCTTTAAATTAAACGTTAACCACGAACATATTGTTTTCATGTCCTGTTTCTGTAAATTTGGAATGAAAATTCTAAATTTCGTTAATACTTTTGATTTTACACTACTTGCAAGTGCTTTTATATCTGTAATATATTCTGCTATATTAAGACTAGTGCTCCTTGCTTTATATCCCTGAAATTTGAAAAACATTGCTTTTATAATCGATGTGCATGCTAATTGTGTTATTAGCAAGATGATTAGTAATAACTCTGCTCCCATTTCTATTATCATCTTTGCTTTATTGGTTAATTTATTCACTGTCTTATTTACCTTATCGTTTTTTGCTATAATTTTTATTTTATTATTATTGTACCTAATGTTTTGATCTCTTTTAGGTTGTAGCATTTTTTAAGTTGGTAACGTATCCACAATCACTTCTGATGTTGGACGTACGGTTACTGCTTCATTCGGCCTTAAATTCCTATTCTTGTTGGGTTCCTAGATTATTGGCCTTGTCTGGGCCCTTGCCGGTTTCCCTGCTGATTATTGTGGAGATTTTCCAACTTCTTTTAGCTCCACAGTTTGCTACTATGTGTCCTGGTCTGTTACACCATATTGTTGACATCCTGTTTGTTTCGTTCCATTTAGCGTGTTCACGGGACTCTGACTCATGTGCGCACCCCTGAAGGTAGTCCAATTTGGGTTCACTAGGTTATTTTGCTTTTGATTCCAGTTCGTTTGGACTTGTTTTTGTTGCCAATCTTGCTGAGGTTGCTTTGTGTACCAACTTCGTTGGTGTTGGTTCCATTGTTGATTCCCCTGGTTCCGGTTATTAGGCCCTTGATTTTTGTAATTCGACCCACTTCTGTTGCTTTCATTGTTTTTACACCTCCAGTTTGTCTCGTGTCCATATTTTAAATACTTTTGGCAATACGGTGTGTTTTCCCTAATTAAACACTTTTCCCGCATATGCCCACGTTTATTACAAAATGAACAAACTATTTTCTCCTGTGGTGCTCTCGAAACGTTCTACCTTTCTTCTGGTCTTTTATAAGTCACGAGATTATGTACAGGCGGTCCTGTGTAGGGCTCTACCGAATTCATATTAATTATGGGTGTAACTGTTGGTTGATGGAGGGAATTACTTCTTTGTATTTCAATCAGCGTGTTGACTGCTATTTCTATCCTTTCCTCCATACTTTTCCCTGTAACACTTAACATGCGAATTCGTAAAGTTGCATATTTTAACCCTGTTCTAAACGCCTTATTTGCTGATGTCTCTACCATAGATACAAGTGTCGCCCTGTCCATTATAGGTATCTTTTATTACTTGTAACGCCTATTTCTTGTTTTAGCCGTCTGTTTTCCTCTTTTAATTCTTAGATTCTTCTGTTCGCTACTTCTAAAGAACTACAGTCTTCTCTTGATTTCTGTGCAAATCCGTGTTCTAGTGTTTTATTTAACGCTTCTTCGGTTAGCCCCTTTTCCTTTAATAATTCCCTTAGTTTTACGTTCTCGTCCTCTAAGTTCCTTAATATATCCTCCTGAAACACTTTATCTACTAAATAATTGTCGTACATATTCTTCAGTGCGTTAAATTCTGATTACCATGCCTTTGAATTTTCTGTCTTATTCTCTATTATCTGGTGTAGGAATTTAAGCAATTCGTCTACTATCGCGTCTGCTCTTTCTACACTTGTAAGGTCTCTTAGGTCCCCTACTCTACACTTTATTAATTCTAAGTTTTCTTTGTTGCCTACTGTCTCTTTTAAAATTGCCCAAATTTTTGATATAAACTCCCCTAACTGGCGATTTAGATCCTTATGGGTTCTCTCTAATTCTATACACGCTTGTTCTTGCAACGATTCGGCCATTAATTAAATTGCTTTTCGTTCTCTTTTTTTAATTTTTCCCTCTCATACATTTAATATTTTCAATTAAGTAGCATTTAACATGACTAGTTAGCAAAGCTGCAGCAATCAGCAATCCTCTTAATTGCTACTAATGACCTAATTTCCCTTTTAGAATAGCAAAATCAAGGCCAGCGACAGTGGCTGCATTAAAACGAGCGTCGAATTTCTTGACTTGCTCCTCAGAGTCAAACGAAATAAAACCCACAAATCAAAAGACCACGCTTACAATTTTGTAAACGCTTTCGTTCTGACGCGCTAACAAGCAAACCAATAAAAAAAAACGCAGTAACTTTTGCGCTGAAATCTGAACTCAAGCAAGCGTAAGCGCCAACGCCACCCTTGAGTTTCGCTTCACGTCCAAATTATACAATTTTCCCAACAACAAATATCCGCATTTATATTTTCCACAAAACCATTTAAAATAAACAATAGTGTCCTCGCTTGCAATAAAATTTAATTTTTAGAAACCAATCTTAATCAGCAACCGACTCAAAAATGCCAATGAGGAACTCAGAAAAGCTTAAATCGTACATAACTCCGTTAAAGAAACAAATTATCCTTACGGGTTTTATTATTCACAAAATTTTGTAAAGAGGTTACTGCATTGAGTGCACGTAAAAAAATGTTCCCATTACTACCATTATCATATTAAGAATTTATTTAATTTTACTCAAAAATTTATTCATTCCCCAACAATTCACTTTCAAATATCACTTTAAAATTATTTAAAACTTCTAAAACTATTTAAAAACTTTCCAAACAACTTCCCAGAGTGAAAGGGTCGACCTCAGCAAAGGTTACGTCCGGCGTGGGACGCCATTGGACAGACAAGGGTGCCTGGCTTGACGCTGGCACTCCTTTTATTTATTCCACAAATTTCACCAAAATTTTCACTCACTTACTTTTACTTTCCTTCGAGCGATCCTCGGCTTGAAAATCCGGCTGCGCCAAAATGTTGTGGTTACCTCCTTAAAATGATGATCCTCCCAAAGAAAAGACCGGAATGCCTTCTAGTGTTCTTTTATTTTAAAATATGCAGCGGCGGTCTGCGCGCTGTGGGCTCACTAACAGAACTCTACTTTAAAACATTAAATCATTTCTACTTAAGCTTGGTCGACGTAGCCGTCGGCGAAACTAAAGTGGACCGGTATGTCGCAATTCCACTTATTTTGCAATAGCAAATTCTTAATATTAATATTTGCCAATATTGACGTCGGCAGACGGTAAATTGGGAACGATTTAATTCTTCCGCGTTTTCTCTTTACTTTTTGTTTTGGCTAATTTTATTTAATCCGAAAGCTGCTTGGTTTGAGGTCGAGAAAAGCTATTTGGCGGCAGTCAGCTTCCACACTTGCTACAAAGCAGACTGTGCTAGTTGCTAACATGGCTTTCAAGAGCTTTGCCCGGAAATTAGCTTCCACACTTGCTACCATGCAGAGTTGTGATGTGACCGCGGACGAAGGCGGACGGTCTGAGGGTGCAGATCCACTGGACTTTCACATGCCGGGGTATCATTTACTGCCATTGTTTCTACCACACAGAGGCCTCGCCTTATACATTAGCAGTGATGTTGCGTACCAGTGTCAGCAAAACCTTTGCACGTCGGATGCTGAATTTAGCTCCGGGTCTAGGGAGGCTGCCAACTTTTGACAAATTGGACAGTCTCTCTGATTCGATTTCTAAAATTCTGGAATCGTATCCGAACAGTGAAATTGTTGTTGCTGGTGATTTCAATGTTCATAATTCCAATTGGCTACGTCATTCGAGTCACACAACACCTGAGGGTTTGTTAGTGAAGGAACCAACGCACTTTCCCTGCGTTGATGGGCAAAACCAAAATATTCTGGACCTTTTTCTAACTTCACATCACAGCAAGTATGATGTGAATGTTCTTGCAGCTCTTAGTAATTCGGACCACGCTACAATTTCTGCTACCTTCCCATATTCTAGTCTTCAATCCGCTCACCAGTCAGCTCCGAAGCGGAAAGTGTGGCTTTATGAGAAGGCAAATTGGCATGCGCTGAACTGCTTTTTCAGCCGTTTCAATTGGCAATTGTGTTTCAGAGATAGAAACATAAATGCTGCAGCAAAATTGGTAGAAAATATAATTTTATTTGGTATGAGGTCTTTCATACCCAATAAAAGAATTTCCATTAAACCAAAAAACCATTCCTGGTTTAATGCGACTTGCAGACAAGCAGTCAGGTCTAAAGAGGAAGCATTTAGGAATTGGCGTTTAAACAAAACTGCTGATACTAAACTGCTGCGCAATCAGGCCAGAAATAGGTGCAATGCCACTCTAAAGCGCGAAAAAGTTTTCTACGAACAGCGCCTTAGACGTAGAGTTCTTGAATACCATAAGGGTAGCAAGAGCTTTTGGTCGTTCGTAAGGAGAGTGAAGAATCAGACGCGATCGTCTATTCCAACTCTCCTGAAGGACGATCAGATGTTCACTTACTCGGTTGATAAGGCAAACTTATGAGCCAAAAAGTTTGCTGAAAACTGCTCTCTTCCTGAGAGTAGCCAACCACTGCCCGCGGTCGATGGTGTATCTCATACAGACTCCAAAGTCATGGAGAGCATTGTAAATTTTCTCTTGATGTGATATCTAGAGAGCAACGAGTTGATCAGCGATCGCCAGTACGGCTTCCGTGCTCACCGTTCCACCGGCGATCTGATAGCGTTTCTCGCTGAGCGGTGGAGCAGTTGCATTCACCGGTTCGGTGATAGCAAGGTTGTTGCTCTGGATATCTCCAAGGCATTTGACCGGGTGTGGCATAAAGCACTCGTGTCTAAACTGACTGCTTATGGTGTTGGTAACACTTTCATTCGATGGATATCGAGTTTCCTCAGCGGCCGTTCTATTCGGATTGTAATAGACGGTTTTGCTTCCGAAGAGCACTCCATTAATGCTGGAATTCCGCAAGGTTCGGTACTGTCTCCGACACTTTTTCTTATTTTCATCAATGACCTTCTGTTATTGACATCAAACCGCGTCTACTCGTTTGCTGATGACAGCAGCATTTGTCATTCATATTCATTTTCCAGGCGTCCTTCCATTCTGGAGATCACTAGAAGACGCAGAATTATGAATGACACACTCCAATCCGACCTCAACAAAATCCAGGAGTGGGGTCGTGCGAATCGGGTCGACTTTAATGCGCGGAAAACCCATTGCTGTTTGTTAACCCACAAGCGTTTGGCGGGTGACAACTTCCCACCTCTAAATATGGGTGGTGTGGATATTAATGAGTCGGAGGCTCTTGATGTTCTGGGCATGTCAATCCATTGCGATCTTCGCTGGAACGATCACATCTTTGACGTGTCGAAAGAAGCAGCCAAGTGCTTAGGCTTTCTTAAGCGGTGTAAGAAATACTTCACTCCAACCGATCTTCGTTATATCTACAACACTTATATGCGTCCGAAAATGGAGTACAATTTGCATATATGGTCGGGGGCTTCGCGGGCATATCTTCAGCTTCTCGACCGTGTCCAATGTCGTGCGTTAAAACTTATAGGGGACAATAGGGTATCCAGCTCTATTGAAACCTTGGAGCGTCGTCGTGATGTAGGGTGTGTATCATTATTTTACCGCTACTTTCATGGTAAATGTTCCTCTGAAGTAGCCGGCCTGATTCCCCCGGTTCAGGTATTTAACAGAACTACTCGGCTTTCCAGAGGGGTGCACCCCTTTTATGTCACGATTCCATTCCAACGAACCACGCATTACCGTGAGAGTTCGTTTTTCGGTCGCGTCATTAGATTGTGGAATAGTCTCCCTGCGCATGTCTTCCCACCCACTTACAGCGTCGAAAAAAAAAGAGTGCGATGGTTGCTAGCTCGGCTTTCGAGCTTCCCAAAACAAAACAAGTAAGAGTGTTGTCTTCGGCCTGGCCGTAATCTAAATACCCTACAGCCGAGTAACTGAAAAAATTATTATTTCGCCACTTAACAACTTTTGTATAAGTAGGCGGACCACGCCCATTTCGGGAAAATGTTTTTGTAATGTCTCTAGGTATTGCCAGATACAATTACGAAGGTATTAATATTTTGAACCGTTTAAGGGATATTGACAACTTTTGTATAAGTGGGCGGACCACGCCCATTTTACAAATTGGTAATACGCGTAGATAACTCGTGATAAAATTTCGTGTTAATATCTTATACCGTTTACAAGATATAGAAAACTTTTTTATGAGTGGGCGTGGCACGCCCATTTTTAGCGAGCTTATTAGTAATGCTTCCCTATATATCCCGATAAAATTACGTATCAATATATTATACCGTTCATTAGATATTGCCAAATTTGTTATCAGTGGGCGTGGTACGCCCATTTTTTTTTTAAACATTTTAGTAATGACGCTATATGTTCCGGAATAAAATTATACCTTAATATCTCACACGGTTTATGAAATATTCAGATTTAAAAATTTTTTGAAACGAGGTGCCTTTACATTCCGTATGTAAAGTAGGCGTGGATGTTTACCGATCTCGCCATTTTCCATCCCAAACAGCCCTACATAACAAAGAATATTTGTGCCAAATTTCATCGCGATATCTCTTTTCGTTCTCCCGTAATCGTGATTTCAACAGACAGACGGACAGACGGACGGACAGGGCTAAATCGATTCAGGAGGTGAGGCTGAGCAAGAATATATATACTTTTCTATATCTATCTCGTCTTCTTCTCTGCGTTACAAGCGGAAGAACAAAGTGAATATACCCTACTCCCTTCGGGTGTAGGGTATAATGATTGGTTTGCTCTAAAGGCTGAACTTGACCTTGACTCACTAACTGAGTTATTAATAAGTGCCAATGTTCTTGCCTTGACGGTGTGAATGCCACATACAACACTGAATTCGTTTAAGTCCTCGGTACCAATGATCACAGTTCCTTGGTTCCTGCCTGGTATATTAGAGAATTGCGTTTACTAAGGAATTTAAAATCAAAACAAAAAAAATGTATTGCAAGTTTTTATCAACTACAAATTTATATGCTCCAGATATCAAAGATTATGCAAAGAATCGTACAAAATTTATTTAACTAAAGTGAAGTGCACTCGGACCCAAAGTCCGCTTCTCATATGAAACTGGATCAACAAATATCTAGCCATACTAAAACTATTTGCAACCTCTTTGCTAAATTTTTTAAATCTACATATTCATCAGAACCTTATAATTCACCAAATTATCCATTTAATATTTCTTCGGGTTCCATTGCAATTCCATTAATAGATGTTCAAATAGGTTTAAATGTTTAATGTGTAATAGTGTTAATGTGTTAAATGCTAATTAATTTAATTACAATTCTAAGCCGGATAACGTTCCCTCATGAATTTTAAAATTTGACGCTAATGATGTGGAAGTCTTATATTATGCCACTACACAAGTCTGGAAATAGACGTAACATAAATAATTTTCGTGGCTTTGCTAAGCTCAATGCGCTACCTAAACTCTTTGGTGAAGATAATTACGTGCCACATCTCAAGAAGTGTTAATACATTGATTTTCCGAGCAACACGGACTTGTCCAGGAAAATCATCCACGGCTAATCTCTTAGAATTCGTCTCAAAAACCATTAAGAACTTCAGTACCGGTAAACTAACACAGGTTATTTATACGAACTTCAGTAAAGCTTTTGATATGGTTAATCACAAACTACTAATTTTGAAACTGAATTTATTTGGTTTTTCTGAAATTCTAATAAATTGGATAGCTTCTTATCTTACGAATAGGAAACAAATAGTACTGTTAAAAATACGAAATCAGAATATTTTACGGTTACATTAGGAGTCATTCAAGGCAGCCACTTAGGAATACAACTATTTATTGTGTACATAAAGGACCTCCCACAATTTGTGAAAAAGATGAACACTTTAATATTTGCGGATGATGTGAAATTATTTCACTCATCAAAATTATTTCACACATTCAAAACGAAAGTGAAGCTAATCTGCTATAGAATGACCTTGATTCTTTGACCGCTGTAATATAACCGGTGTAATATAAATTGCATGAAATTGAACATAAGCAAATGTAAACAAATGACATTTGCTAGATATATCCAGTATTATGTAAGGTTTTAAGTTGCTTCTAAATTATGTATTTTCCCTGGAACCCTTTATTTATTTATTTTAAACAGCTGACAGGGTATCAGCTAATGTGTCTGGCGTTCAAAGGAACTGCCAAACCGTTCCCCTTTAAAGAAAAATTTTGTTTGTTTTAAGCGAAACAAAGACAATTTTCGTTTTATCTACTATCAAATGTAATTCTACAAGAATTATTTTTCTCTAAAGTAATATATCATACGTTCTTAATGTAATAATAATATTCATTCACATATATAATATATCTGTATCAAACTTTATAAATATTTTTTTAAGCAATTATTATGTACTGGTTTATGTTTCTTATTAATTTCTATTATGGAGTTTACTCCTTTTCTCTCTAAAATTTTAAATGGACCAATATATGGACTTTCACTTTTCTTGTTATTATCTGATTTTAAAAATACATAGTCTCTAACCTTAAAATTATATGTGTTTTCTTTCTCATCAAATCTGGTTTTTCTGACGTTTTTGGCTTTACTTAACAATTTTTTAGCAGTTTCATGAGCATGTTGCAGTTTTAGTCGTAAATCTGTTAGGTATGAATCGTAATCATAAAATCTGTTATCTTTAAAAATTTTACCTGGTAATACTGCTAATCTTCCGAACAACAGCTCGAAAGGAGAGTATTTCGTATCTGTATGAGGCGTTATATTGTAAGCAAATGTATAATAATTTATCCAATTATCCCAATTATATTGATTTGTAAATGAAAGCATATATTCGTTGAGTACCCTATGGTTTCTTTCTAAAGAACCTAACGTTTCATGATGGTAAGGAGCTGAAGTAACATGTTCTAATTTCAAAAATTTGCAAATATTTGTCATAAGTTCGTTTACAAATTCTGTGCCTCTGTCTGTTTTTAATGTTTTGAAAAGTCCGTATTTTAATATAAATTTTTCTACCAAACTTTTAGCAACTTCACAAGCCTCTTTTGTCTCCATAGGATAAGCTTCTATAAATTTAGTTAACTCGCATTGTACCGTTAAAATGTAACGGAAATTGTTTGATATTTTAAGTGGTCCCACAGTATCTACCGATATTATTTCAAAACTCTTGGAGGGTGTGTTTGTTATTATCAATTTTTCCTTTGTATGCCTTACAATTTTATTCCTATTACATAGATCACATTTTCTCACATAATCTTTAACCACCTTATTCATTCCTTTCCAAACGTATTTCTGCTTGAGTTTAGATATAGTTCGTCTTATACCTGTATGTCCTCCTATGGGAGTTGTATGATTATCGTTAATCAACCTTAATTGCTTAACTTTATCTTCTACACTTTCTGGGGTTTCGTATATCATGACTTTCACAGGTGTTTGCCTACCTTTCTTTAATATAGCTAGCTGTATTTTTGCATGCACTTCTTTTAATTTTACTTTTTCTATATATTCGAATATCTTATCCTTATTTGAAAGAGCGACTTTTACTATGCCATGGCTGTTTAAAACAAATGATAACTTCTCCAATACTGAACCTAAGTTCGAGCTTAGATTATCGGTCCATTTAATAATTATCCACCTCTCTTCAACAATAATTTTTGGGGAACTTTTATATAAATCTTTAGAATGCGTACGACTTTTATCTTCGAATTGGAATTTTAATTTTGGAATATTCCTTACATCAGATATCGAAATACAATCCCACACATAGAGTTGATCAGGCTCATTTGTATTGCTTGATTTCGTAATTTCCTTTACTTTCTGTTGTTTTACTCCTCGTTACTACACTTACTGTAGAAGGTATCATTCCTTTTAGTGAATCGGAATTAGTTTCTATCCTAGATAAGGCATCAGCGTTATTGTTCATCTTGCCTTGTTTAAAAACTATATTAAAATCGTAGTCCATAAGATCTAATCTTATCCTAGTTAGTTTTGATGATGATTCCTTATGAGTAAATAATGACACTAATGGCCGGTGATCTGTTACAACTGTAAATTTTCTGCCAAACAAATACGGTCTGAAGTAATTAATTGCCCAATGTATTGCTAAAAGTTCTTTATCTATTATTGGTTTGTTGATTTCGTACTTAACAAGAGAACGGCTATCAAAGCAGATTGGTAAATCTGAACCTATTTCTCCTTGAGGCAACACGACATCAAGAGCATAGTTTGAGGCATCCGTGGTCAATACAAATTCCCTATCGAAATCTGGGTATTGTAGTATGGGAGCACTTGAAATTTAATTTTTTTAGGTTTTGAAATGCAGTACGGAACGCAGCAACAACAACCAGTCCAAAATAGCAGCAAGCACATGCAATGAGTCTTCATGGTCGATCGATGGCGTACCTTCGTCTTAATGCGTGATGCACTGTGGACAGGACAACTCGGTCGACGACGGTCCAACTGTCGGATTATTATTCAATGCTTGCGGCATGATCGATGGCCCAGCCATAGGCACCGCCGGCGAAGTTATCACTGAAATCGGCTGTGGCGTATATGGAGGTGCGCTTCTTCCAAAATCTATAACATCGCCTACGTTCTTCATATTTTCTTGAGCTTTTAAATAAGGACGATTGATCTCCGAACTCATAGTTAAATGATAATTTAATCAATTAATTTTATTTAATAGAAAAACCCTTGTCAGTCGGAGTTATTCGCTGCACGAACAGCCCCGTTCTCAGGATCAATCGGGCAGGATCGTCATGTAAGGTTTTAAGTTGCTTCTAAATTATGTATTTTCCCTGGAACCCTTTATTTATTTATTTAAAACAGCTGACAGGGTATCACCTAATGTGTCTGACGTTCAAAGGAACTGACGAAAAGTAAAAATGCGAGGTGCTCCGATCTGGTATTCTGAATTGAATCCCTTTATTTTTAAAATCAACCGCTTATAAAGCAATTACTGAAGAGCTTTAAGTGCTCAAGAATATAAAATTTAAAACTAAAGCTTAAACCAAAACTAGAGCAAAGCTCAAGGGAGGCTTGCAGCACTAACCACATAACATATAGACCGCTAAAAGTCCCTTTTTTCTGGTCCGCAGAGCTTTCAGTAGCCTGGGTCCCACAAAATTTCTTACTCTCGTTTTCTCTTTACATGAGCAATTGTTTTTGCTTAACGGCTGCTAGGAATCGTCGGTTTTCTCGATCTCTCACATGTTTAAAATGTGCTCCTACTCATTTCCACAGCTACTGAGATCTAGATCATGCTCGTTATTTGCGTTCGTCATTGCATATTCATATTTTGTGTATTTGTTTTTTTGTGCAGAATGTTTGTGCAGAACATTTCTGTTTGCATTTTTCTTAAGATTTAAGATTTTAGTATTTAATATTCATACCCAATCCTTGAGCTACGTCGATATTTTTGCTAATAAATGTTTTCAAACTGTTGAAAGACATTCCAGTGGAGGATGCAAAATAGCTTAGGATAAATTTCCAGTTAGAATATACTCCTCTAACCATAAAAACGCAAATGTGTTTGCATAATTTCATATCTCTTGCACTGTCGTCATTAACAAATCCTTCCAATTTATCTTTGTAAGAATTATATTGCAGGCCTTTACGTATTGAAATTTCATCAAAAAGTAAAACCGCGTCCTTACACTTCTCTTTCATCTTTAAAAATATTGAAGACAAAGCTAAGATTAAATTCGAATTAATCTGGTCTGAATATTAAGGCAATTGTCTGCGATCAAGGATACAAAAATAGAGTCGCATTTCATAAATTTGGTGTAACCATTCAGTCACCTTATTTAAATATAAATGGAGATAAATTATATGCAATTTACGATGTACCGCATTTGATAAAGTCTTTAAGGAATATTTTAATAAAAAATTTTATCGATTTCGATTTCTTCAATATTATCATTGGCATATATCATATATCATTATCATTTGGAAACCGTCCGAATCATTTTTCCTTCTTTTTATCTCGATTTAACCAAGATGCCCTCGAAAATATATTTTATCTTATAAGATCTAGAGGCGTTACTAAAATAATCCAAGGCTTTTGAATTTAATTTAATAATGGATAAAATGTTATCGATGAAAATTGTAACACTCAAATCGTGTGGTAATTGCGAACCTGATAATGATATTCTTTTAAATGATGCTAATGAAAATGAAATATTAGTTAGTAATGACGTGATAAACCAACAGGCAGGCATTTTCGAAGATGCTGTAGATGTATCTGAATTATTTTAATAAGACGGAAGAAAAAGACTTAGATGAGGTAATATCTGTTACTCTTTCAACCAACAGTTCTCTTGACAATTCACTTCGCTATTTCGGTGGTTTTGTAATGTTCAAGTTTTTGAAGAAGTTTTAATGCAATAACTGCAAAAATCTTACTAAAGATGATCTCACGAATCTGAAGGATTCTGAAGTTTTGATATTTAATAAACTCTTCAATTATTTTAACAGTGAATTGAAATTAAGAGCTCCATCCGATGAATTTTATAGAATAATAAAATTTCATAATGAAATATTTTTCACTTCTTTTAATAAAAATGCCCACTCACTAAGCATAAAAAAAAAACATATTTGATTTGTATATCGAAGAAACCAATAATTCACAAAATTCCCAAAATTGGTTTTCTGAAACAAAATGTTGCTATGAGCACAGAAAATACATTTTAAACTATTTTCTGTTTGTTTTAATTAGAAATAACACTTCCTGGTTTTCGGAGAAAATTTGCAGTAAAAGTGAAAACAAAAAAAAAATAAGAAAAATACAAATTCCAAAATCTTAAATCTTAAGAAAAATGCAAACAGAAATGTTCTGCTTACCGAAAAAAACAAATACACAAAATATGAGTATGCAATGACGAAGGCAAATAACGAGCATGATCTAGATCTCAGTAGCTGTGGAAATGAGTAGGAACACATTTTAAACATGTGAGAGAACGAGAAAACCGACGATTCCTAGCAGCCGTTAAGCAAAAACAATTGCTCATGTAAAGAGAAAACGAGAGTAAGAAATTTTGTGGGACCCAGGCTACTGAAAGCTCTGCGGACCGGAAAAAAGGGACTTTTAGCGGTCTATATGTTATGTGATTAGTGCTTGCAGCGAATACACATACTCACATATACACCGCAGCTGTGATCTAGTTCTCACTAACGCTGGTTCATGCCGGTGCTTACTCATAGCGTTTAATTTCCTACGTCGTCAGCAAATCTGTCTTGCAATTCATATTGTAAACAATTGCAATGCTCACAATATGACCCGATTGTTGATCGAAAACATTCGATCGCTGACATGGTGACATAAATTTGGGATCGCAAAACGTAGCGTTGTAAAATTAAACTAGACATTGTAACACTGTCGATTCACTGGCAAAATGTGTGTCATTGAAATGCATGCTCACTACACCCTTCCCCTTTAAAGAAAAATTTTGTTTGTTTTAAGCGAAACAAAGAAAATTTTCGTTTTATCTACTATCAAATGTAATTCTACAAGAATTATTTTTCTCTTAAGTAATATATCATACGTTCTTAATGTAATAATAATATTCATTTACATATATAATATATCTGTATCAAACTTTATAAATATTTTTTTAAGCAATTATTATGTACTAGTTTATGTTTCTTATTAATTTCTATTATGGATATTCTATTATGGATAGTTTATGTTTCTTATTAATTTCTATTCTTTTCTCTCTAAGATTTTAAATGGACCAATATATGGACTTTCACTTTTCTTGTTATTATCTGATTTTAAAAATACATAGTCTCTAACCTTAAAATTATATGTGTTTTCTTTCTCATCAAATCTGGTTTTTCTGACGTTTTTGGCTTTACTTAACAATTTTTTAGCAGTTTCATGAGCATGGTGCTGTTTTAGTCGTAAATCTGTTAGGTATGAATCGTAATCATAAAATCTGTTATCTTTAAAAATTTCACCTGGTAATACTGCTAATCTTCCGAACAACAGCTCGAAAGGAGAGTATTTCGTATCTGTATGAGGCGTTATATTGTAAGCAAATGTATAATAATTTATCCAATTATCCCAATTATATTGATTTGTAAATGAAAGCATATATTCGTTGAGTACCCTTTGGTTTCTTTCTAAAGAACCTAACGTTTCATGATGGTAAGGAGCTGAAGTAACATGTTCTAATTTCAAAAATTTGCAAATATTTGCCATAAGTTCGTTTACAAATTCTGTGCCTCTGTCTGTTTTTAATGTTTTGAAAAGTCCGTATTTTAATATAAATCTTTCTACCAAAGTTTTAGCAACTTCACAAACCTCTTTTGTCTCCATAGGATAAGCTTCTATAAATTTAGTTAACTCGCATTGTACCGTTAAAATGTAACGGAAATTGTTTGATATTTTAAGTGGTCCCACAGTATCTACCGATATTATTTCAAAACTCTTGGAGGGTGTGTTTGTTATTATCAATTTTTCCTTTGTATGCCTTACAATTTTATTCCTATTACATAGATCACATTTTCTCACATAATCTTTAACCACCTTATTCATTCCTTTCCAAACGTATTTCTGCTTGAGTTTAGATATAGTTCGTCTTATACCTGTATGTCCTCCTATGGGAGTTGTATGATTATCGTTAATCAACCTTAACTTTATCTTCTACACTTTCTGGGGTTTCGTATATCATGACTTTCACAGGTGTTTGCCTACCTTTCTTTAATATAGCTAGCTGTATTTTTGCATGCACTTCTTTTAATTTTACTTTTTCTATATATTCGAATATCTTATCCTTATTTGAAAGAGCGACTTTTACTATGCCATGGCTGTTTAAAACAAATGATAACTTCTCCAATACTGAACCTAAGTTCGAGCTTAGATTATCGGTCCATTTAATAATTATCCACCTCTCTTCAACAATAATTTTTGGAGAACTTTTATATAAATCTTTAGAATGCGTACGACTTTTATCTTCGAAATGGAATTTTAATTTTGGAATATTCCTTACATCAGATATCGAAATACAATCCCACACATAGAGTTGATCAGGCTCATTTGCATTGCTTGATTTCGTAATTTCCTTTACTTTCTGTTGTTTTACTCCTCGTTACTACACTTACTGTAGAAGGTATCATTCCTTTTAGTGAATCGGAATTAATTTCTATCCTAGATAAGGCATCAGCGTTATTGTTCATCTTGCCTTGTTTAAAAACTATATTAAAATCGTAGTCCATAAGATCTAATCTTATCCTAGTTAGTTTTGATGATGATTCCTTATGAGTAAATAATGACACTAATGGCCGGTGATCTGTTACAACTGTAAATTTTCTGCCAAACAAATACGGTCTGAAGTAATTAATTGCCCAATGTATTGCTAAAAGTTCTTTATCTATTATTGGTTTGTTGATTTCGTACTTAACAAGGGAACGGCTAGCAAAGCAGATTGGTAAATCTGAACCTATTTCTCCTTGAGGCAACACGACATCAAGAGCATAGTTTGAGGCATCCGTGGTCAATACAAATTCCCTATCGAAATCTGGGTATTGTAGTATGGGAGCACTTGAAATTTAATTTTTTTTAGGTTTTGAAATGCAGTACGGAACGCAGCAACAACAACCAGTCCAAAATAGCAGCAAGCACATGCAATGAGTCTTCATGGTCGATCGATGGCGTACCTTTGTCTTAATGCGTGATGCACTGTGGACAGGTCAACTCGGTCGACGACGGTCCAACTGTCGGATTATTATTCAATGCTTGCGGCATGATCGATGGCCCAGCCATAGGCACCGCCGGCGAAGTTATCACTGAAATCGGCTGTGGCGTATATGGAGGTGCGCTTCTTCCAAAATCTAACATCGCCTACGTTCTTCATATTTTCTTGAGCTTTTAAATAAGGACGATTGATCTCCGAACTCATAGTTAAATGATAATTTAATCAATTAATTTTATTTAATAGAAAAACCCTTGTGAGTCGGAGTTATTCGCTGCACGAACAGCCCCGTTCTCAGGATCAATCGGGCAGGATCGCCATGGAAGGTTTTAAGTTGCTTCTAAATTATGTATTTTCCCTGGAACCCTTTATTTATTTATTTTAAACAGCTGACAGGGTATCAGCTAATGTGCCTGGCGTTCAAAGGAACTGCCGAAAAGTAAAAATGCGAGGTGCTCCGATCTGGTATTCTGAATTGAATCCCTTTATTTTTAAAATCAACCGCTTATAAAGCAATTACTGAAGAGCTTTTAGTGCTCAAGAATATAAAATTTAAAACTAAAGCTTAAACAAAAACTAGAGCAAAGCTCAAGGGAGGCTTGCAGCGAACACACACACTCACATCTACACCGCAGCTGTGATCTAGTTCTCACTAACGCTGGTTCATGCCGGTGCTTGGATTTCTGTAACGCAAACCGCCTATATATATGCGCGTGGTGCGCAAACCAAACTCCTCCAATCTATACCGCGGGGAGATCTAGAGATAGATTTAGATTTCTATAGTAACTCAGTCTGATCGATTAAGACTTTAGGACCCACGTCGCGGCCGAAACAAGATGTATCATCTGTTAAAGTTTCAATTTCCGATATTATTACAACTACAAAACGTATCGTGATGTTTGACATCGCTCGCATTTTGACCGCTATGTTTACTGGGACCAGTTTTCTCACCATGTTTTCAAAAGGGCTTGGTTAAGTTGGACACAATTTCCCAGACATGTATTCGACAACCAGTCATCATCGTCGACTCAAATACATGCTTCGTTGATGCGTCAGAAAGAGTTTATGAAGAAGCCGCTTATTAGCGATCAATCTATACCGGTGGCATGGTTCTGGTAAGACTTTTATGCTCAAAATCTTGCATTGCGCCAATGAAAAGGCAAACACTGCCGCGGCTTGAACTATGCTGCGCTCTCCTAGGTGCTTAATTAGCAAGAAGAATTCAAAAGGATTTGAAGATGGACACCCAAGTGACTTTCTTTGGTCACTCTCCGAACTCGCGCTTTCTTGGATTAACTCCTCTGCATCTTCATATCATACTTTTGTGGCCAACTGGACAGCAAAAATTCAAGAATTATTAACAGAAAGCCAATGGCACCATATTAGCTCACAACACAATACAGCGGATGTACTTTCTCGGGGAATATCTCTTGAAAAATTTTTTGGTTACAGCTTGTGGTTCTATGAGCCATTTTTCTTCAAAGGGATGAATCCTCGATTAATAAACCATTTTCTCATAAAGGTACGAGTAGAGCGGAAGTGAATTTGAAAAGGAAACAGAAGCTGAAATCAGTCAATACTATTGCAGTCACCGAAGCATCTGATGACACAGCCTATAACATTAATCATCGCAATTCCTTCAGAGGGCATTTAGGAATCGGCAATATTCAGCAGCAAGACTTCAAAGAGAAGGTGAATATTCTCACCGGGCGCTATGTCACGCTCACGATACTCACGCTGGGCGAAGGTCAACGTCTACGATGCTCGCATTGAACGATGTGACGCGTATTCGATGCTCATATATATCGCCGTTGTCTACGTTGAAGAAGGGTGTACAAAATTTTACTACTCTGTTCTCCAAGCAGAAGTGCTTGCAGCAGCACTTAGTCTTACTTTATATATCTTACTTTTATATATATATATATATATATATATATATATATATATATATATATATATATATATATATATATATATATATATATATATATATATATATATATATATATATATATATATATATATATATATATATATATATATATATATATATATATATATATATATATATATATATATATATATATATATATATATATATATATATATATATATATATATATATATATATATATATATATATATATATATATATATAGCGGGCGCTATGTCACGCTCACGATACTCACGCTGGGCGAAGGTCAACGTCTACGATGCTCGCATTGAACGATGTGACGCGTATTCGATGCTCATATATATCGCCGTTGTCTACGTTGAAGAAGGGTGTACAAAATTTTACTACTCTGTTCTCCAAGCAGAAGTGCTTGCAGCAGCACTTAGTCTTACTTTATATATCTTACTTTATATATATATATATATATATATATATATATATATATATATATATATATATATATATATATATATATATATATATATATATATATATATATATATATATATATATATATATATATATATATATATATATATATATATATATATATATATATATATATATATATATATATATATATATATATATATATATATATATATATATATATATATATATAAAAAGTAAGATATATAAAGTAAGACTAAGTGCTGCTGCAAGCACTTCTGCTTGGAGAACAGAGTAGTAAAATTTTGTACACCCTTCTTCAACGTAGACAACGGCGATATATATGAGCATCGAATACGCGTCACATCGTTCAATGCGAGCATCGTAGACGTTGACCTTCGCCCAGCGTGAGTATCGTGAGCGTGACATAGCGCCCGCTATATATATATATATATATATATATATATATATATATATATATATATATATATATATATATATATATATATATATATATATATATATATATATATATATATATATATATATATATATATATATATATATATATATATATATATATATATATATATATATAAAAGGACCCAAATATATATAATGGTGCAAATGGTGCAAAGCTTAAATTCTCTTAATAGTAATTCTACAAGCGATTATATATTTATATATATATTCGCTAAATCAACGAATGCTGCTAATATATATTATATAATATATATATATATATATATATATATTTATATATATATATATATATATATATATATATATATATATATATATATATATATATATATATATATATATATATTTATATATATATATATATATATATAAAACTGGTGGTTTCTCATACACCGTGTGTGAAGTCAACAAATTTGCCTGCTCACAACACAAACAATCTTTTTTGACAAACAATCTTTTTTGACAGAAATTGGAAAAGTTTTTTTCTTTTTTTTTTGTTTTATGGCAGATAGAACCAAGCTCACAGATGCCCCCTATCCATGCAAAGCATTCGTTGATTTAGCAGAATAGTAGAATTACTATTAAGAGAATTTAAGTTTTGTACCATTTGCGTCCTTTTGATCAGTTTTCGATCCTTTGCTGTAGCGGGAAACCCGAAAACTTAATTTTCCATACGGATGCTAAAATTATAGTCAAAACTAATCTCCCGATTCATTTATACACAAATCTATTGCATTTATATAAAAAATGCAATAACAAAATTTTAACACATTCTGTAAGGTAAGATCTTAAAAAAATTAAAATATTTTCTGGAACATTTAATCTTTTGTCTTTAGTACATTCAATCTTTTGTCATTCAATCTTTTGTCTTTAGTCTCTTTTAAAAAATTTACTTTAAAAAATATAATACAGTTGTAAATGGATTTAACACTTTCAAAAACAGTTTACGTATACATAAAATACCTTATTAAATTTTCGATGTTTTGAACGTCCGCAATGCTTATACGTTGACCAATTAATCCCAACTCTAGTTTAAAAAAGTCCCTTGTGACCTCACTAGATATTTGGTAAGTAGGTTTCTTATATAACGCTTGTATTGCTTCGTTTAATAAATGAGTACCTGTAACAATGTCATTATTCTTATATAAAATGTCATAAAACTGAAAAGGAAATTTACTAAATCTCGAAAATTTATGATTGAACACAATATAATGCGTACATTTTCTCAATGTTTTTGATTTAAAAAATAATTTTTTGCGTAATTTATTTTTTAACTGTTTGGAATTTAACTTGAATAATACAAAAAGTATTTCAGTTTGCTTATTGCGTGTATTTATGCTGTTTATTTTTTATGCCTCATTTGGCGCTAGTAGAACGTTGCATACACAATTTCCCTATTTTCACTTTTTCGACCACAAAATGTTTGAAGGTATGATGAAAGAAGAACATTACACAGTTTGTAAGGAGCAAGGCGGCAAATACTTGTGGCATTTTGCTCTGGAGAAAGCAACTAAAGAAATGACACATACAGAAAATATAGCTCATGTGACGTTCATAGGCATATATATCTGCCAATATGTGTCGAACACGAGACATATATTCATGGCGAGACATATATTGCATGGGTTGCTTAGTCAGCCATCCGAATCTGAGCGAGCGACAGTTTGTTGCACCCACAAATAATAATTATAAAGCTCCGTGATTCATCGTACGATCGATGAGTACGTGCCGAAGTCATTGCTGCAAACGATACAGCAATGTTGAGCAGGCATTTTTGCAACAGAGTCTCCACTCAATTTGGATAGTCGGCTTAGCTACCCGACTCCCTTTTGGAGCGGACAAAACTTTTGGCACTTACTTTTGGCGCAGTTTTTTTATTTTATTACTTGTTATTATTATTTTATTACTTATTATTAAATTACTTTGGAGTTAACATGCGTCGGTACACGATTGGCATTTTCGCTGTTTTGACGTGCTTGTATTTTTTCGTTAACTATTTGCTTAATGGGCTATGGTGGCAAACCCTTTGGGATATGCTGACGCTACCGTAAAGATTATTCTTCGTCAGATACTTGACCAACGCGCGTCAATAATCCGCCCAACAATTTCCCGGAACGAGCCAAATCAATTGTAAAAATTGTGTAAATAAATTAGACTTACAGCCTTATTTTGTATCTGTGGAACGAAAAAGCGGTGGCTACGCTCCCGCTTCTGTTCACGTTGCTGTTAAAACAGTATTTTGTAACTCTTATGATGAGCCCCGTTGAGCGCACTGGGTTTTACCTTTTTTTCGTACTAGTCAGCTGGTATGGAAAAGTTTTGTATTTGGTGTACACAAAGTCGACATTCACACGTTTATTTCTTTCTTATGATTATATGCATGCAATGAATTTGTTCTTATACCTGTTTTCTTCTTTTGCTTTGATCAACTTTTGTTTACCAAAGCCAGCTGGCAGGCGTGTATTTAAAAACGGGGAACAAATCGCAAATCGATGCTTAGAGCATTTTTTGAATAATAATGCAAAATTTTTATTTTGTGCTGTACTTTTATAAAGTGAAAATAAAAATGTTCTTCGAATTGTTAATGAGGAGCTCAGACGAGGAAAATTACAGCACAAACATTTCAGCCAGGGTACGCAACCCAGCATTGAGAAGCAGTGCATGCATTTTAGATATCACTTCAAAGCAAATTACACCTACCGTTTCTTCGAAATTTGGATTAAATGATTTTATAATAATTATTTAAATTATTATAATTTACGTTAGAAAAATACGTGAAATAAAAATGAAATGAAAAAGAAAAATGAAATAATTAAAAAAAATAAAAAAATCACCGAATAAAACTCCCGCACTCGTCGAGCTCTACGCACAAACTGTGCTAACGGTAGCATTTTAGCTCCCGCTTCTCAACGGGGCCACCGTTTGCGCTTCTGTTGTTACAAAATACGATTTTCTAACGTAAGCACGTAAGCAGTATGCAATTGTTGTTGTAAACCCAGCGGTACCGCTTCTTAACAGAAGCGGAACAGTAGCGCAAGCGGCGTTTATTCTGTGCACGCATTTTGATCAGCTGTTTTACGAATATAATAAAGAGTAACGTTGAGAAGCGGTACCCTTCGCAGATACAAAATACGGCTATTAGTGAGCACAATGTGTTTAATTATAACTGTCACATATTGCATTTATTTTCGAATTGCGTTTTCTGGGTAAATTCATCGAGCGCGCGCTGGCGGCTGGAGTACTTCGCTTATTGGATGTGGAAATGTTGACCCACTTTATTACATTTAATTATGAAATTATGTATTATTATAATAATACATAATTACTATATATATTAATTATGGCCAGAAACGTTTTTTTTTTGTAGCAATAGCCAACTGTTTCCGCGTTTAAGCTTCCGCGTTTAAGCGTATAAATAGAGGTTGAAAGCGAGATTCGTTGAAGTATATTTGCTAGAAGCCAGTCGACAGACAGAGTGTGGCTAGAAATGTAGCAAGTTTGTGAATTGTCAGGGGAAAATATTAGACAATATGCAGAGAGGTTGTATGCATTGAAGTCACAAGCCGAAGAGATTATAACGGGCAAATATCATATAAGGACCACGCTGGCACGGGCCTAATTTAGGATCTTGAAGTATCGGCAGTGAAAACTTTTTAAAAATGGGTCTCAGTGATTCGACGTTAAGGCCACACATTTTAGGGTTCTGGGCGATTTCCTTGAAGGGTTCGGTAGAGGAGAAAGTAAATGTGAACGGCGATATTCACCAGTGTAACCCGAGGCAGCCATCAGCATGCGATTAGCGCAAAAGTGAATAGTATCAGTTATATAGCGTGTCGCGTCCGTGGTCGAAGGTGGATGCTGCTGCCCACCGCAGTGCAGTGTTTGCTGATTTTGCTCGCGGCAAATGAAAATAGAAAAAATAGAACAACCACGTCTTACACTACACACAATAAAAACACAGTGCAAAAATATAACATAAAAACAGTGCATAAATCATAACACCAATCAATAACAACATCATAAATAATACAATTAAATAACAGAAATAGTCTATCAACCGGAAAACAGAGAACCAAGCGACAGACTTATTTATGCTCTCCGCAGTAAAGTGTTATATTTAACACTATTAGGATAATATAAGTACTACATATATATTTGCTTATATGTACATATTCCTTTTCAAATGCATTCCCGTCCATTCGGAGGAATTAGGAACCGAATTTTAATAAATTGGGAAATCGCAACTCTTCACAATCACACAGGTGTCAAATGCGCTTCATGTCAATTTTTCAAATTCATTTAAATTGCGAGAATGCAACTTTTAGAATCACACAGGTGTCAGGTGCACCTTGCATTCCCGTTGATTTCCAAAAGAACTAAAAACAAATTTATTTAAATAGCGAAATTGCGAATATTCAAAATCACGCCACACACAGGTGTATATATAGTATTTGCTTATATGTACATATTCCTTTTCAAATGCATTCCCGTCCATTCGGAGGAATTAAGAACCGAATTTTAATAAATTGGGAAATCGCAACTCTTCACAATCACACAGGTGTCAAATGCGCTTCCTGTCAATTTTTCAAATTCATTTAAATTGCGAGAATGCAACTTTTAGAATCACACAGGTGTCAGGTGCACCTTGCATTCCCGTTGATTTCCAAAAGAACTAAAAACAAATTTATTTAAATAGCGAAATTGAGAATATCCAAAATCGCGCCACACACAGGTGTCAAATGCGCTTCGTATTTCCGTCGAGTTTCGAAGGAATCAAAATTGCAAAATTGCAATTCTTTAGAATAACGATTCTAAAGAATTGCTTTCCCAAGGTAGACTTCGAACCCCCGAAAATTGCAAGATAGGTAATAATGTGGCTATAAATGCCGCCTTAGAATAAGTAGCAGAGACAGTTGCATTAAGTGGATTGTCGAATAAAGTTAAGTTTTGAATTAAGTTAAAAGTAAAGATAAGTCTAAAATTGTAAAGTAAAAAAAGTGAAAATAAATAAAGTGAAAAATAAAGAAAAAATAAAAAAAGAAATAAGTCTAAATTATAAGTGAACTCAAAATTGGCGCAGTCGGCAGGATATGCCGAGAAATCCTTAATTCAAATAAGGATAGCGTAATATAAATTGCACAAGAGCATATCCGAACACTGAAATTTTTTTTCCAAGAGAAAAAAAAATTAAAAAGGTTTTCTAAGAAGAAAAACTTTAAACACTCCAAATAATTTTCCCAGAGGAAGAACTAAATCTAATTTTACAAAACTTTAAAACGAATCAAAAAGAATTTTCTAAAGTAAAATAAATTAAAGACAAAAATTATAAACTAACAAAAAGTGAACAATATACACAACAAACAGAACGAACAACAACAAAAATTTTTAAACACCAAATGCTGCCAGAAGAGGAACAAATTTTAGAAGGCGAACAAGGACAATTATCATTCACACCACTACATCAAGAAGTAGCCCATCCTATCTACGTAGACGAGGACGAGGAAACCAAGGACTACACGGAAGAACTCGCCGAAATACAGTACAGAAGGATTTCACAGAAGAATTTCGCCGAAGCACTGTAAAATATCCTTTTTTAAATATAAATATATTTAGTATACAATATTATTATATACTATATGCCATATTACTATAAACTATATACCATATTACTATTATTATTTTATTTTAATACTTTAAACAAAATTAAATAAAATGGCAGAAAATAATGCAAATCAAATAACTATTAACCCCTTGAAATATTTAAATAATTTGCCTGAGTTTCACGGAGATTTAAGGGACCTCCATAATTTTATAAATTTACTAGAATTTTATAGATTTTAATAGAATACATCCCTTATTACAAACTTACGACGATATTTCTCAACTTGTATTTTCTGACATAATTAACGGAAAACTTAAAGGTAAAGCGAGACAAGCACTTGAAATCAACTGCCACGCGATTACATGGAGCGACATAAAGAATGTCCTTAACAACAAATTTGGTGATAGGTTAACTTGCGACGAATTATACGACGAACTTTGGGCCGTGACATTTAAAACATATACGATAGATTTTTATAACGAAATAAAATATAAATTCCGGAACCAATGAAAAGTATACTAGTCTGCAGAAATCCAAATGGTTTAGAAGAGACTATGGACATTTTATTCCAAGCAGGATACTCATACTGGTCTATGCAAAAATCAATATCACATAATTCCAACAGTCACGAATCACATACAAATAGACGAAATTATAATAAAAACAGACTAAATTTAGATCGTCCAAACTCACCACAACAAAAGCATCTTAGACAAAAACCGATGTGAAGTTAGAAACCGATTCGCAGCAACCGATTCGCCGCATTTTTTGCGGCAAAACGAATTTTTATTCAAAATATGAACACGCACTGGATCAAATGGTTTTTATCTATGGGTTTTATCTGATCTTTCCACCACTAGTGGATACCAGTGCTTGTCAAACACAAAATCAAATAAAACAACAGAACAGCTTTGAGAGCAGAGAAGCTTTCTGTTTTAGGCAGAAATTTTAGCAGAATTAGCAGCCCGAAATGAAATAAATTTAAGTTATTTTTAACCTTTTATTTAATTTTTAAATTTTAAAGTTTTTTAAAGTTAATTTCTAATTTGTAACATTGTTACTTGTTTAAAAAGAAATCATTAAACAAATCTTAAAATGAACTGTAAATTATCTCATTGTAAAGAGGAAATATACATTTAAAAATTTTGGTGAGAAGAATGAAGAACACAACACATTATTTCCACAACGTTTGGTGAAAAAGTTTTACAAGAAATTTGTTACATTACTACGCTATTTTTAAGTGTATACAGGTAGCATATGTGGTTTTTAACACAATTAAGATCCTTTTCTTATTACACATTTAATATATTTATTTCGAATATTTCTCAATTTTCTGAATAATACTTGTGCTATAAAACAATTAAATGTTAATTGTATGACATTGTAACATTGAGCACTAAATTGAAAAGTGGCATAATTTTAAAAGCTCTATTTCGCAACTTAATTTGTTACCACGATAAAAACTAGAAGTGAAAAATAATTTGTTCCTTAAAAATAGAATTCTGTGTATTAAAAATTGTGGCAAACTACTTAATTCAAATGGAACGTGTAAGTTATTATAAATACGAAAAGCATTGAAGATGCAGAGTGTTATATACATATATATATCTCTTAGGAAGTAGCTGAATCTCCCAACGGCACTGAAATGCAGAAAAAGAATGAAAGAGCTCAAACAATGAAGGTAAGAACGTTAATTAAAATTAATTTCGAGTAAATACTGAATAGTCTTAAATAAATCGATCAAAAGCTCTCTCTTCAAATTAACTGCGCCTTAACGATCAAGTTTAAATCTGGTTTTCATTGAATGCTTTCTCGGTTTTTCATTGTTGGCTATTACTGTGAGCGTCAAAAGTGAGTCAACACCAACGAAATTTTTCCATAACTCAATATTATGAAAAGAAACTGTTGTACACATCGATTTTTATTGTAAAAACTGAAAGGATTATTCATTAACAATAATATAAATAAAATAAAAGTGAACTTACAAGTGCAGATAAAATAAATAAGAATTATTAAATTATTATTAATGCGTAGGATAGATTCAACCACCTTAGTTGTAAAATCTAGAGGGATTTTCCTCCACTTATCTGAAAGCGCTGCATTTATCGTTTCCTTGCTAATTATATTCTTTTTACGTATTCTTCGGTCCAAGTTCCCCGACATCCGATGTTGTATTTGGTATATAGTATAGTAGTATTGACAAATAAGTAAAAAGAATATAATTTAATAATTTTTATTTCTTTTATCTGCACTTGTAAGTTCACTTTAAAATCGTAAAATATGAAGTTATTTTCACTTCTTTAAAAAAAATGTACGCAATATTTGGTTATAGTTTTTTTATTTATATTGTTAATGAATAATCCTTTCAGTTTTTACAATAAAAATCGACGTGTACAACATTTTCTTTTCATAATATTGAGTAATGGAAAATTTCGTTGGTATTGACTCACTTTTGACGCTCACAGTAATTAATTGGGTCTGCCACCACATGGTTTTCCACTTCGTACTTTTAAAACCTTTTTTAGTTTTGGTTGGAGGCAATTATTATATTTAATTCAAATAACGGCAATGAACATATTTTAAAGCAAGTTTTAAACTGTTTTCCAAAATACGTAACTTTTATGTTTCAATTGACGATGTTTTATTTAGAAAACTTCGTTTTATAAACTTTCATACAATTCAGCTAGAATCCAACAGATGGCTCTACTAAAAACTTTATTAGTATTGTATCAAACTTAAGTTTAAGATTGTGTAAAGATTATTCAGTACTCTCATGATACTAAGCTGCTGTTGTAAGGATCTATTTTATGCCGTTCTTTATGTAGCAAAGCTTAATCGATCACCTACATATTGCATTGTATAGTTCTGGGCAAGTTTATTGATTTGATTATAAAACAAAGGAAATTCTCTGAAAACTTTTAAAAATTTTCATTTATGTAACCGGTGATTTAGTGCGATATTTTGAGTGGTTACAAAATTTTGAAAAGAAAAGATTTCTAAGTAGTAACACGTGTTAAATGTCTACTTAAATATTGAATCATGCAAATTTTTTATTCCTGCAATGGAATAGTCCCATAATATTATCAAAAGCTTTGCAAATACTAAATTAAGAAAAAGACGAAATGTATTCTTACATATATCTTAGAACATAGTAAGTAGAAATCCTGACTGAAAATAATCATATACTAATTTAGGCTTTCGATAATACCAGTGAAAAATTAAAAAATAAAGATGGAATTTGTGATGCATACCGTAAGGTCAGTATAAATAATAGTTATTATAATACTATAAATATAGACACCTTTTTTGTTTAATAGGAAAAAGGACAATTTAAAAAATCAACTCTTTCTACTGAGGACTTTGCGAAGAAGTTATGTCAATCGATGGAAGAATGCAAACTCGATGCGTCCAAAATTGTAGCCCCATCTTTAACTCGGGCGGTTTTATGTAATATATGTTCTAAATTTAAGTTTTTGTCTTTCTCTAATTCCAAAGATTTAAAATTTATTCGTAATTTTTATGCAAGGAATTTCTTAGAAATTCGGCAATTGATTTTGCTGGAAGCTAACAAAGAAAATGTAGAAATTGTAGACTCAATACAACAAGAGCAACAAAAGCACCTATTAGAGCCATTAGCGGCAGAAATTACTTCTAATGTTCAATTAGCCACTCACTCTTCTACCCTCGTTTCCACTTTAAGTAAAAGAAGCGCTTCAGAGGTTGTACAATTTGTTCAACTGCCTGCGAATGGGCCAACTCTACCCGACCTAATAACCTCTACTAATCAATTAACAGAATTCACTGTTCCACAGAAGCAATGCAGTACTTATTTAAATGCTTCCAACTTTTGTTTATTTCAGACCCTATTTTACTTCAGAACTATGTTCCATCACCTACTAAGTATGTCCTTTCGCCTATTACTGAGGCCGCTCCACATAAAGTACCAGCCGTAGATCAATTATCCGAAACCGTACCAGCTTCCACTTTTGTGCTAGCTCTAAAACCCATTTCATTAACGAATAATGCTACGTTCGATCCATCTCGCTCTAAACTAAGTTTAACGGAATCGGCAAATTTCAGTCCTACTGACAAACAATAATACTTTGAAATAATACTTATTTGCAAATAATACTTATTGCATAATAACCGAGAAATAATACTTATTGCAAATTACAATTAACGGAAGCTCAATATGACCAAATCGTCGACGAACAAAGAAATGACTTGACAAAAGACTACTTGTATTTTTTGAAGCCACTTATGGAAGAAATGACTTCTTGCGTTCTGGTAGCAAAATTAAAAGTTAAGCAAGTTAATTACTTGTATAGAATTAATCTGGTTTGCAGACATATAAATTGCATGACATATACTTTGTATATTCCAAAAAAAGCATTTGTGGATTCACAGTATGTGGAAATTCCAGTCTGTTGTAAAGGAAACAAATGCCATGAGTCATCAATAACAGGACATGTGCGTGGAAAATATAGAGATGATTTTAAAAAAAAACTGCTCAATATATATACGTCGGAATATCGCCAAGAGGCAGTAAGAAATTGCAACAAAACTTTGCTCTTAGAGGAGAAAAACCTTCAAAATATATATTCAGATTCATGTGTAAGGAAAATAAGAAGTGAGGCATTAAGGGAAACCGATCTTGATAAAGACGATTTTAAAGATGTTTTAAAAATTATGGACCAGGAAAAAAAAAGATGGAAATATTTATGTTCAAAAAATTTCCAGGAAACTTGACATTCATCTGTATAGCGAACGCCAAATCAAATGTGCAAAAATTTGCTCCAGTTATAATGATATACTAGGCCATATTGACGCTACAGGATCGATAGTAAGAGATTTGCCTGAGGCAGGAAGAGTTATTTATTATTATGCCATCGTAATAAAAACTACAAATGGAAGAACGCTAGCTATTTCAGAGAGAATATCATGTCTTCACGACCAAAACTCGGTTCAGTGTTGGCTGTCATCATTTCGAGAGAAATGTGTAGAGCTAAACACATGGCCTATATTCACGACAGTTGTATCAGATTTCAGCATGGCCTTTTTATATGCTTCCTTCCTGGCTTTTAATAAAATGGAATTAATAGATTATATAAAACTGGCATACGAAATTGTTGTAAGTGGTTCCAACATATTAAGAAACCACATGGTCCTAAAATTATGCGTCTCACATTTTCAACATAATGTCGCCAAAGAGGTGAACAAACATTTTTCACACCCTCATGCAAAGAAAATTAAAGAGATGATTACTTATATTTACGAGGAAAGTAATTATGAAAATATAAAACAATGGTGGAAAAACTTTTGTACACTGTTACTATGCAAAGCTAAAAATAATGCAGTGCAAGAAATTACTCTCTCATTAATAAAACTGTGTGTTGAAGATGATGGAAAAAATAAAGAATATATTATGGACTACATGGAAATGGAGGACTACATGGGAATCAAACGCCAACAATAAAAATAGTTTATTTTATAAAGATTTCCTAATCCTATATGAAAATGTTAAACGAAGTATGGAGCAAAATGTAGAAAGTTCAGAAATAAACCCTTTTTACAATCCACAATTTTTAAATGTTTTTATAAAAAGATATGCCCCATATATGCCATTTAGAAAGAAATACAACTATGATAAACAGCATCATATTACCAATGGACGAGTTGAGGAAATTTTAACCATATAAAAACGCAATGTATTGGGTCAAATATTAAGATTGGAAAACTCCCTCTCAAACTTGGTAGATTTATAAAAATCCTTAAGGATTTAAATGGTTACTATTGTACTGAAATAGAGCTCAATATACCCAATAGAAGATGCGCCACAAAACGTTCTCTCGACGTAAGCCCAGCAGCTGAGGAATGGTCCAAAAAAAATAAAATGACGAAAGCTTCTAGAAATTTAACACATTTCGATAGGCAAAGTATAAAGAAAGTTCTGAATAAGCACAGAATTGAACAGTCTATGAAATTTGGATTAACTGCAAAAGATGCAATTTCGAAATACCGTAAATTTCCCAATGGCGTAATTAAAAATATTGAAAGATATAAAAAAGTAGCTAACAATAGGTTAAGCGATAATTTCTTAATATGCGTTAGAGATCTCAAATCTCAACAAACGGATTTTAATGATATATACCTCATTTTATTCCTGGAACCATCTACTTTCACGTGAGGTCTGTCCGGTTACGTCTTATTGATATTTGTGGTCTGTGGGCGTGTTTGACTGATACCTTATTTTCACCTACTATTCTCTCACTCCCACACCTTTTTCAAATGCATATTTCACAAATCTCAACAAACGGATTTTAAAGAAATATACCTCATTTTATTCCTGGAACCATCTACTTTCACGTGAGGTATGTCCGGTTACGTCTTATTGATATTTGTGGCCTGTGGGCGTGTTTGACTGATACCTTATTTTCACTTACTATTCTCTTACTCCCACACCTTTTTCAAATGTATATTTCACAAATCTCAACAAACGGATTGTAATGATATATACCTCATTTTATTCCTGGAACTATCTACTTTTACGTGAGGTATATCCGGTTACGTCTTATTTATATTTGTGGCCTGTGGGCGTGTTTGACTGATACCTTATTTTCACTTACTATTCTCTCACTCCCACACCTTTTTCAAATGCATATTTCACAAATCTCAACAAAAGGATTTTAATGAAATATACCTCATTTTATTCCTGGAACTATCTACTTTTACGTGAGGTATATCCGGTTAAGTCTTATTTATATTTGTGGCCTGTGGGCGTGTTTGACTGATACCTTATTTTCACTTACTATTCTCTCACTCACACACCTTTTTCAAATGCATATTTCACAAATCTCAACAAAAGGATTTTAATGAAATATACCTCATTTTATTCCTGGAACCATCTACTTTCACGTGAGGTATGTCCGGTTACGTCTTATTGATATTTGTGGGCTGTGGGCGTGTTTGACTAGCACAAAATAAGCTCGCATTTTGGTACTTACATTCAAGTGCATATTGCACAAATTCCGAAGCCCAGTTTGTTATACATATTTATTTAGTATGTTGCTAGGACCCCACTGAGTACTTGTGGGTTATCCTGTTGCGTTTTAATTGTTATTTATCTTCTGTAATTTTGCTTTTCGCAGTATATGTATATAAAAAAAAAATATTATGTTCGTGCCTAAAAGTATGCCACAAAAATTTTTTCGCGGCGAAGTGTTGTGATTGGTCAGCATCGGTTGCTGCGATTCGGTTTCTAACTTCACGGCAGTTAGACAAAACACTTAGCGACAAAATAATGAACCCCACATATACAGACCTCAAAATCAAGCAAACGAACACAGACACCAAAATCAAGCAAACGAATACAGACACCAAAATCAAGCAAACATATACAGACTCCAAAATCAAGCAAACATATACAGACCCCAAAACCAAGCTTACATGAATAGACCAAACAATTTGCAACAAAATCCACCAAATGCCTACAGACAAAATCAAGTAAATTATCCTGAGCCAATGGATATCAATCATATCCAAACCGAACGAAGAAATTACCACCCACAAAGCAGACAAATCCAATTGAATAACACAGATCAGAACCAAAATACTAACAATAATATGGCATCAAATTTTCCTTTAACAGCCTCAACAGCGCCCTACCCCATATAATAATACAAACTAATGTAAGACCACTTAGATTTATAATAGATACTGGAGCCACCCACTCCATAGTTAATCCAGGAGTTTGTCATCCAAAATGGCAAATAACATCAGACGAAATTTTTATTAGGACTCTCCAAAATACAATTAAAACTAAAGAAAAAGTTAGAAAACCTTTATTTCCAGAATTAGGAAATCCTAATAATTTAATAAAATTTATAGTTTGAAAATTTCATGACTCGTATGATGGAATCATTGGAAATTATATTCTTAAAAACTTAGAAGTTATAATTGATTATAAAAGCAACGAAATAAAAATTGGAAATAGAGTAGTCCCACTTTATTTTGGACAAAGAGTTGATATACCAATCGGACAAAAAGACGGACTAACAGAAACACCTATAGAAAATGAAAAGAAACAAATATCACTAAAAACAGATAACTTTAATATTACTGAAGAAAAAAATTTTAATTCCAAATTCGAATTGATCACTTAAATATTGAAGAGAAGAAAGGTTTGCTAAAGATAGTAAACAAATATTCGGATATTTTCTATGAAGAAAATGGTCCTCTCTCTTTTACAAATAACATTAAGCATAAAATTCGAACAACAAATGATATCCCAATACATGTCAAATCATACAGATACCCATTTATACATAAAAATGAGGTTCATAAACAAATTGAAGAAATGCTGAAAAATAAAATAATTAGAAATAGTAACTCTCCATATTCAGCACCAGTCTGGATCGTATCTAAGAAGATCGATGCCAGCGGCAAGCAAAAATTGATATTATTTATAGATTACCGTAAATTAAATATAGTAACAATAGATGACAGATATCCAATCCCTAACATAGACGAAATCCTTGATAAACTGGGTAGATGCCAGTATTTCACAACGCTTGATCTAGCTAAAGGATTTCACCAAATTGAAATCGATGAAAACGATATTCATAAAACTGCATTTAGTGTAGAAAACGGTCATTACGAATTTTTAAGAATGTCATTCGGTCTGAAGACAGCAACAGCGACATTCCAAAGATTAATGAACAACGTATTAAGAGAACATATTAATAGGATTTGTTTAGTATATTTGGACGATGTAATTATTTTCTCTACATCATTGCAGGAACATTTAGTAGCAATTAATCAAGTTTCTAATACACTAAGTAAGGCGAATTTAAAAATACAATTAGATAAACGTGAATTTTTAAAGAGAGAGACAGAATTTCTTGAGCATGTAGTAACACCAAACGGCATAAAACCAAATACCTAAAACAGCTAAAGAAATAAAACAATTTCTAGGACTCACGGGTTACTACCGTAAATTCATAAAAGATTACTCTTTAATTGCTAAGCCTATGACTAAATATTTAAAGAAAGATGCCAAAATAGATATAAAGAACCAAGAGTATATAGACAGCTTCGAGACATTTAAAACTGTTCTCACAAATGACCCAATACTAAGATACCCTGACCACAGTAAGACTTTCACAGTAACAACAGACGCTAGTAATTTTGCTTTAGGAGCAATACTATCTGTCGTCGATCATGGGGAGAACTGGCGTTTTAACATAGGTAGGTAGCTAGATAGCTAGGTGGCTAGATAGCAGGGTTCGTAAATGCTCGCTCTCGAGCGCTCTTTTCATAAAAATCATTGCTACTGCTTCTCTCTCCCTCTCACCGCATAATATTATTTTAGGATAGGAGAGAAAGTATGTATTTGATGCATAATTTTTAAATTGTCTCTCGACTGCAAAAGCAACTGTTGTTGCTACCCAAATTAATATAAACATTTTTTTATTCACCAAAAAGTCATTCATTATAAATCTAAGAAATTTTTTAAAAAGATTTATGAACGCCTCTTACAATCTTCCTAGCAAAAGAAGCGATCAATCGACTGCTCACTTACGACGGCTCCGGAGCTCGGAGCTGCTCACTACCTGAGAGCTCGGAGCTGCTCCCAAGCTCAGAGATCGCAGTTGATCGGAGCTCGGAGCTCGGAGCTGCTCACTACCCGAGAGCTCAGAGCTGCTCACCAGCTCAGAGCTCGCAGTTGATCGGAGCTCGGAGCTGCTCACAACCTGAGAGCTCGGAGCTGCGCACCAGCTCAGAGCTCGCAGTTGATCGGAGCTCGGAGCTCGGAGCTGCTCACTACCCGAGAGCTCGGAGCTGCTCACCAGCTCAGAGCTCGCAGTTGATCGGAGCTCGGAGCTGCTCACTACCCGAGAGCTCGGAGCTGCTCACTACCCGGGAGCTCGGAGCTGCTTACCAGCTCAGAGCTTGCAGTTGATCGGAGCTCGGAGCTGCTCACTACCTGAGAGCTCGGAGCTGCGCACCAGCTCAGAGCTCGCAGTTGATCGGAGCTCGGAGCTGCTCACTGCTGTTATTGTTTTTTGCTCCGGCTCGCTCGTGCTCTCGATTTGAAAATGAGCGGCTCGTGCTCGTGCTCATAACAAAGTTAAGAGCCACGACTCGGGCTCGCTCCTGCTCTCGTAAGCAAAGGCTCTTTTGAGCGAGCCGGAGCGCTGATAATTTTTTCTGTTGCTCCTGCTCGGGAGCGCGAGCGAGCCGGAGCGAGCATTTATGAACCCTGCTAGATAGCTAGATGGCTTGTTTATTCTAAACGTTATACATGAAGCAAGTTGACAATATATATTATATATAAATTTAACATTAAACTCACCGCAGTTTTCTTTCTCCCTCGCTGGCTGATCTGACACGACTAATTTTAAAGTTGCTCGGAACAGACGCATTAGCTGAACTTCGATTTCAAGGTTACTTGAAGAATAACGGAGGAAAGAACAATGAAGTAGTGAGCACACTGTCAGTCAGCGAGAGAGAGAGAAACTGGAGGAGTAAGTTTAACTGTTCGCAACACCAAACAGGGTGAGTTTGAAACTGGCTGTTCGTAACATCCCCGGCCCCGTGAATCGCTCACGATTCACTCACAATATCTAGGACAGCCAATTTCGAGATCGGGCGACGTACGACTCCCTTCGCGGTTTGAACATCGGCTCTTCTGGCTACTCCATCCGACCCTGGATACAGCTTTAGCACTCGTCCGCGGCACCACTGGTTTCTCGGTACGTTGACATCGCAGATGAACACGAGTTGTCCTTCCGTTACTGGCTTAGCGCTTTGGCACCATTTCGATCGTCGCGTTAGCGTTGGCAAAAACTCTGCGATCCACCGCTTCCAAAACCTGTCTCGAAGTTGGCGGGCACTTCGCCATTGCTTTCGCAATCGGCACGGATGAACATCCGGTTCTTTCACGCTCGGTGTTTGCGCCGTGTTTGCTGATCCCAAGATAAAATGATTCGGTGTTAATGGCTCTTCCAGGTTTGGGTCAATAGGAAGGTGCGTTAACGGCCTAGAGTTGACAACGTTCTCGGCCTCAATCAAGAAACATTGTGAGGTGTGCTCTCGTGGGGCTGTTTCCTTGAGCGTACGGCGCAATACCCTTTTTACCGCCTGAACCATACGTTCCCACACTCCTCCTTCTGACGGGTTAAGCGGAGAGGTAAAGAGCCACTCTATGCCCTTTGACGACAATTCCTCTTGCAAGCGCGCCCACAGTCGAACACATCTTCAAATTTAATCGCTTCATTGTTGACACCAACGAAGTTAGTCCCATTATCCGATCGTATCCTCTTTGGAACCCCGCGGGGATTTATAAAGTTGCAAATGGTAATGATGCATGCATCTGTTGACAGGTCATGCGCGATTTCCAAGTGGACTGCGCGAATTGTCAGGCAGGTAAAAAGCGCTATCCATCTCTTTTCCACGCGGCGTCCGATAGTTATCAACAGAGGGCCGAAGTAGTCTAAGCCTGTATAGGTGAACGGTCTAACGAAGGGTATCAGCCTATCCTCCGGCAACGACCCCATAATCGGCTGAATCGGCTTGGCTCGAAGAATTGTGCACGCTGCACATTTGGCAACTACACTTCTCAACCTTTGACGAATTCGCGGAATCCAATATCTGCGCCGAATTTCACATATCGTTGCCTCGGTGTTTTGATGCTTCGCCAAATTATGATGATGTAATATTAGAAGCTCGGTGAAACGGCTCTCAGGCGGTAAGATTATTGGACGTCTCACGTCGTATGGTAACCAGCTTGCAGCGTCAATACGCCCAGCCACTCGTAGGAGCCCATGGTCGTCTAGGTAGGGCGTCAATTTATGCAGTAGACTGTTGCGACACACACCTGCACCCTTTTCAACGTCCCTTATTTCAGCGGCGTGCTCTTTTTGAACTAGTCTGCAAATCAAATTGATGCTCGAGTCCAACTCTCGTGCTGTGAGCCCTAGTGAATTACTATCAGGCGCGGCTTGTTTGCGGCAAATGCAAATGAATCGTAGTACGTACGACACGGTTCTAATAGGCCTGAGAAAGGACGAAAAACGGTTAAAATTGATCAAACGGCAACTTACTGCAATCAAGATATGACGACGGCAAAGCTCCTCGTTGTCAGTTGTGGATGATTGATTCGTATTATCGACTGGCCAAACTTCCTCGGATTCCTTCAGAAATTCAGGTCCTTTAGCCAACGGGAACCGGCGGAAAATTCAGCACGGCGATTGCGACGTGTCGCCTCATCGGCAACATTTTCACCGGTGGGTAACCACTTCCAGTTCAACGGCTGTGACGAATCCAATATCTCGGCAATTCTATGCGCCACAAACGGTTTGTAGCGGCGGTGTTCACTGTTAATCCACTCTATCACCGTTGTGGAGTCGGTCCAGAGAACATATCGTTGGATTTGTAAGCTGTGATTTTTCGTTATGGTGTTCATCAGGCGGCACCCCAGAACGGCGGCTTGTAGCTCTAGGCGCAGAATAGTGATGCGCTTCAGCGGCGCGTATCTCGTTTTTGCAGATACAAGACTCGTACTCACTCCATTTTTATGGTCATATCTCCAGTACGCTACAGCGCGTCGACGAATATATGGAGTTGTAAGTTTTTTGGGTGACCATCACAAATATAAAAACGGGAAACACTAAAGTGTACTACTTTTGGCATTTGGCTGCGCCATTGGTTCCATATTATCGCAACTTCTTGAGGCACGGGTTTGTCCCATGGAATTTGACGGCGCCAAACTTCGCGCAGCAGCAGTTTGACACATATTATAAAATGGCTCAAAAGTCCCAATGGGTCGAAGACTGACATTATTATTCTGAGCAACTCTCTTTTTGTCGGGTGCCTAAGTCCGCTTAAGACTTCGTCCGCCACACGATTGAACCTTAGTTTGTATTTAAAACAGTCGGCCTGTGGCTGCCAAAATAACCCCAATACCTTCTCAATAAAGAAGTTACCAGTTTGACGGAATTGCAGGACCTTTTGTTCACCCTCAAGTGCTCGAACGACTTGCGGCGAGTTTGAGGTAAACCCGCGTAGATCAAAACCACCATTTTTATGAATGTCGCGCACTCTAGTCGAAATGTCAATTGCCTCTTCAGCTGTGTTGAAGCTGTCGACATAATCGTCCACGTAGTGGTTATTCAAAATCGCCTCAATGGCGCGCTCGTGATGGTGGGGCCGATGATCTACAGCGTTGACGGTTTTGACATAATCCGCTGCGCACGACGAACAGGCTGCTCCAAAGGTCATGACCGACATTTCATACACGTCCGGTGGGCGACTGTCATCGCCGCTACGCCACAAGAATCGTTGCGCAGATCTGCCAGCTGGCTGGACTTCTATTTGATGATACATCTCCTTGATGTCGGCGCAAACGGCCACATTTCCCTCTCGAAAGTGATATAATATTGATGGCAACTCGCGGAGATTTTGAGGGCCTTTAAGAAGGTAGTGGTTTAAAGATTTACCTTGTACTTCGGCGGCGGCGTCAAATACGAGTCGCAGTTTACTGGGCTTATTGGGGTTCAGTACCCCGAAGTGCGGCAAAAACCAAGTTCGGTGCTCCGTCGGTTTGATTTCCGCCGGCTGTAATTTCCGCGCATACCCTTTCGTGACATAGCTTTCGATGACAGATTTGTAGGCCGTGGCGAATCCTTAATTTTGTTTCATTTTCCTCTCTATTTGGTTTAGGCGCTTTAGTGCCATAGGGTAGCTGTTGGGCATCTCAAACTCATCTTTTTTCCAGAGAAGACCGGTTTGAAATCTATCGCCTGTTGTCTTCCTCACTGTTGTCTTCTGCAAAATCTCCTTTGCTCTGATGTCGTCACTGCTGAGAACTGGCGGCAATGGCTTAACGCCAAAATTTTCAGTTTTGAAATAATCGATTACTAATTCATGTAGAGAATTATCTTCTTCGGCGTTGGTGAGTAGGCAAGCTGGTTGCTGATTATTCAGCCTATTTCCATTTATTGGTCCAAAAACGACCCATCCTAATTCCATTTTTACAGCGTATGGTCCACCATCTTCAACGCCGCACGGATGTCCTCGTGGTATTCCTAAGTGGCAATGGTCTAGCCCGATAAGAAGTTTCAGCTCAACATCTGAATATGGCCGCAGTGGTAGCTTTTGGAGTGCTACGCAGCTGCGCAGATCTTGCTCTGCTAAACTTTGTGCCGGCAAACTTAGGTTAGCTATTCCGTGGACGTTCTTCAAAAAGTGCTTTTTCTTCATCCCTAGGCCACTAATATACAGATCTACTACTTCGGATGGCTCCTGAGCGGCTCTGCCTGCCACCCATTGTATGTTGAGGCTGCGCTGTTTACCTTGAAGTCCAAGCAGGTGCATTAGAGTTTTGTCAATCAATGAAACTGAGGAGCCTTCGTCAAGCAAGGCATACGTGTCGATCACTTCGTTCGGACCATAAAGAGTGACCGGTAGCACTCGAAAGAGTAATTTTCTAATCGACGATGCACCTGAACCGCAACTCAGGACAACTTCTTCCGTGCCGCTGGCTCTCGTAGTCTGCGTTACCAGGTTCTTTGGCTGCTCTTCGTGCAGAAGATTGTGATGTCGTCTTTGGCAGCCGGCTACGCCACAAGTTCTTCTAATGCGACATTCGCGCGTGGCGTGATCAGGTTGCAAACAACTGAAACAGAGGTGATGTCGCTTGGCTAAAGACCACCTCTCTGGGACTGTTGAGTCGCTAACTGTTTTGCACTTTGAGGTTTTATGCGGGCCTTGACATACAGGGCATTTCTGATTACGAGTTTGCGTTGGGTATTTGAGGGTGTGCAATACTGGACGTCTTTTACCCTCTTTTTCCTCGTTATCTTGGACGGCACGAATTATATCTGCTAAATCTGCCATCCAATCACTAAAATGTATGATTGCCGGATACGGCTTAATTTGTGAAGCATGTCTTGCCCATTCGACCCGCTTACTTATTGGAAGTTTGGAAACTAGCTCTTCCAATAATGTTGGGTTCGTGATATGCTGTTGCCCATTCGCTGCCTGTAGAAACACCGACAAGTTCTTCACAGTAGTGGCAAACGGTATCAGGCGTGCGACGGCATTTTCCGGAATCGGATGTAAGGCTCGAGCCTGATTCAATTGGCTACGTATAAGTTGGTCTGGCCGACCGTATCTGTTAGAGAGCTGGTTAATAATGGCACCAACATTATTTGGGTGAATAAGCAGGGATTTCACCGTGTCTCTGGCATCTCCCGACAAGGACTTTTGCAGTCGCTGGTTGTTCTCCAGATTTGTGTAATTGTAAGCAAGTGATGACTGTGTATAGGCTGTGTAGAATATTGGCCAATCTTCCGGATTACCGGAGAACTCGGGCAAGTCCTGAAGCTTCCTTGGCACCACCATACTAGGCGCATTGAGGGCGTGCGCCGATGACAACTCATAAATGTTGTTTGCTTGCAGCGGCTGTGCGGGGACTGACGCTGTTGGTGCATTCGACGACGACGGCGCGAATGACTCACAAGTGTTGTTTATTTGCAGCGGCCGTGCGGGAATTGAGGCTGTTGGTGCATTCGACGACGGCGGCGCGAATGACACCAATGTTGCTACATCATATGAAGCAGGCGACAATGGTGCTTGGTCGTTTGACATTGGTGATTGGCTTTGTATTGCGGAGAAACTGGGAGAACTGGCGTTTTAACATAGGTAGGTAGCTAGAAAGCTAGGTGGCTAGATAGCTAGATGGCTTGTTTATTCTAAACGTTATACATGAAGCAAGTTGACAATATATATTATATATAAATTTAACATTAAACTCACCGCAGTTTTCTTTCTCCCTCGCTGGCTGATCTGACACGACTAATTTTAAAGTTGTTCGGAACAGACGCATTAGCTGAACTTCGATTTCAAGGTTACTTGAAGAATAACGGAGGAAAGAACAATGAAGTAGTGAGCACACTGTCAGTCAGCGAGAGAGAGAGAAACTGGGTGAGTAAGTTTAACTGTTCGCAACACCAAACAGGGTGATTTTGAAACTGGCTGTTCGCAACACTATCTCAAGACAACCACCCCATATCTTTTGCCAGTGGAACACTTAATGAGCATGAAATAAATTATAGCACGATTGAGAAGGAGTTACTCGCAATAGTTTGGGCAACAAAATACTTCCGTCCTTATCTTTTTGGACGAAAATTTATTATTGAAACTGACCATAAACCTCTAACGTGGCTTTTTTCGATAAAGGAACCAAATTCTAAATTAGTGAGATGGAGGCTAAAACTGTCCGAGTTTGACTACGAAATTAAATACAAAAAAGGCAAGAAGAGTGGAAATGTCGATGCACTCTCCCGAATAGAAATTCCTGAAGTACATTTAAATACATCCGAAAATTCTACAAGTAACATAACAGAGAGCGAATGCAGTGTCAACGTATTTAAGACCCAAATAATAACAAAAAATCTTATCAGACTCATTAAATATTAAAACAAATAAAATATTTAATAATATAAGGAAAATTATATCAGTTAAGAATTTAGATAAAGATACCTTAATAACACTGTTTAAAAACCATTTCGATTCTAACAAATTAAACGCTGTTATAATAAATGAAGAATATTTATCGTTATTTAAAAATATTCACGAAGAAATATTTTCCAAATTAAAATTAATAATATGTAAGAAACTTTTAAAAGACATAGAAGACGAGGAGGCACTCGCTAAAATCATAGAAGAAAACCTCCAAAAATTCCCTTTAAATTAACTGAAAACCCAGATAAACCAAATGAAATAGTACACATAGACGTTTTTTACACTCTTGAAAAGAAACTCTTCCTCACATTCATTGACAAATATTCCAAACATGCACAAGCCTATAAAATAAACCATAGATCTTGGACAGAATTTAAATCAAAATTACTTCAGTATATAAGTACCCAAGGCAAAATTAATAAAATCATAGTAGACAACGAATTAGGCTTTAAAGCTATTCAAATTAGAGAATTTTTAGAAAACGAAGGTATTCAAATACATTTCACTTCAAATAGTAATCACACTTCAAATTCAGACATAGAAAGACTACATAATACAATCAACGAACATATTAGACTACTAAAACACGACGAAAGGAACAAAACGGACACTGTTGAAGAAAAAATATTTCGAATTATTAGTTTCTACAATAATACAATCCACAGCACAACCAATTTAAGGCCAATAGATTTTGTTAATGGAAAAATAACTTTTGATAAATATCCCGATATTCAAGATAGAATTAAAGAAAAGAAAGAAAAAATAATTAATAAACTTAATGAAAATGGCAAGAATTAACCATAGATGATGGAATTAATTTCATAAAAGAAGTTAGAGGTGGAAAGAACCACACAAAATTCAGGAAAACTAACGCAACTGAACTAGATTCCGATCATATAATAGATGTAAAAACAGGTCTCAAGTATTATACCTCTCACGTAAAACCAAAGAAAAACTTTCAGAACCCCACTAATCCTACAATTAAAATAAAAAATAAGTGACCAAAATTATCGTTTTATTAATAGGGCAAAAACAACACGGATGGACATCTTAACAATTATACTTCTCTTACTCTCGGCAGCATGCGGACAAGAAATCAATATTCAAGACTTATCTAACAATAACGGTTACCTTCCCATTAAGACAGACGAGATCAATTTAATAGAACGTTTCAATAAAATAGTTCATTTAGTTAATATGACAAAATATCAAGAATCCCTGAAAATCATACATCACAATATAGAGACACTAAAAAATACCACAACAAGTGCACAAACGACTATAAATACAGTTAACAGAAAGTTTACGATTTTAAAAGAAAAAGTTAACAATTTAATAAATACCTCATCATAAGCAAAAGCGAGGATTAGCTAACTTTTTAGGAAAAGGACTGAAATACATAACAGGAACAATGGATTCCGAATGCAAATAAATAACTTAATAAAAGATTTAACTGAGAACGGACGTAAACTTGATGCTAAAATCGACAATAATACTATTATCAACAAGATTTTATCAGAAAAAATTCAAAACATCACCACCACATTAACAGACAACAAAAAACAATAGAAAACTACTTAAACAGATTAGGAAACATCATCCCAAATACAATCGCCAATCTCGAAGGCGAAATCCAATTCTTACAGTGGATATACCAAATAGACAGCGACGTGACACTTTTACAAAACCATATTGACGACATAGGACATATAATATTCTCAGGGAAATTGGACGTAATACCTTCAGACATTTTTGCAGAAATGGAAACGGAACTGATTAATAACATAGAAAGTTACGCTAACACCAAAATTGCAATAGTTTATCAGAACGAAGTAATAACGAAGTAACGAACAAAAGTACTCTGAAATTACCTTTGAGTCCATCCCAAATAAAGACAACAAATCGTTACACATTACAAATCCAAAAATTTTGATTAATAGATACAATACTATAGATAAAATTAATCCTGTTAATAACTTAAAAATGACTTTACAAGAACTAAACGACAAATGTATAGAAAGCATAATGAATTTTAAAGAAGCTCAGTGCCACCTAACATTGGTTGTTAACTACAATAACGAGTAGTGTCGTGACCGCGGACGAGGGTGGATGCTGCTACTAACCGCAGTGCAGTGTTTAGTGTGCTCGCGGGAAAAAAAACACAACCAGATATAAACAAATATCTTCCAAAATATAAAAAGTCACAAGTGCAATAGAACTGGAGTGAATACAGTGCATTAAAATATAACAATAAACATTAATAAAATCACAAAAACAATAATACAAAATAACAACCAAATAACACAAATAGATAATCAAACGGAATGCAGAGAACCAAGGGAAGGGCTTTTTTATGCTCTCCGCTGTAAAGGTCAGCATTTCGTTTCTTTCTTCTCTTCCTCCTTCTTCCTGGTCCCGCTAGGTGTGCAGGCGGCTGTGAGTGCACCGTGGGCTGAGCGTGGCAAGATAAAGGCATAAACTTGTCTTGTCGCGTTTTGCTTTGCCTGCGGTGTAGGCTTGACCGCTTGTGCAGCTGACTTTATACCTCTTTACAGTGGGTGGCAATGACAAAATTTCGTATAGACTCCACAAATGTGCGTGGCTTGAGGGCGAATTTCTTCGCGGTCTATGCGTATGTTTCTACTCACCAACCGCATATAATGGCACTAGGTGAGACCCAGGTGTCTGCGGGTGCAGATCCACTGGATTTTCACTTGCCTGGGTACCACCATAGAGGTTATAAGATATAGAGTTCGCATCCAGTGTAAAATTTTGTGTCAATTTTTTGTCTGCTTAGGACGTACTAATACGTCCTAGTATCTAAACATTGTTTATCAACACGGGTTGCTAAGAATAAAAAAGCATCCAAACATGAAATATTTGTTTCCAACATGTTTCGATGGCAGTGAGGAGCATATGTGAATATGAATGTGTGCAGTTGGTCACAAACTGATGCTCGCACGTTTTGTTGTTGGATCTTTTGCAAGGCAGCTAGAATTTATTTTGGCAATTTATTTGAATGGGAGTTGTAGGATAAAATAAACGATATGCAAAAACAAAAATTAATTTCAAAGCCGGCAAGAAAGTGTCCTACAGCAATAAATGATAAATAATATAAATGTTTGAATTTTTATTCATTTACCAGGTCAAGTTAATATAATATTTGAATCTTTGGATTTTTACTATTTGAGCTTTTTTTTGTTTGCCAGGAACAATGCAGAATTAGCAACATAAATTCTAAATTTTCGATTTTGTGAGCAAAACATTTAATATAATGCAAATGCATTGGTTTCGCGAATATATTTCAACTTTATAGTCGTTTTAAAGTTTCTTATCTCTTTCAATTTTGGGGAAAAAATTATGGAAGTTAATAGAAATATATTTTGCATAAATTATAAAAATAATCGCTTGTTGCGTAGATTTTTCCAAAATCTCCTTTTTGTGAAAAATTTTTTGCAAATATAAAAACTTCAGATATTTGTCCGACTTCTCTTAATAAAAAATTACGGCAATTTTGACTGTTATTTCCTTTTGGAATTTTTTGATTTTTAGTGTTATTTATTTTTACTTCTATTTATTTTTTTGGGCTTTTATTATATTTTATCCCAATCTATTTTTGCAAACTTTTTTGCTGTAGGGCATTTACAGTTCGGCTTTGAACTCAGTTTTTGTTTTTGCATTCTGTATATTTTACCCTAAAATTACGATTTAGCGAAATCGATTCAGATCTCACTATACGAGTGGGACGATTTTGTTTAAGCTAAAAAGAAGCCACAATAAATTTTAAACTGCCTTGGAAAACAACCAACGACAAAAACGTGTGAGCATTAAAATGTACACTAACAACGACTTGGAAAACCGGTTTTAAATGCAAATTAAGAAATACGAAAAACAAAAACAAAACAAAGCAAATTCTCATAGCAGAAAATATACATATTCTGTATGTATCGTATATCTGATTGTGTATTCTTTGCTCATACTCGCCTTGGTCACATGATGCGTAATGTTGCGTGATTTCATGTTAAGCTTCTTTTCTGTTCTCTGCAACATGCTGCATCCTTTTTTGATATACATGTTTATAAGAATTCAAAATAAAAGTGGCGCAAAAATATGTACTGGGTGCGAACTCTATATCTTATAACCTCTATGGTACCACTTACTGCCATTATTTTCATCACACAGAGGCCTCGCTTTATATATTCGCAGTGATATTGCCTACCAGTGTCAGCAACACCTTTGCACGACGGATGCCGAATTTAGCTCCATGTGGGTTAAGTTCAAAATCCAGTCGCACATCCTGCACTTCTGCTTCATTTATAGAGCTAGCGTCTAGGCTGCCCACTTTTGATAAACTGGACAGTCTCTCTGATTTGATTTCCAAAATTCTGGAATCGTATCCGAATAGTGAAATTGTTGTTGCTAGTGATTTCAATGTTCATAATTCCAATTGGCTACGTCATTCGAGTCATACAACACCTGAAGGTATGTTGAGTTATTTGCTGAGTCTAATAATTTGACTCAATTAGTGAAGGAACCAACGCACTTACCTTGCGTTGATGGGCAAAACCAAATAATCTGGACCTTTTTCTAACTTCACATCACACCAAGTATGATGTGAATGTTGTTGCACCTCTTGGTAATTCGAACCACGCTACAATTTCTGCTACCTGCCTATATTCTAGTCTTAAATACGCTCTCCGGCCAGCTCCGAAGCGGACAGTGTGGCTTTATGAGAAGGCTGATTGGAATGCGCTGAACTCCTTTTACAGCCATTTCAACTGGCAATTATGTTTCAAGGATAGAGACATAAATACAGTGGCAAAATTAGTAGAAAATATAATTTTATCTGGTATGAGTTCTTTTATACCCAATAAAAAGATTTCCATTAAACCAAACCAAACTTGCAGACAAGCAGTCAGGTCTAAAGAGGAAGCATTTAGAAATTGGCGTTGAAATAGATGTAATAGCACTCTGAAGCGCGAAAAAGCTCTCTACGAGCAGCGCCTTAGACGTAGAGTTCCTCAATACCATAAAGGCAGTAAGAACTTTTGGTCATTCGTGGGGAGAGTGAAGAATCAGACGCGATCGTCTATTCCAACTCTCCTCAAGGATGATTAGATCTTCACTCACTCGGTTGATAAGGCAAACTTATTAGCCAAAATGTTTACTGAAAACTGCTTTCTTCCAGAGATTAGCCAACTACCCGTGATCGATGGTGTGTTTCATATTATGCCTGAGATGCACTTTCGAACGCGGGCTGTTTTTTTTTTTTTTTTTTTTTTTTTTTTTATGACAGATGAAACCAAGCTCAGGGCATGCCCCCTATCCATGCACAGCATTTGTTGGTTCCGAAGGGATGACAGGTTATTGGGAAGGGGGAAAGAGGGAGTAGTGACGGTTTACACCTCGCTTACATGTTTCGACGCGGTAAGTGGGCGGGAAGACATTCGCAGGGAGATTATTCCACAATCTAACGACGCGACCGAAAAACGAACTCTCACGGTAATGCGTGGTTCGTTGGAACGGAATCGCGACATAAAAGGGGTGCACCGCTCTGGAAAGCCGAGTAGTTCTGCTAAATACCTGAACCGGAGGAATCAGGCTGGCTACTTCAGAGGAACATTTACCGTGAAAGTAGCGGTAAAATAGTGATACACACCCTACATCACGACGACGCTCCAAGGTTTCAATAGAGCTGGATACCCTACTGTCCCCTATATGTTTTAACGAACGACATTGGACACGGTCGAGAAGCTGAAGATATGCCCGCGAAGCTCCCGACCATATATGCGAATTGTACTCCATTTTCGGACGGATATAAGTGGTGTAGATACAACGAAGATCGGTTGGAGTGAAGTACTTCTTACACCGCTTAAGAAAGCCTAAGCACTTGGCTGCTTCTTTCGACACGTCAAAGATGTGATCGTTCCAGCGAAGATCACATTGGATTGACATGCCCAGAACATCAAGAGCCTCCGACTCATTAATATCCACACCACCCATATTTAGAGGTGGGAAGTTGTCACCCGCCAACCGCTTGTGGGTTAACAAACAGCATTGGGTCTTCCGCGCATTAAAATCGACCCGATTCGCACGACCCCACTCCTGGATTTTATTGAGGTCGGATTGGAGTGTGTCATTCATAATTCTGCGTCTTCTAGTGATCTCCAGAATGGAAGGACGCCTGGAAAATGAATATGAATGACAAATGCTGCTGTCATCAGCAAACGAGTAGACGGAGTTTGATGTAAATGACAGAAGGTCATTGATGAAAATAAGAAAAAGTGTCGGATACAGGACCGAACCCTGCGGAACTCCAGCATTAATGGAGTGCTCTTCGGAAGCAAAGCCGTCTATCACAACCCGAATAGAACGGCCGCTGAGGAAACTCGATATCCATCGAGTGAAAGTATTACCGACACCATAAGCAGCCAGTTTAGACACGAGTGCTTTATGCCACACCCGGTCAAATGCCTTGGAGATATCCAGAACAACAACCTTGCTCTCACCGAACCGGTGAATACAACTGCTCCACCGTTCAGTGAGAAACGCCATCAGGTCGCCGGTGGAACGGTGAGCACGGAAGCCGTACTGGCGATCGCTGATCAACTCGTTGCTCTCTAGATACCTCATCAATTTAAAATTTAAATAAAATTGCGCCGGTTACTACGCCGATGAGTGCGCCGGTGACTGCGCCGGTGGATGCGCCGGTGACTGCGCCGATGAATGCGCCGGTGACTGCGCCGATGAATGCGCCGGTGACTCTGGTGTTGTGGCTAGTAGCTTTTGTAAAGGGATACAGGATTGCCTTCGGCAGGATGTATAACACCCGTACACCTAGAGTAAGGAAGGAGTGCCTTTGGCAGGATGTATAACACCCGTACACCTAGAGCAAGGAAGGAGTGCCTTCGGCAGGATGTATAACACCCGTACAACTAGAGCAAGGAAGGAGTACCTTCGGCAGGATGTATAACACCCGTACACCTGGAGCAAGGAAGGAGTGCCTTCAGCAGGATGTATAACCCCGTACACCTAGAGCAAGGAAGGAGTGCCTTCGGCAGGATGTATAACACACGTACACATAGAGCAAGGAAGGAGTCAGGAGCTACTATACCACTTACCAGACTGGAACTTGGAGCCACGATGCTCTCCAGGCCGCTGCCTGCAAAGAACTTCCCAAATGTCTGCTGTGCACGCTCTTTTATACCTTTTCCTGTGCGTACTTTCTTGTTGATTTCGTTGTTCCCACCTCGATGGCTGTTACACTTCGACCTGTTGCTGTTATTTCGAGGTGACCAGGTATCCAGTATCCGTAGGTGAAATTACCAGCTACTAAATCTAATGTTAACTACTTTACAATTAGTTTCAATCAATTCTCAGCGAATATTACTTACTCCCCCCTTACTTTACGTAATGAAGAAGAACCTTCTCTTCCCCGGAGCGGCTGATGAGGACTCGGTAAGCCTGTCCGCCTACGGTTATTAGGTAACGGGTACGTCTGGTAGCCTGCTCTTCCGGCTTTGCCAAGTGTCGGCGTAGTTCCTCAGGCCATTTTGCTTCTGGAAGATACCGCGAGCTGTTAGGAGGGGTCATGAGGTTAACGTCTGCTTCACTCCTTATTGAAGAAGGGTTCCTGTTGCTTTGGTCGCGTTGTGTGTGCTTATGGTTGGTGTGACTGAGGCTGCTGTTGTCACTCTCACTGCTGCTGCTGCTGTCGCTTCCACTGCTGCTGCTGCTGCTGCTGCTGCTTTCGTCGCTGGCGACTACATCCGGAAGGTTGATCTCTGGAATCCTGGGTCGGAGATGTTGTTGACTGGCTTTGTACCGTATTAACATGGCGATCTCTCGCCGGGTCCGATCGGCGCTTCGGCTGGTTGCCCAGGACACCTTATCCCAGTCAGTGGGTTCTGTTGGTGATTCCAGGTTGGTGACGATGACCGCATACCAGTGCTCATTACGGACGACCGGGATGACCACATGACGCTGCTGGAATAAATCGACCTTCCGTACCCAGCGTCGCATACTCAGGTATCGGTCTTTGGCCGTTCGTGATGGTTGACGCAACAGCCCAACCATCAATCGCGTCATTTAATTTTTGTCCACAGGCCAGGAGTTTATAATCCTCCCTCATAATTCTTACGCCTCCCGTCGTTGGGTACACGAGTGTATCGATGTCCGTATTGGGCTGGATGGTATCCTCTTCGGGGTCTTCGGCGATTCTCGCAGACGCTGGCGAGGTTGTACGGCAGCGTTTGACGCTGCTGGGACCACTGATAATCATGTCAGGTCGTGCATGACAGACGCGTAGCCTGCAGCTCGGGTCACATTCCTCGGTCCCCTCTGATCCCAGGAGAACGGTACGGGGTTGTTCTGCTTCCAAGTGGTGGTATTTGCGCCGTACAGATTGCGCAGTCTGCTCGAATTTTTCATCCTCATTCATCTCAAATTCTGGTTGTCTGCGTTGTGTTTGTACTGGAGGTGATGATTTCTGCTATCTGTGTTGTTTTTGTAATAGGATGATGATTTCTGCTGTCTGTGTTTTTTTTTGTACCGGAGGTGTTCATTTCTGCTGTTTGTGTTGTTTTTGTACTTGAGGATTCACCGTTTCACTTCCGAGGTAAATTTAGAGTGCACCTGCGGTTGTTAAAATTATATTTATTTTCTTTTGGTTGGTGGGTATTGTTTTGGGTGCCGTCGATAGTTGTTGCTGCGCTGTCCGCACTGAATAGTTTATGGCATGTGCTAATTGTCTTGTCTGTGATTGTTGTTGTAACCGGCTACTCAACGTGATGTTGTTCGTACGGTAACCATTTAATTTTGAATTTTTTTTCTCCCACTTTTCACTAATTTCCGCGATTTGAATAAGCACGTCTTGTCCTCATGGAGTGGGTAGACTGAGTGATGATCCTTCTGTCTGCGCTTTTGATTTCACTCACTTCCGCCACTTGGTGGGACCGTTACTTGGAGTCGTTGTGAAATTGTTTGAGCTCACTCAAATGAACTTTCCCCTTCTTCTTGTCTCCTTCTTTTTCCACAAGTACAATGACGGGTGAAATAAAGTCAGTGACACGATACGGCCCTTCGTACTTTGGCGCTAGTTTCGCCGCAAAGCCTTCTGCTGCCTTTGACAAGGGGTGTTGTCTGACCAGTACTTGTTGCCCAATTTCGGGTTTCCAGGGGCGCCTTCGCAGATTGTAATGTTGAGTCTGCGTTTTCGAAGCCTTTTCAAGATTCCTGTGAACTATCTGGAAAATTTCTCTGAGGTTTTCTGATTTTTCTGTCGGGCGCTGGGTGGAATTTTCGTTGTCCAAAGTGACTTCGTCGTAGAGGGACGCCGGCAGTCTGGGTTCGCGGCCTTGTACTAAGAAAGCAGGGCTGTATCCAGTGGTTTCAGACACGCCCGTGCTAATAGCTAGAGTTATCTCTAGTAATTTGTCGTCCCATCGCCTGTGGTCATTTTCTGCCAGCTGAGCAACCAGGGTTTTGATAGTTCGGTTGGCTCTTTCGGCGGCTTTCTCCTGTGGTTTGTACGGAGCCATATACTGCTGTCTCACTCCCAGTTGTTGTACGTATTTTCGAAGGATACGACTCGTAAACTGCGTACCGTTGTCCGAAATCAACACTTTCGGGACCCCAAAACGGGACAGGATTCAATCTCTGAATGCTTTCTTCACTGCTTCAGCGGTAGCCGCGCGTACTGGTACTATTTCCGTCCACTTGGAAAATTTGTCCACGAACACGAGCATGGCCGTGTTGCCGTGGGTAGACCTGGGTAAGGGTCCCACGAAATCTACGCAGACTGTGGCCCAAGGTTCCTCAGCGATGTGTGTGAACATTTCTCCGGCTGGGTTCTGTTGTTCCGGTTTGTACTTCTGGCAAGAATTGCAGTTGCGTACATAGTTGCTGGCATCTCTAAGCATACCTGGCCAGTAATAGCGTTGCGCCAGACGTTGGATGGTTTTGTGTCCGACTCGCCGTGGAATGTAACGGTAGAGCTGTTCCTCCTTGATGATATAGTCGCCGTATCTCTTGGGTTCTCGTCGTACTTCCGCCTTCTTCCTCTCGACCCATGCCCATGTTTGGCCTTCTGCCGATGCTTCAGCCCGCTCGAGAGTGTCTCTAGGTTGTCGCGATAGCGCGTCGGCGACCACGTTTTGCAATCCTTTCCGGTATTGTATGTCGTATCTGAATTGTTGCAACTCCAACGCCCAGCGAGCGATGCGTCCTGACGGACTCTCTATGGAGTTGAGCCATTTAAGGGCCAGGTGATCCGTGACTATTGTGAACTCATACCCCTCCAGGTATTGCCTCATTTTCCTGATGCCCCACACAATTGCTAGGCATTCCTTTTCTGTACACGAGTAATTGCTTTCGGCGTTCGTAAGACGACGGCTGGCGTAGGCGATGACCTTCTCTTGATTTTCAATTCTTTGAAATAGTACAACTCCGAGTCCATGGTTGCTGGCGTCCGTTTGTAGTGTGAAGCGCTGTGTGAAGTCGGGAACTACCAGAACCGGTGCCTGCGTCAATTTCTGTTTGAGCAGCTCGAATGCCTCCTGCTGTTCTGGTCCCCAGATCCACCGTTTTCCTTTCCTTAGCAGTGATGTTAATGGTTGAACAATATTTGAAAAATTGGGAACAAATCTCCGATACCACGAGGTAACACCCAGGCAACGTCGTAATTCTTTCAGTGTTGTAGGTGGTTGTAGTTCCTGAATGGTCGCAATTTTATCCGGGTCGGTCTGGATCCCTTTAGAAGTGACCAAATGTCCTAAATAGCGGATCTCATTCTTAAAGAATTCACATTTTTCCGGGTTAATTCGTAGGTTGGCCTCCTTCAATCGCTTGAATACTTTGTGCAAATTGTCCATATGGTGATCCCCGTTGACGATGATATCGTCAAGGTAGGCGAATGCATATGGCTCCAATTCGGGCCCAATGACTTTATCGAGAGCATGTTGAAAGGTGGCAGGAGCCGAATGGAGCCCGAACGGCATAACTCTCCACTGATACAGTCCACGTCCCGGAACGGTGAATGCCGTATACTGCTTGCTAGATTCCTCCAACGGGATCTACCGTTTTTTAAGTCTAGAATGCTGGTGACCTTAGCATTCCGCAGCTGGTCCAAAATATGCTGTATACGCGGCAGAGGATAGGCATCCGGTACTGACTTGGCGTTAAGCTGGCTATAGTCAACACAGAGCCTCCATTTGTTATTCTTCTTCCGCACCAACACAATTGGTGCGCTATACGGGCTCTTAGAAGGTTCAATACGTCCATCCCTGATTAATTCGTCGATCTGCTCGTTGATCACAGCTTGCATAGCCGGGTTACGTGGGAAGTACCGCTGCTTTAATGGACGATCGTCCTTCATGACGATTCGGTGTGACGTGATGTTCGTGGTGCCCTTTATTGAATCGAAGGCTCGTAATTCATTTTCCAGGAAGGCCGCGATTTGTGTCTCTTGGTTGGATTCTTCGTTGCGCACCATCGAGCAAAGGAGGAAGTTTAAGTGTCAGCCCTCGAATGGTTATTTCCGTGTTAAATTTCCTGAGGAAGTCCAGGCCCAAAATTAAGACGTCGATGGCGTTAGGCAGTACTAACAGCAGCGTCTCGCATTGAATGCCCTTTAATCGGATGGGTACCATGAGTGATTCTGTGATCTTCACTGACCTGCCGTCGGCCAGGCGAACGGAGAGCTCTGTTGACCGATGTGTGTCTGGCGTCCAGAGTAATTGAGGCAATGCCTCGCTGATAAAATTTCACGTCGCTCCGGTGTCGATGACTGCGACTGCCTCCACCCAAACTTCGTCGACGTCCACGCTTATAGTAATGCGATCATTTTCTCACCCTATTGCCGATCTGTCCTCAGTGTTGGTTGTTGTTGGTGTGTTGGTGGATGAGACGTCTGGCGCTGTGGCGCTCGTTGTTCGGGTCCCGCACCGCCTCGATTTATACGTGACCTTTCGGCGTTTCCCTGTCGGCAGCATTCGATCGTGCGTACATTCCGACGCCCACACACCCAGCAAAACAAGTACGTTAAATTTCGGCATTGTCTTTCGACGTGTCCGCTTTGACCACAACGGTAACACGCCTGGCGTGTGTCAATGATGTCCTCAACTTGCCTGAACCGCGTCCGGGTGTCTATACGCTTCGGCAGGGCGGACGTCGGCGTCGTCGTTTCATCGTCATGCAGGCACTCCAACTCCAGGGAAAGTGCAGTTAATTCCTTCAGACTGGTGAAATCCTTGCGTCGAATGTGCCTCTGTAGCTCAGTTCGTGAATTGCGATAAATTCGCTCGAGTTTCTGCTCCTCTGTATACTCGGCGAGTCTCATAAGATCCTGGATTGCTACGACATACACCTTAAATCTCTGACCTGGTTGTTGTCGTCGAGCCTTAATGGCGTCGTCCAGCTACTCGAAATATCGGCCCGGAAGAAAGAACGTAAAAAAATCCCTCTTGAACGCAGCCCATTCCACCCATTGCTCGTCAATATTTCGGTAGCATGCGGATGCCATGTCCGTCAATAGCTCTGGCATGGTTTTCGGAAGGAGGTCAGGATCAATTCCATACGACCTGGCCGATTCTTCGACTCGTTCAATGAATGAAATGGGATCTCCCTTGCCATTGTATCGCGCCGACCACTTCCGATCCCTGTCTATTACCTGCTCGATCATGCTGCGGTGAGAGGTCACTTTGGGGGTCCTGGCGGCTCTTCTGTTGTGTATTTGTTAGCGACGGGACTCGCTGCCTTTGTTTGCACTGATATTTTTCCGTCGGCTGTGCTGATTGAAAGTTGTCCTGGTGCACCATCCACTATGTGTTTAGGTGGCATCGGGCTCGTGGATCTCGAATGAGTCGTCACTTTCTTTCCGTGCGAGGCCTCCCATTCTTCGAGTCGAGTTTTGTCGTCTGCTGAATATTGCTTCGCATTAATAAAGGCCACCAGCATTTTCCTTAATTCCTCCGCGGTGCCAGCTTCCTTGAGGCCAAATTCGGTGCACGGCGCGAGAAGCTCATCTTTGTTTAGGTAATAAACCCAGCTTGTAGAAACCATCTTTGGTTTTTGTGACCTTGCGCCGGTGAATGCGCCTGTGTTGCGCCGCTGAATGCGCCTGTGTCGCGCCGATGAATGCGTCTGTGTCGCGCCGATGAATGCGCCTGTGTCGCGCCGGTGAATGCGCCTGTGTCGCGCCGATGAGTGCGCTCTTGTCGCACTGGTGTCGCGTTGGTGAATGCGCCTGTTTCGCGCCAGTGAATGTGCCAGTGTCGCGCCGGTGAATGCGCCTGTGTCGCGCCGATGAATGCGCCTGTGTCGCGCCGGTGAATGCGCCTATGTCGCGCCGCTGAATGCACCTATGTCGCGCCGCTGAATGCGCCTGTGCCGCGCCGGTGAATTTTGGGGACTAGAAGAAAACCTCCCGATAACGCAATCTTTCACCGAGAGTGAGCGTCAGTGCGAATCGCATTTTGCTCTACATACTACCCGTGGCAAAGACGGATAATTTGTGGTGAAACTACCTTTCACTCAAGAAGCATCTTCACTAGGAGATTCCCGGCAAATTGCAATGAATCGTTTTTATGCATTGGAAAGACGATTATCCAAGGATCTTCCGTTGAAGCACGACTACTCAAAATTTTTAGAAGAATACGAATCATTTGGCCATATGTCAAGAATACAAGTAAACACGATCGTGTCACCGTGCTATTTTATACCGCACCACTGCATTCAACGTCCAGAGAGCAGTACCACAAAGTTAAGAGTTGTGTTCGATGCTTCCTCGAAATCATCGACAGGCTTGGCGTTAAATGACATCCTACATACAGGATCGATTATCCAAAATGAGCTGTTTTCGATCTTACTTCGATTCCGACTACACAAATATGTACTAACGGCTGACATAGAAAAAATGTACCGGCAGATATGGGTGGAGCCAGAGGATCGAAAATATCAATTGATTTTTTGGAGGCAAAACCAGACAGACAATTTGGCATGCTATCAGCTTAACACCGTGACCTACGGAACAAGGGCAGCGCCATACCTGGCGACTAAGTGTCTGCACGAACTGAGCAAAATTCATCAATCGAATTATCCGCTGGGCGCTAAGGCACTGCAAGATGATTTCTATGTCGACGATTGTTTGACAGGCGCTGACAGTCGAGCCACAGTCTGGAGATACAACGGCGGTTAAGCGTTATTATTAACATTATATATACATCACGTTATATTAACATCATGAAAAGTGATCAGGTAGCATCCATGAATGCTTTCTCAAGGTTTCAGCAGAGGCTGGAGATATTGACCAGAACCTTTTCACGCATCGAAAGGGACATCGGCTTCATCGAAAGGGACAAGGGTTCAGAAGTTGCAACTTATCACGACTTTAGGGCTGGAATTAACCCTAGTAGCTTCCCAACTCCATAGGATACAATCATCTCTGATTGATGTGCTCACGGCAGCCCATCATGGACAAATTAGTCCACTACTGTTATCGCCACCTTTCTTCAAATATTCAGATAGCTGGCAGCCAAAATAGCCTGCTGTCAATGTACAAGATGATGACGGTCCAAGCAGGACTAACGGAGGATCATGTCATCTTCAGAACCACCATACCGCTTCTCAGAGCAGACTCATTCACTCTATTTAGACTCATTCCAATTCCAGTTTATCACAATAATGAAATGATAAGTGTAAAGCTGTCAACTTCTATACTGGCTATCTCGCTGCATCGAGATAAATACTTCCCTATGACTCCAGAATTCCTACAGCAATGCGACATCATCCAGGAAAGAACATACGCGTTTCCTAACACACAACCAATCTTTCAAAAGGGCGCACTTAGCAATGCATGCGAAGTAAGTCTCTTTCAGAATGACTCCCACAGATTTTCCGTGGCAGATAGAGAATCTTGGACAAAGGCAAATACAGAGAACCGATGGTACTATGCAATCGCCATCCCAACACGAATCACCATTATTTGCGGCACAGAGGTATCGCAGAGAACGTTACAGGGATCTGGATCCATTGAAATAAGTCCAAACTGTGTCATCAAAAGCGACACGGCAACGTTGCTGGGCAGTCAAATGGTCACGACGTACAGCAGCACCTCATACACGAGCTTTGGAGGCATTCTGGAATTAGCCAAGCCGAATCGGTAAATTCCCTATGAACCACTGGAACATCCATACACCAATCAACTCAAGTAGCTGACGGCTCTTCAAGACTTCCTACAGACTCAAGAGATCGCGGATCTACCGAGATGGCTACAAGTCAACAGCTACCACACAACTGCAATTGGCTACGCTGCATTGCTAGGAGTTCTAGCTCTTGCCATCATTGTCATAAGACATCAACGGCGATCACGGAAGCAGGAAGGACCGATCCCAAAACCGAGGACTACTTCACCAGAAGACCAAACAGAAGAAGGAATGGTTACTATCTTTTCATAATTGACCTTCGGTCAATGCCGGGGAGAATGTTGAATTTCGGGGGTTGCTGCATTCCATTCCCTACAATTAGTAAATTAATCTTTTTCTTTATTTTGTTTGACTTGACAATGAATGCAACGGTCATCGCTTTGCTTCGTTCGTGGGAACTTATTTGCACATCACCTGATATGTGCATTTTGTGGTGTCAAATGCATAGGCAGCAGCGTCATTTCCCATCAAAAACGGTGACGCGAGAATTTTTGGTTCTGACTCCACTTGGTGGTTTTAAGTTTCGCCTAATTCTATGGTAACAAACCATTTTCATGGGAATGGAATTCAGCGACCCAAGAAACTCAACATAAATGTATGCACGTACACAAATGACATGTATCTATATAATTGTAATCAGTATTAGTATAAATAGTAGGATTTTAATAATAAAAGTTCAGTTCACTTCTAACAAGGTGTGTGCCTCGTCATTCAGAGTTCAGCTTCTTGTGCAGTTCAAGTGCTTGCACAAGAAAGAGCAAAAATTCTTATTCGGATAACGGCCTGCTAACCACTCGTCGACACAAAAGAGGTGCAATAAACGTAATAGGCCAACTCCCTGTTTGGAGTCCTCGATGACAAATATGCTGAACAAATGTCCAATACGATTACTGACATCGAATCAAATGAGCACCACCTTCTCGAGCTCATCAAAAATCAGACCTCAATTCTGGATGCAACTATTAACATCATGAAAAGTGATCAGGTAGCATCCATGAAGGCTTTCTCAAGGTTCCAGCAGAGGCTGGAGATATTGACCAGAACCCTTTCACGCATCGAAAGGGACATCGAAGACGTTCAGAAGTTGCAACTTATCACGACTTTAGGGCTGGAATTAACCCTAGTAGCTTCCCAACTCCATAGGACACAATCATCTCTGATTGATGTGCTCACGGCGGCCCATCACGGACAAATTAGTCCACTACTGTTATCGCCGCAACAGCTCGACAAGGAGATAAAAACAATTAAAAGCCACCTTTCTTCAAATATTCAGATAGCTGGCAGCCAAAATAGCCTGCTGTCAATGTACAAGCTGATGACGGTCCAAGCAGGACTAACGGAGGATCATGTCATCTTCAGAACCACCATACCGCTTCTCAGAGCAGACTCATTCACTCTATTTAGACTCATTCCAATTCCAGTCTATCACAATAATGAAATGATAAGTGTAAAGCTGTCAACTTCTATACTGGCTATCTCGCTGCATCGAGATAAATACTTCCCTATGACTCCAGAATTCCTACAGCAATGCGGCATCATCCAGGAAAGAACATACGCGTGTCCTAACACACAACCAATCTTTCAAAAAGGCGCACTTAGCAATGCATGCGAAGTAAGTCTCTTTCAGAATGACTCGCAACAGCTGAGCGAATTTTCCGTGGCAGATAGAGAAACTTGGACAAAGGCAAAAACAGAGAACCGATGGTACTATGCAATCGTCATCCCAACACGAATCACCATTATTTGCGGCACAGAGGTATCGCAGAGAACGTTACAGGAATCCGGATCCATTGAAATAAGTCCAAACTGTGTCATCAAAAGCGACAGGGCAACGTTGCTGGGCAGTCAAATGGTCACGACACACAGTAGCACCTCATACACGAGCTTTGGAGGCATTCTGGAATTAGCCAAGCCGAATCGGTCCATTCCCTATGAACCACTGGAACAGCCATACACCAATCAACTCAAGCAGCTGACGGCTCTTCAAGACCTCCTACAGACTCAAGAGATAGCGGATCTACCGAGACGGCTGCAAGTCAACCATCTACCACACAACTGCAATTGGTTACGCTGCATTGCTAGGAGTTCTAGCTCTTGCCATCATTGTCATAAGACATCAACGACGATCACGGAAGCAGGAAGGACCGATCCAAAAACCGAGGACTACTTCACCAGAAGACCAAACAGAAGAAGGAATGGTTACTATCTTTCCATAATTGACCTTCGGTCAATGCCGGAGAGAATGTTGAGTTTCGGGGGTTGCTGCATTCCATTCCCTACAATTAGTAAATCAATCTTCTTTTTTTTATTTGTCTGACTTTACAATGAATGCAACGGTCATCGCTTTGCTTCGTTCGTGAGAACTTATTTGCACACCACCTGAAATGTGCATTTTGTGGTGTCAAATGCATACGCAGCGGCGTCAGCACCGCTACTTTTTCATTTCCCATCAAAAACGGTGACGCGAGAATTTTTGGTTCTGACTTCACTTGGTGGTTTTAAGTTTCGCCTAATTCTATGGTAACAAACCATTTTCATGGGAATGGAATTCAGCGACCCAAGAAACTCAAATATATATATATATATATATATATATATATATTAAAACTCGAGACTTGGTAGCAAGAAACTGTGTCTTGATTTGGAAACATTATTAGTTCCTAGATCCATATTCTTTATTATTATATTTCTGTCTAGTTTAATGAAACGTATTGTTATTATATATATATATATATATATATATATAAGCACGATATTGCTTATGTTATATATATATATATATATATATATATATATATATATATATATATATATATATACTACTATGAAAGAAAATGTAAATAATTCAATATTTTGAATTGGATTTATTAATTGCTTTAAATATTCATATATTATATATATAATATTCACATATTAAAGCAATTAATAAATCCAATTCAAAATATTGAATTATTTACATTTTCTTTCATACCAGTATGCACACAGTCTTTGAACTGATCTGATAGCTGATATACCTGATCTGATCTTATCTGTTAGCTGATACACTTGATCTGATCTGACAGCTGATATACCGGATCTGATAGCTGATACACCTGATCTGATCTGATAACTGATATAACCGATTATAAGAATGAATGAAAATATATTAAAAGGGCTGATAAAAACCAGACGTATTTTGAAACAGAAATTTAGGAACCTAAAACTGGTTCCACATCTGGTTTAGGAACCTAAAAGCAGAAAGATGGAAAAGCGATTAGAAGAGTAATTTCAACCAATCACAAAACCTCTAAAGGAATTGGTTCGAAACACTTCTATCAACAAATTCTGTCACAATTACTAGAACAAAATGAGCTGGACACCGCATATGGACCGAGCAGATGATCATATGGTGAATGGAGGTTCGGAAATAGCGATTTAGAAATGCATGGTGATAAAGTATTCATCTCAGACAAACTTTTTGGAACCTCACCCCCTACTTCTTTCAACCTTACACCAGGTCTCTTTGAATTATTGTTCTATAAGACACCATCAAAGTATGACGAAGCAGATCTACAGGTTTACAAAATAATTTTAATAATAATGCTCATAATACTAATGCTCACAAACGTAACTATAATGAAAATGAACAAATTAAGGGACCCAGGCTTTCAAGTATACCAACATCATAAAAGGATTAATCAGTGATAAATCTTTGTTGTCCACACCACTTCAACATAGAAAAGGATCCGGATTGTTGAAAGTAAATCCTCAAAAGCCTAATTATATTTTTTGGGATGATCCGAATGAATTAGTAGATAGATTGAGACTTTTATTATCATCACAATCAGCTGGACATAACAAATATGATATATAAAATATGATATATAAAAGATATGATATATAAAAGAGTTGTAAGCGTAATTGAAAATGAGTGTCGACAGGTTCGGTCGTTATTCCGCACATAAAACATCAAATAATAAAATAAAAAGAAATATTTCAGAAGTGTTGGGTTTCAGTCTAGATAATGATAACAACTTAAATCTCCGCTGGAAGCGTTTAAAGAATGTCGGCACACCTATTGATGCTTACGACGCAGTAACTAAGTCTTTTGTGGAAGATAATATGAATCAGATGGACTCAGAATTTAAACAAGTAAAAGTATTGTCTTCGGCCTGGCCGAAATCTAAAAACCCTCCCACCCGAGTAATTGAAAAAATTATAATTTCGCCACTTAACAACTTTTGTATAAGTAGGCGGACCACGAACATTTTGGGCAAATGTTTTTGTAATATCTCTAGATACTGCTGGATAGAATCACGTATTAATATTTTGAACCGTTTATGGGATATTGTCAACTTTTGTATAAGTGGCGGACCACGCCCATTTATGGTATACAAATTGGTAATACCTGTGGATATCACGAGGATAAAATTACGTGTTAATATCTTACACCGTTTACGAGATATTGACAACTTTTGTATGATTGGGCGTGGCACTCCTATTTCTGGCAAAATTATTGGTAATGGTTCCCTGTATATCGTGATAAAACTACATCTCAATATCTTATACCGTTCATGGGATATTTCCAACTTAGTTATGAGTGGGTGTGGCACGCCAAATTTTTTGCAAAAGTTTTAGTAATGGTTCTTTAAGTTTCGGAATAAAATTATGCTTTAAGACTTTACACAGTTTATGAGATATTCACTTTATAAAAATTTTTTAAACGAGGTACATACATTCCGTATGTAAAGTAGGCGTGGTTGTTAACCGATCTCGCCCATTTTCAATCCCAAAGTGCCCTGCATATCAAAGAATATTCGTGCCAATTTTAAAAAAATATTGTGCCATTTCATTGCGATATTTCTTTTCGTTCACCACATCGAAGGCATTACTGAAATCAATATAAAATAAATGACATATGTTTGCTTGTCAAAATTGAAGTATTTGATTGTTCTGGAACAAAAATATAATATATTGCTGGTTGTTGATTTTCCTCTGCGAAATCCATGTTGCGCAGGGGAAATAGTAGCGTGAACACTTCGTGCAAAGTAACTATCTGCTCAAAAAGCTTAGGCAACGTGGTGAGTTTAGCAATGATACGTTAATTGTTAATATTACATCTATTTCTCCTTTATGCAGTGGAATAAGATAAGACGACTTCCACGCAGAGGAGAAAATAACCCAATCGCAACGAATTTTCAAATAATAAAATGACAGGTGCTGCAAATTCAGCGGCGCAAAATTTGAGAATGCACGAAGGTTATTATCCGTACCAGTAACGTAAGATCGCTGATGTCCTTGAGAGCTTTCCGAACAGTTAGTTCGATAATTATAGGTGACACAAAAAATCTCGTAGATACCATTCCACTGAAACATAGGTAGAGCTGGAATATGCTGATTTAAATAAGTCCGTAAAAAGAATGAAAATCGTTATTTAGATTTAAGAAAGACTTCCAATCAAGAAACGAATCGCTCAAAGTTGTATAATTTGTTTTCCTGAAGCAGAATTTCTTTTTAGATACACCTTTACTGCCTTAAAAAGTTTTATAATTTTGATGTGCAAATTTGATTTCTAAAGTCGCAAATTTCATAAATATCTTTATCGGTAAATCTCATATATATCGTTATGATCCACAAAAATTAGGTCTAAGTAGCAATCATTTATGTTTTGTATATGATTAACTTGGAAAAGGCCATGAGCCGACATACCAATCCGGTCAATACTTTAAATGGTGCAGCTTATTTATCAACTGCTGAGCATGGTATACGGAACGGTACCAGTTTTGTGAATTGGCAATTGGTTTGTCGTTATCAGCAGATGCGTGATGCATTCGACTTTTGCAATATTCTTTGAAGAAATTCGAAGTAAATGCTGTGCCACGATCTAAAATGATCCTTTCTGGATTCCCAAAGATAGATGCGTGCTTCTTCAATCGTTCGATCACTTCTTGGCTAGTAGTACTCTTGGTAGGGTACAATCATACAAATTTGGTTTCATTTATTAATTTAACCTTAAAAAGGAATATGTTTAAGTTTCTACTCTACCTGGGCCCGCACACACAAACAACAAAAGAAAGAATAACAAGCGCCACGGGCACCGCCTGCCTATATAAGGCAGAACGTTGCTGCCAGGGGACGGTGCAAAGCATCTCCTACTAGCCAGTTCATTTTACTGTTGATTACGAATAGCGAAGGTGACGGTGCAAAGAATTTCCGATTAGCCAGTTCATTGGTTATATAATAGCGCAGGGGACGGTGCAAAGCGTCTCAGACTAGCTGGTTCATTGGCTAGATCATAGCGCAGGGGACGGTGCCAAACATCTCCAGTTATCTAGTTTATTTCATTGTGACTAAATCGTACCGCAAGGTACCTTCATACGGGACACAAGTTCCCTCTGTACCAAGTGTCACCAGGAAAACTAAAATGGTTATGAATTCTAACTTCAAACCTTAAAACAAGAATTACACAAATTAGAATAATTGAAACTATAAAAATTACAAAGTAACGTAGAATCATAGTTAGGAAAACCAAAAATTAAACTTAAATTTTCCAAAAATTACACAAATTAGAATAATTAAAACTAATAAAATTAAAAAGTAACGTAGAATCATAGTTAGGAAAACCAAAAATGAAACTTACAAGTAAAAGTGTTGTCTTCGGCCTGGCCGAAATCCAAATACCCTACACCCGAGTAACTGAAAAAATTACAATTTTTTAATTAAGTCGCCACTTAACAACTTTTGTATAAATAGGCGGACCACGCCCATTTTTTTTATACAAATTGGTAATACCTGTGGATACCTCGTGATAATTACGTTAATATCTTATACCGTTCACAAGATATTGACAACTTTTGTATGAGTGGACGTGGCGCGCCCATTTATGGCGAGCTTATTGGTAATGCTTCCGGATACATCGTGGCAAAATTGCGTCACAATATATTATACCGTTCATGATATATTGCCAACTTTGTTATGAGTGAGCTATATATTCCGCTATATATGACGCTATATATTCCGGAATAAAATTATACCCTAATATCTTGCACGGTTTATGAGATATTCAGATTATAACATTTTTTTGAAACGAGGTGCCTTTACATATGTAAAGTAGGCGTGGCTGTTTACCGATTTCGCCCATTTTCAATCCCAAACAGCCCTACATAATGTAATGCTTGGAAGTACAGGAATGAATATAGCCTAGCCACCCAGTAAGTTTAAGGGTCGACCTCAACAAATGTCCGGCGTAAACACATTGGGACAGGCAAGGTGCTTGCTCTCGAAGAGTTCTAACACTCAGAATATTGTAGCGTGCCTTTGTACAAGGCAGTAGAGATTAAAAGGCCGGTTGGTTTGGCGATTAAGATCTGAAGTTTATTTCGGACCGTACGGGTTTATATATCCGCGCCGGCTCTATTCTTGATCTTAGAGTAAACATAGTGGAATATATTAAAACATATATTATTACCATTCTATCTTACCCATATGTAATTTGTGAACTACTTCAAAATTCATTTCCACTCGATTTGCACTCAATGTCTAGCTTGCCGAAAATTTACTCTTGGCCAATTATAATTAGTTCTTAAATATTGGGATTATTAGTTCTTAAATATTGGGATATTGGGATAATTAAGAAATATTAGTTCTTAAATAATGTTTTTGTTGTTTTTCACTAGTCTTCTTTAATTTCTTGCGCTGGCGTGTGCTAGCATATCTCGGTCACCAGGCAATTGCACTAAAAAATGCAAACTCAGCAAGAAGTGCTTGTGACATAGTGAAGTCGCAACGCTTTCATTCGAGTACATGAGCGTATTTCGGGTATTGGAGGCACTAAGAGTGTGGGCACACAACACCCTCACCCTTAAGAGAAAAAGTGTATTGGAAATAGAATTTTTCAGAGTGTGTAAATGTTGAAGTAGAAGTTTATTTTTAATCATTGTGTACTTTATCTTAATATAATTATATTCTAAATTTTACTTCTAGTTTACAATCAAGTTTCTGTTATCATATATGGTTTTCATATATGATCTGTTATCATATAAGGTTTTAATAAATTGTTGTGCACTTCCTTATCTGTGCCATTTACATCTATTACCGAGTTTAAACCTTTTCTTTCTTTTCGGGAGTTACCAGTATTCAGGATTAGCCGGAACCACTCCTTCGGGAGTTACTAGTATTTAGGACTAGCCGGAATCACTCTTTCGGGAGTTACCAGTATTTAGGACTAGCCGGAATCACTCTTTCGGGAATTACAAGGCCTTGGCCAGAATCAGTTCTTCGGAGCTTACACCCGCATTGTGAGCTCCTCCGACACTGTATTCACCAGCTTTGTAAGCGGCCCTCTGCCGCAGGGCATTCGGCCCCTCCGCCACCTGTAACCATTGTAAGCGGCCTTCTGCCGCGGAGCACTCGGCTCCCGTCTCCTGTACATACCAACTGTTGTACGCTACCTTCTGTCGCCAGACATTCGGCCTGACAATCCAATTGTAACCAGAGGCGTAGAAAATAAGATTGTAAGACTTTTTGTAAATTGGATCGAATAATAAATAAAGAAGAAAAAACGAACACCACCCCGCATACGTCCGAACTGAATTTTCAGTGATAGATTTGCTTCACGGCAAATCGTGTGTAATTCTTGACCGTCGCGGTGGTTGGAACTTTGAGGGTTACGAGATCCCCCAAAATGGACCCTGGGGCGACTGACTCTACCCCAGCTGGAAACAAAAATTCGTTACAACGTCTTTTCTTTTCTGCTTCTGTATACTTTTTTGCTGTTTCGATCGAGGTTCGTAACCTGATCTTCAATTCATCCGCGTAGTCGTCAATGTTGTTCATTGTTGTGTTTACAAATATATCAGACGGTATTTGTTGTAATTTATAGGCGAACATATAATATGGTAACCATATATCCCATTCATAATTGTCTGCCAGATGTAATAGAAATTCGTTTAACAGAAATAGAATAGAATTCGTTTAATAGAAATTCGTTTTCGTGATTTCTCTCTACTGAGCCTTATATTTGATAATGGTAAGGTGTTGAAAATAATTGTTTTATTTTTAAGCTCTCGCATATGTTTTTTAATAATTCGTTGGTAAATTCTGTACCTCTGTCAGATTACAAGGTTTTGAAATGTCCGAATTTTAAAATTAATTGCTCTACAATTGTCTTTGCTATGGTGAGAGCATCTTTGGTAGGTATAGGGTGTGCAACAACGTATTTCGTCAATTCGCATTCGATATTCTTAAAGGTCCTACTGTATCGACTGCTACTGTTTCGAAGCTAGTGCTTGGAGTATGTGTAATTATTTTTCTTTCTTTAGTGTGTTTAGTTTGTTTATTTCTTGCGCTTGAATCACAGTTGTTTATGCATTTTTTAATCATCTTCATATCTTTCCATATGTATCGTTGCTTCAGTTTTAGTAACATTTTCCTAACTTCTAAATGTCCTCTTTGTGGGGTATTACGGAATTCATCTACCAATTTATACTTTTCTAAATCATCTGTAACTCTTCTAGGGGCTTTGTAAAGTATTATCTTCAATATAGAGGTCTCTCTAATAATTTTTTTCTTTTGCAACTCATTAAATATTCTTTTAAATTATTTCTCTTCTATTATCTTAAATATTTCATCTTCTTTTTGTAGGCCTACTTCTAATATATTTTTCTTTTCCAACACAAATGCCAGTTTCTCCATAATTGAATCGTAATTCGGAGGATTATCGCTGCATCTAACTATCACTTTATCATGTATATCTACTTTAACCATGGTGCTATTGTTTGCCTCAAATTTAAATTCTAACTTCTTCATTTTTCTGACGTCAGCTAAGGACGTGCATTCCCATATGTAAAGGTGATCAGTCTTCGAATGAGATCTACATTTCTCCTTTGATGTTGCCCTATTTTTAATTCCTTCTTTATTACTTTCAATTTCTTCTTTCCTTTTCATACCCCTTGTTACTATCATGACATTATCTTTTGTTTCTATTTTATTAGGAATCATTTCCTTCAGCGTGTCCGAATCTATTTTTATACAAGATAAAGCGTCAGCATTTGTATTTATTGAACCTGGTTTATATACAATCTCAAAATTGTAGTCTGCTAAATCCATTCTAATTCTCGTCATTTTCGATGATGGGTTTCTATGTGTGAATAGAGAGACTAATAGTCTGTGATCTGTCACTACTATGAATTTTCTTCCACAGAGATATGGTTTAAAGAAATTATTCCCCAATGAATTGCTAGTAGTTCTTTTTCTATCACTGCTTTATTTATATCATGTTTCGAAAGTGATTTACTTGCATATGATATTGGTAAATCGTGACCTATTTCACCTTGTGAAAGAACTGCTCCTAGAGCGAATTCTCAGGCGTCTGTTGTAAGTATGAACGGTTTCTCAAATCTTGAATATTGTAATATTCAATATTGTAATATTCAAGTTTCGAAAGATTTTTGACATTCGTCAGACCAAATGAAAGGTTGATTCTTTTTAAGTAAAGCATTGAGACATTTAGCGATTGAAGCGAAATTTTCTATGAATCTACGGTAGTAATTACAAAAAGCAACAAATCTTCTTACTTCATCAGCATTTTTTGGTATCGGATACCCTTGAATTACTTTGTATTTCGAAGGATCCGTTCTAATAACTTCTACTGTAATTAAACGTCACAAGATATTACTTCCGGTCAAAGGAAACAGCAATTTGAGGCATTTAATTTTAAATTATATTTTCGTAACCTTCTGAAAATATTTATAAAATTTTCGTTATGATGTCGTAAATTGCAGCGAAATACTATAATATCATCTACATACAAAAATGCTTCTGATTCAAGACCAGTCAGAGCGATAGTGAGCATTCTTTGGAAACTATTAGAGGATTCTTAAGACCAAATGGTAATCTTTTAAAAAGGAAATATCCATCGGTTGTTGAAAATGCAGTCAATGGTTTTGATTTGGAGTCTAGGCTAATTTGATGGAATGAACTTGTCATATCCAAAGTGGAGAAATATTTAGCTCTGCCTAATCGGTCTAATACGTCTTCTAGTCGTGTTAGTGGAAATTTGTCATTTACAATTTTCTCGTTGAGTTTTCTAAAATCTACTACTAATCTCCAATTCTTTTTGTCTTCAGAGCTTTTCGTTGGTACTAATAGCAATGGTGAATTATAAGGACTAACTGAAGGTTCTATAATGTCGTCGTCTAATAAGTTCTGTACTTGTTTTTGTATTTCCTCTGTGTGTGCGTGTGGTAATCTGAAGTTTTTGATATAAACCGGGTTGTTGTCTATTGTTGAAATGGATTGGGTGTAGAAATTATTGGTTGTCGAAGGCTCTCCCTCTAAGTGGAAAATAAGTTGGAAATCTTTTAGAATTTTCAATAATTCCGCTTTTGCTATGTCATCAGAAATATCTAGACTTAAGATCTTGGATAGCTGACTAAATCGTTCTTCTGTTTTTTGAGATTGTATTTAGTATTTCATAATTTTTGAATGGTTCAATATCTACGTCAAAATTTTCTATAATTATTTCTTCATCTCGTGTATTAAGTACTTTTATATGATGAAAGTCTTTCGCTGGTATAATCGAGTTCGCAATATATACTCCTTGCTTTATCTCTTTAATGAATACTACGCTGTCTTCGTCTATATCTATATTTATCGCGTATATTGATTCTGACCTCGATGGCAATTTTATACGTGCTGATTTAGTTTGAATAGGTATTACTATCTCTGATTCCTTTAGGTATATATTTAGTGTGTATGTTTCGTAATCAATTCTACAAAATATTTATCTAAAAAATCTCTTCCTAATGTTCCGTCTGTTAATATCGGAAAATGCTCATTTACAATATGGAAAGTATGAACAATTTTGTGATTCGCTATTTTTAAAGATATCTTGGACGTACCAAGAGATAAGATTTCTCCATTAGAAATTCCTGTTAATCTGCAACTTTCATGTGTTTCTAAATAGTCTATAGCGATTGTATTTTCTTTAACAACTGATATGTCAGCGCCTGTATCGATCAGCAAGTTAAAGTTTGTGTTATTAATATTTACAATTATATAATTCGTTAAATTATTTGATATATTATAAATATTCAATGTCTTTGCCCATCGGTGGTCCAACCTTCGGCCACCTGGGTTAATTCGTTTCCTTGATTATTAACAACGTTAATGTGCCTTGTATTTTGATTTCGTCTGTTTCAGATGAGACACCTCTCTGTGTCAGATGAGACAGTTCCATATGTAGTTGTGGTGCCGTCTTGTTTGTTCTGTACCGTGTCTCTAGTGCTGTTCTCAGTTCTTTTAATGTTTTGGATGTATCAATGGAATTTAATGCTGTTTTGACATTTGGGATCAACTTTATGTGGAAAGCGAATTCTATTAAATATTGCTTTGAGCTAGATTGTAGGGTCTTGTCTATTATCTCGAGGATTTTAATGAATGAGTCTAATTCTCGATAGTCCCTGTGAATGTCGGGATGGTTTTAACCGCGGTTTATATATTAAACGTCGCCAAACTGTCTGTGTCTGTTTCTCGTCTCTGTGAATTGGAAGGGGTTTGTGAATCTGTTAATTCAGTTTCTGTCTCTGAGTCTGTTTCTGGTTTAGCCTGGCGAAGCAGTAGGGTCTTTGCGGTATAGTAAGTCTTTGAAAACTTTTCTATTACTTCTGTTAAAGCATCGTCTTTAACGTTTGCTGTTCTGATTAGGGAAGAAAATTCGCTTTTTAAGTCTGGAAGTTGTTTTAAGTTACAGTCTCTTTTGTTTAAAGCCTTTTACCAGTTTTCTTAACGTTTCTTATAAATTTTTGTAGTTGTTCTATTCCATATGTCTAGATCTCATTCCATCTGTGTAATCTGTCCATGTGGTATTCAAGAAAATAAGTTTTTCTACTTCCTCAATTATTAACTTAAAAATTCTCTTTTTCTTTTTAAACTTGTTTAAACATTATTTATTATTTCCATATCCATATTTTCTTAATCATACGTTATTAATCGCTCTAGGTTTATGCGTTTATTTACATAATCTTTAAAGCAGAGATCTCCAAACTTTTTTGTCTCGTAGACCACTTCCCATGTTTTTCGATTTTGAGTAGACCCCCTGCTTAGCTTATATTCAATTTTTGCAAATTAATCAACTTTATACCCGTTTTTGAGAGCTATACTATATAGCCCTGTCCGTCCAATAGCGGTGCTACTCACTTTGAAAGATTTTAATTTTTTAGTTATGTTTAATGTTGTTATGTTTGCGATATTCCATAAAATGGGATAAGTATCAGGTATATCTTTTTGAAGCCAGAATGTCTGATTTCTGAACTGTACCTTGAGTTCTCCATTAGTGCTTATTCCGAACAGTTCCTCTTGTAATATGACATCCGTTTCTTCAATGTCACCATATGGGTTGATTATCCAATGTGGTATTACCATAATAAAAAAATCCTCAAACCTAGTTTCAAAATCTGAATATAGGGCATTTAAATGTTGAACGTAGGTTGAAATGTCATCTTCCTGATAGTTTGTCTGTGATAAATTGGGAAACTGGGAAAATTCGCGCCGTCCAATGTTTTGCTTCATTAGCTTAATTCTTACAAAAAAAGCTGAAATGATGAACTTTGTTTTAATCAAATTTAGGCTGTCTCCTTGTAACTGCAAGTTAACATCATTAAATTTAGCAAACAAATCTGTTGAATAGGCAATGTCTGGTTTCCACTTGATTAAATTTTGTTTTAATAATGAATCTTTAGCATCCAAAAACTCTAAAACAGTGTCAAAAAAAGCAAAAAATCTTGTTATCTGCTTTCGACAGGCATCGTATTTCAGTGTGAAGGAGTAATTGATGAAAGTTCTCGTCATTTTCTTCACATAACCGCGCAAATAACCGCGTATTCAATGCGTTGCTTCGGATTCGGTTTACTGCGTTAACGACTAATTGAAGAGATTCGTGCAGTCTACTACTCAGATTTTTAGCAACTAAATGTTGTCGATGGATGACACAGTGTATGGCTAACACCCCGTGTAAATGTTGTTTTAAACGGTTTATAAATCCACGATAGCGCCCAACCATGGCAGGTGCTCCGTCTGTTGCTAGTGATATTATATTTGATAAAGGAATTGTTTTTTCCATGATGTAATCCTTCGGAACATTAAATATTGATTCGGCTTTAGCATCGGTTGTCAAAGTTCTCACGAAGAGCAGTTCTTCGTGCGTTTCTTGATTCATAATAAAACGGACATATGCCAATAATAATGCTTCAATACCACGTAAAGTTGTCTCGTCCAGCTGTATAGAGAAATGGGTCGTTTGCAGATAATTACACAAGAAGTTTTCAATATTAAAACTCATTTCATCAATACGTCTTTGAACTGTATTGTTGCTTAAAGGAATTCTTTTAATGATATCAGATGTTGGTTTGTGTAAAACTGTTTTTAAGACCTCTTCAACGGCTGGTAAAATTAACTTTTCTCCGATGGTATGCGGTTTTCCCGATTTTGCTATAAGGAGCGAGATATAGTAAGAAGCCCGAAGACCATTATCGTCTCTTTGTGACGTCGAAGCGAAAAAATTTATTTCACACTGGAGATCATACGTCGACCGAGCTTAACTCAATATCTTATACCGTTCATGAGATATTTCCAACTTTGTTATCAGTAGGCGTGGCACGCCCATTTTTTCCAAACGTTTTAGTAATGGCGCTATATATTCCGGAATAAAATTATATCTTAATATCTCACACAGTTTATGAAATATTTAGATTATAACATTTTTTTGAAACGAGGTGCCTCTACATTCCGCATGTAAAGTAGGCGTGGCTGTTTACCAATCTCGCCCATTTTCAATCTCAAACATCCCTTCATAACATAGAATATTTGTGCCGAATTTCATCGTGATATCTCTTTTCGTTCTCCCGTAATCGTAATTTCAACAGACAGACAGACAGACGGACGGACAGGGCTAAATCGATTCAGGAGGTGGCGCTGAGCAAGAATATATATACTTTCCTATATCTATCTCGTCTAGTTCTCTGCGTTACAAACGGAAGAACAAAGTGAATATACCCCTCTCCCTTCGGTTGTAGGGTATAATCAAGATCTATTCGTTTTACCCAGTGAAAGTACTTTTTTTTATGGCAGATGAAACCAAGCTCAGGGGATGCTCCCTATCCATGTGTTGGTACCGAAGGGATGACAAATTAGTGGGAAGAGGGAGTAGTGACGGTTTAGACTTCGCTTAAAGGTTTCGACGCTGTAAGGCGGCGGGAAGTCATGCGCAGGGAGATTGTTCCACAATCTAATGACGCGACCAAAAAACGAATTCCCACGATAATGCTTGGTTCGTGGGAACGCAATCATGACATAAAAGGGATGCACCACTCTGGAAAGCCGAGTAGTGCTGCTAAGTACCTGAACCGGAGGACTCAGGCTGGCTACTTCCGAAGAACATTTACCATGAACGTAACGGTAAAATAATGATACACACCCTACATCACGACGACGCTCCAAGGTTTCAATAGAGCTAGATACCCTATACTATCCCCTATAAGTTTTAACGTACAATATTGGACACGGTCTAGAAGCTGAAGATATGTTCACGAAGCTCCCGACCATATAAGCGAATTGTACTCCATTTTCGGGTGGATATAGGTGGTGTAGATACAACGAAGATCGGTTGGGGTGAAGTATGTCTTACACCGCTTAAGTCTAAGCACTTGGCTGCTTCTTTCGACACGTCAAAAATATGATCGTTACATCGAAGATCGCATCGGATTGACATGCCCAGAACATCAAGAGCCTCCGACTCATTAATATCCACACCACACATATTTAGAGGTGGGAAGTTGTCACCCGCCAGACGCTTGTGCGTCTCTGCATTAAAATTGACCCGATTAGCTCGACCTCACTCCTGGATTTTGCTTAGGTCAGATTGGAGTGTATCATTCATAATGCTGCGTTTTCTAGTGATCTCCAGAATATAAGGACGTCTGGAGAATGAATATGAATGAGGTGTTCTGTTCTGTTCCTGTTCCTGACCGAACATGACAGGACCGAACCCTACGGAGCTCCAGCATTAATGGAAGCAAAGCTGTCTATCACAACCCTCAGAACGGCCGCTGAGGAAACTCGATATCCATCCAGTTTAGACACGAGTACTTTATGCCCTCACCCGGTCAAATGCCTTAGAGATATCCAGAGCAACAACCTTGCTCTCACCGAACTGGAGAATACAACTTTTACTACCGTTCAGTGAGAAACGCCATCAGATCGCCGGTGGAACGGTGGGCACGGAAACTGGCGATCGCTAATCAACTCGTTGCTCTCTAGATAACTCATCAAGTAAAAATTTATAATGCTCTGCATGACTTTGGAGAGCACTGAGCAGATTGCTATGGGCCGGTAATTTGCAGGATTCGTAGCCTCACATTTTTTGGAAACAGGCTTCATATTGGCAATCTTCCAGGAAGTGGGAAAAACTTCTGAAGTAAAAGATAAATTAAAGAGATTGCGCAATGAGCGAGCCAGTGTTGAGGCGCACTTTCTCAACACGTGGGCTGAAATGCCATCTGGTCCCGAGGATTTGCTGACATTGAGGTTTGCAAGCACTCTTTTAACAGCTCGCGTTCGAAAATGCATCTCAGGCATAGCATGAGATACACCATCGACCGCGGGCAGTGGTTGGCTACTCTCAGGAATAGAGCAGTTCTCAGCAAGCATTTTGGCTAATAAGTTTGCCTTATCAACCGAGTGAGTGAAAATCTGATCATGCTTGAGGAGAGTTGGAATGGACGATCGCGTCTGATTCTTCACTCTCCCCACGAACGACCAAAAGTTCCTACTACCCTTATGGTATTCAAGAACTCTATGTCTAAGGCGCTGTTCGTAAAGAACTTTTTCGCGTTTTAGAGTGGCATTGCACCTATTTCTGGCCTGATTGCGCAGCAGTTGAGTATCAGCAGTTTTCTTTAAACGCCAATACCTAAATTTTTTTTTTTTTTTTTTTTTTTTTATGGCAGATAGAACCAAGCTCAGGGGATGCCCCCTATCCATGCAAAGCATTCGTTGGTTTAGAAGGGTAAAGGTTAGTGGGAAGGGGAAAAGTGGGAGTAGTGTCGATTTACACCTCTTTTAAAAGCATCGACGTTATAAGTGGGTGGGAAAACATGCGCAGGGAGACTATTCCAAAATGCTTCTTTTGATCTGACTGCTAGTCTGCAAGTCGCATTAAACCAGGAATAGCCTTTTTGTTTAATGGAAATTCTTTTTTTGGGTATGAAAGACCTCATACAAAATAACATTTTATTTTCTACCAATTTTGCTGCAGCATTTATGTTTCTATCCCTGATTGAATTAAAACGTCTGAAAAAGGAGTTCAGCGCATCCCAATTAGCCTTCTCATAAAGCCACACTGTCCGCTTCGGAGCTGGCTGATGAGCGGATTGAAGACTAGAATATGGGAAGGTAGCAGAAATTGTATAGTGGTCCGAATTACCAAGAGGTGCAAGAACATTCACATCATACTTGCCTTTGTCAGGAACAAATTAAATCGCACTTAATTTCTACTTATATATATATGTATACGCACACCCATAATATATGGTAACCGTTTCTGTGCATTTATATGTATGTAACGAACTATATGGCAAAGTAAAAAAGAGATTTGACAAAGAGTTATCGAAATTGAGAGTTATTAGAAAGTAGCGAGGAATCGAGGCTTTTGTACGTTAACTCCCGGCCTGGACAGTGGTCTTCTGGAAACCCATCCTCGGTAAGTCATTTCAACGGCAGAGCCACAACGTCGACGCCAGCAGAGCCTCGACTTCGGCAGAGCCACACCGTCGGCGCCAGCAGAGCCTCGACTTCGGCAGAGCCACAACGTCGACGCCAGCAAAGCCTCGACTTCGGCAGAGCCACAATGTCGACGTCAGCAGAGCCTCGACTTCGGCAGAGCCACAACGTCGACGCCAGCTTAGCCTCGACTTCGACAAAGCCACAACGTCGACGCTAACAGAGCCTTGCGAACAACAATTCGCATCAGAACGTCGCCTGTGGAGTTGCACTCCCGCGGCCAACACCCGGTTCGCTCGCATCCCGCTGGAGCGCAGACAGGTTTTTCTTTCACCACAGCGTCCACCTGTGAAGGCTGTCAGTGGCCATACATCTATTTTGTACACATTTATACATTTTAAAACCATTTCAAAATATTTGATATATATACTCGTATGTACATAAGTGTAAGAATTCCGAATTATTGAATTAATTTAGAGAATTAATAAAAGAGGGAAATCGTCCCATCAAATAAATAACTGGACGGATCCTGAACTTGGCTGAGTCACATACCCTGGCCAGAGAAAGGGAAAGTTTCGTTACAGTGGCGCCCGAGCAGGGACTTGAAGGCTTCCAACATCTCGACGAGAGACGAACATCGAAATAACTCATTACAAAGTGCCGTAAGAAGACGCACGCCATGAAGATCACCTGGATTTACTCGCTACGCAAGGACCAGCTAATAACCTACGCGAACGAATTTGAACTCGACGGAGGTGGAACCGTCGAGGATTTAAGAAAACGGCTGGCCACTTTTGCGTCAGACTCGAAGGACGACGAAAAGGTCACGGTGCGATTAGAAGAACTGGAAAGGATTCACCAGCAAGCGAAGTCCCCGAATCGAATGGGGACGGCACAGACGCATCAGCCAGAAACAGTGAAAACCCCGGAACTGCCCACCAACGTTTCAACAGCAAGTCAAGGGGGTGAATGCGGTCCAGCGTCGAGGAAACGCGCGACAGATCACGCCGACGTCATGGACAAAGTGCGGAAGTGGTTAGTTAGATATGACGGTGGTCGCGATCCTCTCGCTTTTATCGAAAGGTTGGAAGACCTGGCCACCGCGTATGAGATAAGCCGCGACTTGCTACCAAGGACAATGCCGGAACTTCTTCGAGACCGAGCTCTGGTCTGGTTCCGCAACAGAATACTGGATATGCAAACCTGGGGTCAATTCAAAACGGCGTTTTTGAAATTCTTTCTGTCCACCCGTTATTTCGAGGGACTCGAGGACCACATACGTAACCGGCAACAAAAACCAGACAAACCCTTCAAGGACTACGTGCTCGACCTGTACGACGCTATGCGTCATGTCAACTGGGTCGAGGAGGAGAAGCTTGAACGCCTCTATCGAAACGCGCGGAAAGACGTGCAACTTTACGTGAAACGGCGCGACTTCATGAGCCTCGAGGAACTCATCGGTCTAGCAGAGGACCTTGAAGAAATGCATGGTGTCTCCGGGTGTTTTACGTGAGCGCCTGCCAAGACTGGCTTAAGCTCACGGTGTGCCATCACACATGGGGCGCGTCAACCAACGCCCCCATGAATAGGTACCTGGTACCAGTCCGCGGGAACCAATTCGAGTACTTGCGTAAAGGACAAGTACTCCCTCTTGGTGAGGGGTCGAGGCCTTTCTAACACCTCTGCCGTTCTATGGGTCACGGCACACGGTTGCAATGCAACTCCACACCGAGCTAAAAAATAATAGCTCTGCCCGCGTACATTTGGGCGTCAACCACAGCCCCCCGATGCTCCCATTAGGGATCCTACCAACAATGATAAGGCTGAGCGTGACCGAACACGCTACAGGGGCTCCTGATCCCCGTGGTACCAGACAAAGCCTTTGGTCAGACCTCGTAGTCAAAACTACTACCAGTTGGGCTCCTTACAGGCCGGGAACGGTCGCCCAAAAGTTTTTAAGTCCAGCTGTGGATAAAACTTGGTGCAGACAGAAATTGCCCACACCAAACGTAAAAACAGTCTGAAGACATGTGTATGGACATGTCCTCCTCACTGCGGGAGCGAGGCCTATCTTTACCTCTTCCACTCAGACAGGGAGCGGCACCTAAGACGGGGTTAACCCCAATTTAGCTGGACCCCCAACAAGATGTAAAAATCTTTGATTCTGGGGTGAGGCGTTGAGACCAACCTCAGCGCCCCCCGAAACCCGTGGTACCAGACAACCTCTGGTCAGGCTTCGTAACCGAGTTACTACCGGTGAGCTCCATACCGCTCGGGGACCGGTGGCCCCAGGAGAACGGACACCAGGAACACACACCAGTGCGGCACAACAGCTCTGTCCTCCCGAAGGACGACAGTTAGGCTGGCACACACATAACATTCACACTACATTCAGCACAACCAACACATTCATCGCCATCCAACCCTACCCAATACACACACACACACAATCACCTACAACTTACCTATTCATACAACCCATACGCCACATATACATACCACCCACGCACAAAATTGGGCAGCTAATCTACCCTCGCACGACGCTCCACGAAAATTTCAAAGTACCAACAAATATTCCTTAGAAATGTAAAAAAATTATTGCAGTTCTGAACATTGCTACAATAGTTCTGAAGATTTGGTATAGTAACTTGGTATCCTACAGCCGGTATAAGTACTAAAATTTTTTTTTCGGAAATCCAAAAATTTTATTAGAGTTCCGGATAGCCCCCCAGAGTTCTAAAGATTTCGTCTAGAAACTTCATGCTCTATATCCAGTATTTTAAAAGTTATGGCCGATTTTAATTTTCATTTTCTGAAAATTTCAAAGTTCCAACAAATGTTCCTTGGAAATGTAAAAAAATTATTGCAGCTCTGAGCATTGTTACAATAGTTCTGAAGATTTGGTATAGTAACTTGGTACCCTACAGCCGATATAAGTACTAAAATTTTTTTTTCGGAAATCCAAAAATTTTATTAGAGTTCCGGATAGCCCCCCAGAGCTCTAAAGATTTCGTCTATAAACTTCATGCTCTATATCCAGTATTTTAAAAGTTATGGCCGATTTTCATTTTCATTTTCTGAAAATTGCAAAGTACCAACAAATGTGAGAAATGTAAAAAAATTATTGCAGTTCTGAGCATTGCTACAATAGTTCTGAAGATTTGGTATAGTAATTTGGTACCCTACAGCCGGTATAAGTACTAAAATTTTTTTTTTTTAGAAAATCCAAAAATTTTATTAGAGTTCCGGATAGCCCCCCAGAGTTCTAAAGATTTCGTCTAGAAACTTCATGCTCTATATCCAGTATTTTGAAAGTTATGGCCGCTTTTGAAAGTTTTAAAAAAAAAAATCATGTTTTTTGCACTTAGTTCGCTAGAACTTTTCTGGGATTTATTGGTATCTCAATATATTCGGAGGGCTATCCAGACCTCTAAAGAGAAAATTTAAATTTTGGATTTTGAAAAAAAAAATTTTCGAATTTCTGAAATTTTTTAGAGTTCTGAATAGCCCCCCATAGTTCTACAGAAAAGTGTACTACATGATATATCTATCTCTAATAGTTGAAGATTTATGGCCGAAATTCAAAATCCAATTCGTGAAGTTAGCACCCCAAACTTTGATAGTGGTTTTTTTGCTTAATTCGCCAGAACTATTTCCAAAACTGGTAGAGAACTCCAGAACTCTTTGGGGTGCACTAAGAACTTCAAAAAAAGTTGACTTTTTAAAAAATGAGGTGCCAACTTCACAGACACGAGTCCGACCCAGTGGCATATTATGCCATTTTTTTATAACACCTCTTTATTAAAACAGTGAGGTTGGTGGGTTTTAAGTTTTTATCTTTGATAAATAAAGGGTGAACTCTTCCCCAAATGCGTTGTTCGCTAATTTTGCTTCCAAATTCGAAGTGCGGGTTGTTTTCTTTTCGTTGGGCCCGTTGGCGGGCAATTTGGTGAATGCAAACAATGGAAAAGTGGAAAAAAAAAATAATATTGAAGGAAACATAAGTGTTGTATTCAGAGTTTATTCAGAACTAAAAGAAGGTTACAATGTGTAAGAATGAGTACAAAAAGAACAAAAGAAATATGCAGGGTTGCATTAAAATATTCATTTAACTCCAACACGCCCTCTCAAACATGCATATTTTTCTTAAAAATAATATAATATTCATATTGGATTTACAAAGACGTTACTTAAGACCGAAACCTGTAATGCATTTTACATGTTTTGCTTTAGTGAGATTTTTGGTCAATACATCTGCTATGTTATCCTCTGTTGGTGTGTAGCGCAGTTCGATTTCATTTGACTTTACGATATCTCGGACATGTAAATATTTGATATCTATATGCTTGCTCTTGTTGTGATTAACTGGATTTCTCGCCATACTTTGTGCACCCAAGTTATCACTATACATTACTAGCGGTTCTTCTTTGTTGTAGCAGCCAATCTGAGTCAACAACCTTTTCAAATAGACAGCTTCTCTTGCAGCGGTAGTCATTGCAACAAATTCGGCTTCCGTGCTGCTCAAAGCAATAGCTGATTGTTTTTTGCTTTCCCACAAATCGCACTACCCACAGAAATGACCCACAAAAATTTCTCCGGTATCACTTTTTCGTTCAATCTCCATACCTAGGCAATCAAGATGTCATCTTCGTAGATAGCAATGAGTTGAAACTTACTTTCATTTGTTGCTTTATACAGGCAACTTTCGTTAGCACATGGCTCAAATCCCATTTGGCGTACAGCAGCATCTAGGGTTGTGTTCCAAGCTCGTCCCGATTGTTTGAGTCCATAAATCGCCTTTTCTAATTTTAAAACTTGATTTGAATTCTTATTATTCAAAATTTCTTCAGGTGATATCATATAAATTTCTTCATCTAGTGGACTATTTAAATACGCTGTTGACACATCAACATGATGCAAGTACAAGCCTCGTTCGGCAGCTAATGCAAAAACTAACCTTATAGTCGAATACCGAATGACGGGCGAAAAAGTTTCACTGTAATTAACGCCATACTGTTGGCTGCAGCCTTTTGCTACAAGCCGCGCTTTAAACTGCTGAATGTTTCCCGTTTCGTCTCGTTTTTTGAAAAAACCCACATGCAACCGATCACACTTGAATTAGGAGGAATATTCTCTACTGACCAAGTGTCGTTTTCCTCGAGCGTTTTATATTCACGTGACATGGCTGCTTTCTACTCGATGCTATTCTCACCACCAAGGGCCTCATCCAAAGTTTGGGGAATTGGTATTTCGTCACTTTTTGCAAAGTTCAGCTTCTGATATATTTTCTTTGGTCGCCCTACAGTGCCTGTGCGAACTAAACGGGGTCTTCCACGTCCTCTCGCTTCTGCAACTGTTTGTTGTTTCATTACGTCATGGTCGCTGTCTGTGCTGCAACTTTCGAAATTTACCTCATCGCTGCTCTGCTTTTCTTCAACTATTTTTATTTCTGCATCTTTTACTCCACTTTCGTCAACATCGCAAATGCAATCTGTACTTGAAGGAAAATCAGGAAAACCAGAAACGTCAACCGTGTTAGAAGGCAACTCATTATTAAACTTATTTTCGCAGAACTTAACATCTCTCTTTTCTACGATTTTTCTTTCATTTGCATCAAACAGTCTGTATGCTTTTGAAGTCAGAGAATATCCCACGAGAATATATTCTTTGCCTTTGGCAAAAAACTTTTTGGTTTGCGTTTTATCCAAAGCAAAAACAGGTGAACCAAAAATCCGAAAATGACTAACATTCAGTTTCTTTCCGGTCCAAATTTCGTACGGCGTTTTATTAGGCAGGGCTTTAGATATAGTTCGGTTCCGTATATAAACCGCTGTGTTTACGGCTTCTGCCCATAGTGACTCATCTGCCTCAGCATGTAACAACATACTCCGAGCCATTTCAACAACAGTTATGTTCGCACGCTCTGCTACGCCATTCTGTTATGGCGTATATGGTACAGATAGCTGGCGTTGTATTCCGCACTCTTCCAAAAGAGAAGTGAACTTGCGGTTTAAATACTCAGTGCCATTGTCGCTTCGCAGCGCTTTTATCTTGCGTCCGGTTTGATTTTCCATAAGTTTCTTGAATACTTTGAATTTTTCTATCACTTCACTTTTTTCTTTAATCAAATATACAAAAAATCTTCTTGACTTGTCATCAATAAAAAGGACAAAATAGCATGAGCCTCCGATAGACGATTTGCTCATAGGCCCGCAAACATCCGTGTGAATTAACTCCAGTAAGTCTTTTGACTTCGTTTCACTTTCTTTAAAAGGTTGTGAACATATTTTACTCTGCAGACATGTTCTGCAAGATTCATCTCTTGCTACAATTTTCGTTCCCACACGTTCTACTGCATGATTCTTCATCATATTGAGCAGTGTTCTAAAATTGAGATGCCCAAATCTATTGTGCCAAAGTACGGTCTCATCGATTAAAAGACATAGCTTTACATGTATCTTTTCTAAAAATATGAACAAATTCAAATTATTTTTGGCAGTCGGAATACATTTACCTAGTTTGTCTCTTATTATTGCAGACTCTTTCTTGAATTCAACAGTTAAACCACAATTTGTAGCCTTTGCCTTTCCCCTTCCCACTAACCTTCACCCTTCTAAACCAACGAATGCTTTGCATGGATAGGGGGCATCCCCTGAGCTTGGTTCTATCTGCCATATAAAAAAAAAAAAATAATTTACAGACATTTCAGGAACATAAAGCACATGTTTCAATATAATTTGACCTTCTTGCGCTTCTATTTTTACATCTTCTTTTCCCTTTGCTTCTATATTTTCATCACATGCTAACATTATTTTCTCTCTGCAATTTACAAACTTTTGACGATCGCAACAAATATGTGAGGTGGCACCACTGTCAAGGCACCAAGAAATATTGTTCAACTCGTTACTATTGTCAGCTCTTAGAAAAGCAAATGAACGATGCGGCTGTTGATCCACTTTGTTGTTCTTAGTTGTCGCACTTCTACAGTTTTTGCGTAGTGAACTCGTTTTCCGCAATTATAACATTTAAACTTGTTGCTGTTATTTTTATGTTTCGTTTCCACACTGGACCTAGCAACGAATGCTTGTTGACTTGTTACCGTTTCTCCTTTTTCTTCTAGTTGACTTCGCCGTTCGCTTTCCTCTACTAATTTAACCTTGAGTACATCAATGCTGGGCAAGCAATCCCTCGTTTCCATTGCTACCACAAAATTTTCAAATTCCTTCGGCAGACTGGACAACAAGATTATGACCAGCAACTCATCAGATAATGTTATACCGACTTGGATTAAGTTATCAGCAATCTCAGAAAAAGTATTTAAGTATTGTGTCATTGTACTTGTGTCCAACAAACGGAGAGAGAGCAGTTTTTTGTAGAGACTAACTTTTCGAAGCGGTCCACTCGGCTTAAAAAAAGTTTCTAGCTTCTTCCACGCATCCACTGCGGTTTCACATGCTTTTACATAATTTAGGTGCGATGGCTTTATACAAAGCAATATTGTCGTTAGTGCTTTTTCATTTAACTTTTCCCACGTTAGAATTTCAGCTGCTTCTGTTGGCTTTATAATTATCCGCTTACGACTGGCCAAAGCTCGGAATGACGCAAAACACATTGCATATGTACACACCAAGTGTCATAGTTATTTTCTGCCAGGTTTTCTATTTGGTAATGTGAATTCATTTCAATTTTTTTATATATATGCGACACACGCTAAACAAATATTTAATACTTTAAAAAAAAGCACGAGGCCTTAATTAATAGAAATTACAACTAGCAGTTAACTAAATAAGAACTTTCAAAATGAACATGAATGTATTAAGACCTTAAATTTTGAGAATAAAATGTATAATAGTTTTTAGAAACTCGGAAAGGTGTTTGAATAATTTATTTGGTTAAACCCTGAAACGCGATCATTGCTTCAAAGATAACGTTTTGTTGAGCGAACGGTGAACGACCGTAAGAATAAAGAAATTCGACGCTCGATTTTAATGCGGCCACTTACTCTGGCCTTGAATTTATTTCAGCGTGTTGTGTTATTTTTGTTAATTGAAGTAGGTCAGTAGTGATAAGGGAGAGTTGCTGACTGCTGGAGTTTTAATCGCGGCCAAACTAATTAAATTAGCTTAATGGAAATAGTAAGTGAATAGTAAGTGAAGAAAAATTTTTGATACTAAATAGAGAATATAAGGATTTGTTAGGACAGATAGATAGATTTATAGATAAGATATGGTTAAATTTGAATTTAACAATAAATAATAAGGAAAACTTGGCATTAATTAAAGCCAAATTAAGTAGGGCCAGCAATAATTCAAAAGTAGAACAGGCAGATGCCGTTTTGGATGAATTATTGAATTTCATAGACCATAGGAACCAGAACTACGTGAGGAAATAAGGAATTGGTAAAGACAATTTGGACACTTAAAAAGCAGATACGACAACCATCTGGTCGAAAGGGTAATAGAGCGAGCCAGTTAGCAGAATTGGAAGCTGTAAGAGACGACCTTAGGGAGCGCCTACAAAATAGAGGACTTTCTACATCAGCGGAGGATAGGACGCCAAGACAGCGGAGTAAGGGGGACTTCTCGTCGTTGGAACAGGCATGCCGTAGACTCCAAGAGATAAAAGAAGAGAATAGGCTTCTAAAACAAGAGCTGGAGTTGCCCCACGACCAAACGCTGCACCATAAGGAAGTTGTTGTTCAAGTCAACAGCCCAAAGCAGAGCAACTCTATTTCCTTTCCTTCCGCTTTATCAATAAAAGAGAAAATAGGTATCGAGGCGATTTCGAAATCTGTTAGTAGACTGGTACCACTGTTTTCAGGCACGAGATCACTCGACTTGAGAGGGGAGGTCTACAAGTTCATAGAAGGGTGCGAATTAGCTAAGAGGGGCATCGGTAATGCAGAAGTCCAAGATTTCATTGCTTGCGTGAAACAGAGGCTTCACGGTAGTGCGTATACTCTATTGATGGGGAAGCAACTCACCACGACAGAAGCTCTATACGCTGCGATAAAACAAGCATAGCTGCTATTAAAATCATTGGACACTGTGATGGCAGAGATACAGATGACTGTTCAATCTCCGAGAGAAGGCATCAGGGAATTCGCTGAAAAATAAATTGATTTACGAACGCAGGCGGAGGATTATATATCGGACCATTATAAGGGTTCAGGGGATCAGGCTCTGCGAGAGGAGGTAGCTGCCTCGATAACAAGGACTTTCACATTAGGATTACAGGACCCTACCCTGAGGATGAGACTGGTAGTTTCCCCGGAAACAAATTTGGAGAAGCTGGTAGATTTGCCATTATATTTGTATGAAGTTGTTAGCAGATCACACTTCAGCCAAGGGGGTTGGCCAAGTATGCAAGGGAAGTGAATAGCGGGTATGAATCCCGTATGGGAGGTGGGAGATTCCACTTACGTACAGCCCAGAAATAATTCCCCAATACAACCAAATGCGACAAATGAATACCGTTCGAGTAATCGAATGGTAGTGAAGTTATCCGAAAAAGGGGGCAGTCCCATGCGTGCAGAACGCAGCGACATCCCCAAACTTAAAATTTTGTGTAGTTTCTGCAACAAGAAAGGCCATACCAGGGATGAATGTCTGATAAGGCAAAATACACCTTATTGCGAGAAATGTTTGGTTTACGGTCATGAGACAAACTGGAGGTGCGAGAATCCGCATAGACAAAATTTCCAGAGTAAGAACTCGTCGCGGGGACCACCTCAGTGGGGACGACGAGACTATACGCAGCAACAGCAAACAAGTAGTGCAAGCGAAAGTAAGAATATTAATCGCTGGGGCCCAACGCAACAAAATAGAGACAATCGACCTCAACAAAAGGATCCAATAACATGCCACTGGTGTAACAGACCGGGACATATTATACGAGATTGTGAGGCGAAGAGGAATTCGGAAAAGTTTCAAGGCAATCGCCAGGGAAACTGGCAAGGGCCCAGAACAGGCCAGTAATCTGGGAACCCAATAGTAACAGTAATTTAAAGCCAAATGAGGTGATAACAGTAAGTCCGACATCGGAAACGATTGTGAATACATTACCAACTTCACCAAGCGAAACAGTAACTGTAAGTCTGACGTCGGAAACGTTTGTGGATACGTTACCAATTTCGTCGAGTGAAGAAGTAACTGTAACTCCGACATCGGAAGCGATTGTGGATACGTTACCAGCCTCAATAACTGAAGTAGTAACAGTAAGTCCTACGTCTGAAGAGATTGTGGATACGTTGCCAACTTCAGCCAAACTAAAGAAAGCTAGGAAGGTGGAAAATACAACAAAAACGGTGGCCAAAGAGAGAATTTCTTTTCCTGAGCTGCCAAATCGATGTGTGAATGAGAGTGTTGACGTTCATAACTTAAATAATGAAAATAAAAAGATTGAGGTAGAAGTGTCTAACCGGGAGCAATCTAATTTGAATGACGTGTTTATTGAGTTGCCTTGCGAAGAGGTCAGAAATAAAAAACTCATTCTGCTAGTTGATACCGGAGTCGACACTAGTTTAGTAAAAGAAAACGCGTTGTGGGGGAACATACACGTAGATACCAACGACGTGAAGAATTTATGTGGAGCATTCGGTGGTTGTGTTACCACTCAAGGCTCCGTGGTACTTAATCACAAAGGCGTACACCGCCTAGGTTTAAAGCTACACATAGTGTCATCTAAACAAGGTATGCCAGCTGATGGTGTCATTGGAAGAGATAACTTGCGGAATCATGCCATAATAAACGCGTTGTATGAAGACAAAAGAATTATATTCTTTGATGAAAATAAAAAACATGTAGTAACATTACCACTACACACAAGTAAGGATTGGCAACAAGAAGAAAATGTCACAATTTCAGCACGAACTATAAAAGTAGTTCCAATTACATTAAACACAAATATACACATCGCAGTAATCCACAAAAAGGAACTTAAACGGAACGTGTACATAGGCGAAACCTTCTGCAAAGTGAAACGAGAAAGTCTTTGTACCAATTTTAAACGCGACAAACGAAGATTACGTCCTGGAACGGAAATTGACAGTCGAATTTACAAACTTTAATGAATACGAGTTGCCAAAGAAGGTAATATAAATCTGATTGAAAACGTGAAACAAGAAAATGAGGCAAGATTAATGCGACTGATGCAGGAACTACAGCTGGATCCAAATCTCAACAAGGAAGAAAAAGAGTCAATAAATAAAACATGTGCGATGTTTCACGACGTCTTCTTACTAGAGGGGGATAGATTGCCCTTCACTTCGGTCCTGAAGCATGAAATACCGACGCACCAAAACCAGGCGCCCATAAATCAGAAACAGTGCAGATTACCACACGCCCATAGGGAAGAGATAAATAGGCAGGTGGATAAGTTGTTAAGGGAGGGCATAATTTCTCCTAGTATATCACCGTGGAACTCTCCTTTATTGCATTTTACGCGCATTTGAACACTTGAAGCTAGCAATAAGTACACCTCCTATATTTGCATACCCAGATTTCACAAAACCGTTCAATCCGACAACGGATGCAAGCAATGAAGCGTTAGGAGCAATTCTATCTCAGGGAGATATAAGAGCTGACGGGCCCATAGCTTTCGCAAGTAGAGCATTAAACAGTGCAGAGAAGAGGTATTCTACTATAGAAAAGGAATTTTTAGCAATAGTTTGGGCAACAAAGAACTTCAGAGCGTATTTATTAGGAAGACCATTCACGATTTTCACAGACCATCAACCGTTACGAGGAATAGCTAACCTCAAGGACCAGACATCACGTCTTGCCAGGTTCAGGCACAAATTGTCCGAGTACGATTTCGAGATCCGTTATAAACCAGGAAAGAAAACTTTAAATGCTGATGCATTAAGCAGAATTCCTCAGGAGACACCATACACAGTAGGATCCGTACAAGCACGGTCAAAAACAAAAACACTGGAAAAGGAAGAGCATCAAGGATTGCCCACGGAAATCGAAGTTGACAAGGACGAACAAAAAATGAACCAGAAAACTCTGCGAAGTTACTAACGGACCCTAAAGAAGTAGAAACGGTCATGAAAGACTTCCACAATTCACCACTAGGAGGACATCAAGCTGCGGTGGAAACATATCTGAGAGTTCGCAAGCAATTTAGATGGGCAGGAATGCAGAGGCAAATTAAGGAACTCGTAAAAAACTGTCCGAAGTGCCAATCAAACAAGAGCTCAAAGTTTACAAAAATTCCCATGGTACTAACCGATACAACAATGCGACCTTTCGATAAAGTCTTTTTGGACATTGTGGGTATTTTACCAGAAACTGTATCCGGTAATAAGTACATTCTCACGTTTCAAGATTACTTTTCGAAGTTTATGGCATGTACAGCCATCCCAGACGCAGAAGCAAGTACTGTGGCCAAAGCTTTCTACGATGAGGTGATAACGCGATACGGAATCCCACGACTTCTAGTAACGGATAACGGCACTAATTTTACCTCAAAGTTATTCACAGATACGTGTAAACTGTTAGATATCAAAAAATTACACATAACGCCATACCACCCACAGGCTAATGGCTCATTACAGAGAAGCCATAGACCTCTGGCGGAGTATTTAAGGAATTTTGCGAAGGAAGACGGTTCAAATTAGGACAGGTGGTTAACTGCAGCTATGCACGTTCATAACCACACACCCCATATAACGACGAATCAAACACCTTTCCGTACTCTGTTCGGTTTTGATGTAGAGATGCCAACAAACTTGAAAAGAAAATGCAGTCTATTATATAACGCGGAAGACCCGAATAAAATTCTAAAATTTCAAATACAAAGGCACACGAAATGATAATAAATTAAATTTAGTAGAATTTAAGGTAGGAGATAACGTTTTGATTAAGAATCAGGGTAGGAAAAATAAGTTTTCTCCAATATGGATAGGGCCATATAAGGTAATAAAAATTAAAAGTCCAATTACGACAGTTTTAAATATTAAGGGAAGGGAAAAACCTTTCCACAGTAACTTACTGAAATTATATAATAGTAAATAATAAAATATTATTAATCGGAAAGTAATGACAATAACAATAGCCAAGTTCAAGTTCCTGTGGAGAACTTCGAGGATGTCCACAATTAGGACCAGTCTTTGGTGAGTGGGATTTCCATGAAATTCCTCATGTAGGTGGCGGAGCGCGTTGGCCAGCGAGTCCAGGTCCCAGCATTGCTCTTCTAAGAGGTTCAAGATGCCAGTGATGTAGTATGACAGCGGGAATCGGTAGTATTGAAGCGGGAACATTTTGTGTAGCACTTGGTTCTAAGAGTCTAAGGTAAACTGTACGGTACCGTTTAATTCGTCGCGCATTTATACAAAATTGCGTGGCTGAAACGAGCCTCGGTCATTTGGATAAGTAGTGCAGTAATAGTAAGCAAAATTGCGAAACGCAATCAGCCAGAGTAGTACAGCGTCGCGAGCGATTTAATTATGTTGCGAAATGTATAGAAAGAATGCAATATTCGCGAAGCGTTTTTGAAGAGCAGTAACTGATATTTAGGGGGCGCTCACTAAGCAACGCCTAATACTAAGTTGCAATTGCGTTATTGTTACTACAAAACAGATGCCAATACAAGATATACGAGCGGAATTAAGTCACATAGGCCTACCTAGAAATGAGGGAAAAGAATATATATTTGTTTTTCTGGTTATTAACCAAAAAGGAGATAAATATATATTGGACAATATATTGACCGGGATTCAATATTTGCGCTCCAAAACATAAAAAAAACCTACTCACAAGCTAACCCTAATTGTTGAAAAGAATATAAAACAAAAAATATATACAATATAAAAAAAAACAAAAAAAAAACCAAAACATAAAAATGTTATAAGAATTAATATTAAAATAGAATAAAAAAATTGATTTTAAAAAAAAAAGAAGAAAAATACAGAAAGATCAAAAGATGTAGAATAAACTAAGAGAGAGAAAAAAAATGAGATAAAGAAAAAAAAAGAAAGACGAAAATAAAAAAAAGGAAAATTTACTAACACAACTAATTTAAACTAACCACTAACTTTTAACAACGTTCGTTTCAATAAGCAAATACCTGCTTACTTAAGCACGATTTACAAATTACCTCGTTGCTCTAAAACAGCAACGTCCCGGGTTTTTAAAAACTGAAGAAATTAAAAACCAGAAAAAAAAAACCTGAGGAAGAAATGTTTCAAGCCGTTTTTAGGGCATTGCACTCGGCAAACACACTATGCTTCCGACGCGTTTAATTGCGACCGTTTAATTATGTAAACGGTAGAATTTCTTAAAAAGGAAAGTAAAAGAAAAATCGTTTCAGCAAGCAAGAAAATTTGCTTATTAAAACGAAGTTTAAATGAGAAAGAGAAAAACAAGATTATATTATAATTAAATTGAAATAATTTATAATATCATGTTATGGAATTTTCAAGTAGATTTATTATTAGAAACTTATATTTAATGAAACTACTATTAAATAAATTGTACAGTTTTAAATTGAAAATTTGTATTAAATATAATTAAAATCCAATATTACAATATGTACCTGCTAATTCGTAGCATTATACCAATAAATAGAATTAAGACACAGAACCTCAACAGCATCGAGCAAGCAGCTACAACAACCATAACAACAGCGAGCAAGCAGCAACAATAACGGCGACAAAAACTCCAAAACTCGAATGTCGCTGATACGCTGCCGATTTCCTGATCCAGAAATGTCATTCGCATCTTTTGCGGAAACCCCAAAATTTGAATGCCGCTGCGTACCAATTAATTTCCTCGATGCCGTCACGAATCTGAAAGACAATGAACACACCACACCTGCAGTTTATCTTGATACAATAAGTCATCTCTGACACCGAACAAGGCTGCAGTCCCACAGCTAAGAATATTACACTACATCCCTTCCGAGCTTGATTCTGCTCAATTTCACTCTTGCAAACAAATTCCGTCCAAACAGTCGTTACAGAAGGCGAATTGATCGCACCTGACGAATCTAATTAGTTAATTGGAAAAGACGCAATGAAAATAGCACTGAAGTTGGCTGTAGTTTAATTTCTCTGATTGGAATGCAGTTGGAAGTACAAACCGATGGTTGTGGTGCACGGGATATTCTCGGGGTCTGAGTTCATGGTGCTGTTGGTTCGCTAAGTGTAACAGGATAATACAGGAACCTATGTCTACAACTGCAATAGGTACAGCATTTGGTACAGCTTAGAGAGTACATGGAAACAAGTCCAGCAGCTGCGTGACTACACACACAACAACCACAACCACAACACACGTGAAGAACAAGGATACACTAAGGTAGAACTAAGGTAGAGTTAAGTTAGATAATATTAGAGAATTAAAATAAGCCACGCTTGTATAACTATGTACAGAAAAAATTAATATCGCTTCACGATATTAATTTTTTCTTTCCCTAAGGTTGGAGGGATGTTGTGGGTCAATCTGCACACCCTAAAACCAGCACAAGTATTTTGATTAATACTGTACTTTGCCCGTTTACGCTGCATACTTCCAACGTGGAGGCTTGCAGTTTTTTTTGGGAAGGCATACTTTTAGGCCAAACTGTGGTTGCTTCTCGATCACAGTTCAATAAATTCAAAGTAGAATTTAAATTGCGCAAGTACAATTTTTCAAAATAGCAAGTCCGCTGGCGGAATCCAAGTTCCGCCAGCGAGGCATCAAAGTTTGAGTCGCGAAACTCCCACTCGCCCAACAGCCAATAATTTCTAGCAGAATTCCAATTGAAAAAGTAGTGTTTGTTTTGTCGCGGGTATCCTTCAACGGAAGGATACCACACAAGGATGGTAATCTGTACCGGCACATAGCGCAACGCGAATACGACGAGGAATGCACCCCGTGGAAGATGTGCGTCCCTAGCTTCCTCCGCCAACGTGTGTTATACGAGAACCACAGTCTTCCCAGCGCAGGCCACTTAGGAATTCGGAAGACCACCGCCAGGATCATGGACAGATATTACTGGCCAAGCATGTCGCGAGACATTAAAAACTTTGTGCAAGGATGCGAATCATGCCAGAAGTTCAAAGTGGTCCAACAACTAAAGGCTGGGAAAATGCTGAGTCAAATCGCCGATGAACCGTGGGCCAACGTTTGCACGGACTTCATTGGACCACTCCCCCGGTCAAAGCACGGTAATAATACGATTCTAGCATTTTTTGACAGGTTCTACAAGTGGACTGAAGCCGTACCACTGCGCAAGGCCTCAACGCCAAATCTTATAAAGGCTTTCCGAGAGAGGATACTGGCCCGTTACGGTACCCGAAAAGTTTTAATTTCAGACAACAGCGTCCAGTTCACGAGCCGCGCGTTCGAAAGCTTTCTCACAGAAATAGGAACCAAGCACCAGTATACAGCCCTTACACCCCACAGCAGAACCCAGCGGAACGATCAAACAGAACTTTGAAGACCATGATCGCCCAATTCTCTGATGGACAACAGAACGCCTGGGACGAGTTGATTCCCGAAATCACACTGGTCCTGAATTCAAGTAGATCGGATGTAACTGACTATAGTCCTGCCTATCTCACGCAAGGACGAGAACTGCATTTGCCGGGAGCTTTATACGACCAGAAAACATTCGGCACGGGTCAATCGCCTGAAGAGGCGGATGACAAGGCCAAGCGACTCACAGAAATCTTTGTGATCGTCAGGAAAAGACTGACCCAAGCCGCCTCCGATCAGGCTCGTCATTACAACTTGCGCCGACGCCACTGGACACCGAATATTGGACAGCTCGTCCTTAAACGAACCCATCCGCTCTCGAAGGCCGTCGACAGCTTTGCAGCCAAAATTGGCACCAAAATATGAGCGCCCCTACAAGGTAATCGCGTTCACATCCCCGTTGATTGTACAACTCCAGGAAGTAAATAGTGCCTCCAAGAAGACGGAGACAGCAAACGTCAGCGAGCTCAAAAGCGTACCAACAGACACCACTCCCACGGCCGACGCATGCAACCACGACAGAATAGGAAGAACACAGCGAGGTCATGGTAACTCACTTTCTATAAATACATAATATTTAAATAACAGAAAGAAGCCACAGCAAAGCCCTAGTATATAAGAATTACATGAAATCCAAATTTTCCGGTAATCCAGATTTTTTATTACCGGAGCGCGAAGAAATAAAATTGTGATCCTCCGTTATCACAATTCACGGAGATCGCTGCGAGAAGAAAATATTTCACATTTATTCAAAAAGTGAGCTGCCGCAGTCCATACGGTACGAAGTCCAGGACATTAAGCGGAGGAAGCGAGGCAGGAACGCCATCCAGTTGGCCCGTGTCAGCAGGGGCATCCGCTATGATATAAAGATCACGCGGACGGGCAGGATCGTAGTCGCCACTACCACCACGATGAGAGTAAGAGGGAGATGTCAGGAACAAATTAAATCAAACTTAATTTCTTCCTCACATTAATTTTCTACACATAAATTTATGTATACGCATACCCAAAATATATGGTGACCGTTTCTGTGCATTTATGTTTTTTTTTTTTTTTTTTTTTTTTTGTAATGAGGTGGAAAGCATCGAAAGCCAAGGTGCGAGACTTTAACACGCGCAAACCACCTCCCCCAGGTCTGTCTGTCCTCCTGGAACTACCGCCAAGTATTATGTCGGGAGGCAGATTGAGCTTGACAGCTCAAAAGTCACCAATTAGAGTTCGTCGCAAAACAGTTTGTCGACTTTATTGCCCTAACGTCATTGTATTGACATATCAGCCAGTCAATTCAGTAGCTCTCCTAGCTCGCTCAGCATTTCTAAGCTTTCCGCATATTTGCGCAGATACCTCGCAGACTGCTTCCCACATTCTTTGCGATGTCAGCATCACCTCCACAATGTTTCTTGGCGAGACCTCCGACCCATAGATGCCTTTCAGCATATTTTGTTCTTCCACGAATCGGGGGCAAATGAAAAAGACGAGATGTGAATTCTCTATTTCATTCACGCACGCAGGACAAAAGGGCGAGGCATCATACCCAAAGCGGTATAGGAAGCTACGAAAAACTCCATGGCCAGTCAGAAACTGCGTAAGAGGAAAGCTCATTTCACCATGAGATCGACTTATCTATCTTTCAATATTTGGGATCAGAGCGAATGTCCAACGACCCTTGTTTGAAGCATTCCAACGGGTTTGCCACCTTTCTACTGAGAGTAAACGCTCTCGCTGCGGGTATATCTCAGCGCCAGTACTTTTCGCTGCATACAGTCGATGTGCCTCATCAGCCATTATTTCTATAGGCGTCATGCCTGCCAACACAAACGCAGATTCGTCGGAGACAGTTCGATAAGCGCTGATCACGCGCAAAGCATTTAGTCGGTGAACTCCTTCAAGCTGCTTTCTATTCGACTTCACTTTTAGGGAATCTGCCCAAATTGGTGCGGCATACATGAGCACTGATGTTACCACATTAGATAGCAACATTCGCTTGGTGCTTTTCGGTCCACCTATGTTCGGCAGCATCCTGGACAGGGCCGCGTAGCACTTCGAAGCTTTTTTGCAGACATACTATGCATGCTGTCGTAAACTAAGGCGATCATCAATAAAAACGCCCAAGTACTTTATCGCTCTCTGCGATTGGATGGTAGCACCTCCCACCCTCAGTTGCACTGATTCCACTTTCTTGCGACTACTAATAAGGACGACTTCCGTTTTTTGCTCAGCAAGCTGCAAGCCAACCGAAGTTAGCCACTGTTGAACCATCGAAACAGTAAGATTTGCTTTTTCCTCCAGGTCTGACATTTGTTTTTCTACTACTACGACAGCCAAATCGTCCGCATAACCGATTACTTTGGCTCCTTCAGGAACTGGCAACCTGAGAACGCTGTCGTATATGAAGTTCCAGAGTATTGGACCCAATACTGAGCCCTGTGGAACGCCAGCAGTAATGTTGTATTTTTTCGGGCCATCGTCAGTGTCGTATATTAAGACTCTGTTGCTAAGGTAGCTCCTAATAATTCTCAGCAGGTAATCTGGTACGTTCTTCGCCAGTAGTGCATTAATGATATGCTCCCAGTTAGCTGTGTTGAACGCATTCCTAACGTCTAGCGTGATTAGTAAGCAATACTTTTTGCTTCCTCCTTTCCACCTAGTTCCTTTTATGGCCTCCTTCGCCACAGATATCACTGCACTAAGAGCATCAATAGTTGAACGGGCTTTTCGAAAACCGAACTGGTTGGCGCTAAGACCTTGAGCTCCTTCAGTAAAAGGCAGAAGCCGCTCATAAATTATTCTTTCAAGGACGTTTCCAACAATATCCAAGAGACAGATCGGTCTATAAGAGGACGGCTCGCTTGGCGGCCTTTCAGGTTTGCGCAGCAATACCAATTTTTGAATTTTCCAAATCGCCGGAAAAACTCCTTGCCGCAGATAGGATTGCATGATACCAGCAAAATGTAGTGGGTAACTCAAAACAGATGTCTTCAACGCTGCCTTTGGGACAGAATCCGGACCTGGAGCTTTGTTGTGCTGTATTCTTTTAGCCGCCGAAAGCACTTCTTCAGATGTCAGCATTATTACTGGCTCGCACTCCCGGGAACAGATTTCTGCGTTCCCGTTGCTGTGGGAATAAGGTAGCCACAATTTTTGAAAGAAGTAATGGACATCTTTCCTGGATGCTGACTCATATTCTTCCCATGACTAACCTGTATGCTCCGCCCCAGGGATTTGAGCTGGCTTCCTCGCATAATCTTTTAAAACATTGCGTTTTGGAGCTTCGAATGGCATTTCGGAGCCTTTTTCGTTCCCTTGAGAACTCACTTCGAAGAATAATTCTCTCCATCGCCTGTTTGCATTTATATGTATGTAACGAACTATATGGCAAAGTAAAAAAGAGATTTGACAAAGAGTTATCGAAATTGAGAGTTATTAGAAGGTAGCACCATCGCCTGGGTGGGTCGAGAGAGCACAGTCACGACCACGCAGGCAAGAAAGAGACAATAAGCGTCTTACAATCAGTGCGTAGGAATACCATCGCCACTATAAAAGGCGCTTCAACACGAGGAATCGAGGCTTTTGTACGTGAACTCCCGGCCTGGACAGTGGTCTTCTGGAAACCCATCCTCGGTAAGTCATTTCAACAGCAGAGCCTCGACTTCGGCAGAGCCACAACGTCGACGCCAGCAGAGCCTCGACTTCGGCAGAGCCACAACGTCGACGCTAACAGAGCCTCGCGAGCAACAATTCGCACCAGAACGCCGCTTGTGGAGTTGCACTCCCGCGGCCAACAATCTCATCCCGCTGGAGCGCAGACAGGTTTTTCTTTCACCACAGCATCCACCATACGTCTATTTTGTACCCATTTATACATTTTAAAACAATTTCAAAATATTTGATATATATATGTAAATAAGTTTAAGAATTACGAATTATTGAATTAATTTAGAGAATTAATAAAAGAGAGAATTCGTCGAAGGAAGTCTTGTGTCCCATCAAATAAATGACTGGATGGATCCTGGACTCGGCTGAGTCACATACCCTGGCCAGAGAAAGTGAAAGTTTCGTTACACCTTATCGTATTGAAGAACTCTACGTCCAAGGCGCTGTTCGTAGAGAACTTTTTCGCGCTTTAGAGTGGCATTGCACCTATTTCAGGCCTGATTGCGCAGCAGTTTAGTATTAGTAGTTTTGTTTAAACGCCAATTCCTAAATGCTTCCTCTTTAGACCTGACTGCTTGTCTGCAAGTCGCATTAAACCAGGAATGGTCTTTTGGTTTAATGGAAATTCTTTTATTGGGTATGAAAGACCTCATACCAAATAAAATTATATTTTCTACCAATTTTGCTGCAGCATTTATGTTTCTATCCCTGAAACACAATTGCCAATTGAAACGGCTGAGAAAGGAGTTCAGCGCATCCCAATTAGCCTTTTCATAAAGCCACACTGTCCGCTTCGGAGCTGGCTGGAGAGCGGATTGAAGACTAGAATATGGGAAGGTAGCAGAAATTGTATAGTGGTCCGAATTACCAAGAGGTGCAAGAACATTCACATCATACTTGCTGTGATGTGAAGTTAGAAAAAGGTCCAGAATATTTTGGTTTTGCCCATCAACGCAGGGAAAGTGCGTTGGTTCCTTCACTAATTGAGTGAAATTATTAGCAAAATAACTCAACATACAAACCCTCAGGTGTCGTGTGACTCGAATGACGCAGCCAATTGGAATTATGAGCATTGAAATCACCAGCAACAACAATTTCACTGTTCGGATATGATTCCAGAATTTTAGAGATTGAATCAGAAGTTGCCTACAAGTCGTGATCGATCTCTCTTTATGCGAGCTATCTCTGCGTTCTGCCGTAAAAATCGTCGAGCTCTCAGCCTGAGTGAATTAGAGATCGAAGGAACTGGCAAAGTTCACATTCATGAGAGCATTACCAAGCAAAGACGGATTATCTTAAAGCATGCTCTTCTCCTGAAGCGGCAAAAGAAGTTGCACTCTGCATACACTGTGGGGGAAAAAGTACTCATAAAAAAAATGCTGATGGCGATCCTGTACTCGTGGATGATGTTGAAAGCGTTGATTGCCTGGCCGCCAACTAATACTTCAAATTCTTATATACATATAAGTATTCTCTGTAATTATGTCTAATGTTAAACTTACTCTCTTTGTCTTCTATCCCCTTTTTCATCCTCTGATAACTCTGCCTTTCTCTTTATTTATAGTGTTCATGACTGCTGCGGAAGGGTTGTGCTGTGAAATTTTGTACAACAAACAAAAACTAATATTTTTCACTTCACACAATTGGTTTTCTGATGTTCCTGTTACTCTATCTCTGCTATGAGCGCAGTTACAGAACAGCCTAGCTGTGTTAACGGAAATCACAAGATGCTGTTGGACATCCTCTGTAAACAACACTCTGGTTTCAATGTTGCTCACTTCAATGCTAGAAGTTTAAACCATATTAAACATGATTATATAGAAAATGTTTTCCAGAACTCAGCAATTGACGTCGTATGTATATCTGAGACCTGGTATCAACCCAGTCTCTCCCATGCTAGTGTTGATATTCCTGGCTTAAAACTTTATCGTGCGGATAGAATAAATAAGCGCGGTGGTGCCGTTGCAATTTATGTGAAAGATGCATACAATTCTGAGATAATTTACTTCTCCAAAAACTCCGTGGTTGAGTACATTTGTGTGATGGTTTCTGACAACAGGGCAAAGATTCTTATTTGCTGTGTTTACAACCCGCATAAATGCAATGAATTAGAAAATGTCTTTGACTATATCTCAAGTACCTCCTTGAAGTATGACTTTACAATTGTTTGTGGTGACTTTAATGTTGATTTTCTTAATAAAGAATAAAGAATAAATAAGAAAATAAATAAAACTATTTATTTCGCGAGCACTCGTCGCGAACAATTAAGTGTGGTGGGATGTAAGATCCACAAGATTGTAGTGGATGTTAGTCATCAAAACGAAACGATTAAAAGTGGACCAATTGATATTAGAATTGAATTTAAGACTTCAAAGAATATTCCAGCCAACATATCAGCTTATTGCGTACTCATACACGACAAAATAATTGAATATACACCAGTCAACTTCAGCTTTAATGAGTACCAGAATTTTATTATAAGGTCACCATATGGATTTAGCAAACTAACACGTCAGTGCCGATATAACAAGTACACTGGTTATATCGTAATCACCATGGTTTCACATGAAATTATAGCTTCATTGGCTTGAGCAGTGTAAAATATTTCGTGAAGCAAAATCTTCAAAATATACCCGTGTACGTTAAGGGAGCTGAAAAATCCAAATGGGTTGAGGAAATTCTAGACGTGCCCGTATTTAACGTTGAAAAATTGGGCTGCAGCAACTTCGAAATTTTAAAACATACATACTTACTACAAAGGATGTGTCATTCCCATAACTGATGTTGTGCGCTTCAAAATGCTATGCTGTTAAGAAATTTTCTAAATTCTGATTTCACATTCTTATTCTTATTCTTTATTAACAATCAGAATGTACAATAAGAGTCCAGCTCTTTAATAGTACAAAGAAAAGGATATGACATTAAATTTATACATTATAATGAATGAATTTATAAAGTAAACTATAAAAATTAAACTAAATTATATTAATTAACTAGTGCGAAATATAAAATATAAGGAAAAATATAAAGTGAAAAGGTTAAGTTTGAAGATAGAGAAAGAGGAGGTACACGTTCACGACTGCAGATATTGCGGTTGTGTTACATGCCGGTCTTTAAGTTTTAAAATATTGGCTAATTAGTCTCCTGAATATTCCCGTATTTAAACTACTTTTTATTACCCGTGGCAAATTATTCCACAGGCGAACTGTGTTTACGAAAAACAGTCTCCGAGTATTCAAGTAATTATATTTGGGAGTTATTAGATTGTGGGTGCGGGTTGATTGACAGAACTGGAGCTTATCATACAGATTCCTAGGCTGTCTGGTGGGAATGGTCCATATATGAATAAGCAGTTACGGATATTGATATAATTTTGATAACTGCAGCCAAGTAAGAGGTTTCTATGCTGAGATAGGTGGTAGAAACGCCTTAGTCCGACTACATATCTTGTTAAATTGTTCATCAAAACGTCAACTTTATGACTCGAGGAAGAGTCAAGGTTACAGTAGATTAAATCGAAATAAGTTAAGATAGGTATAATTAGCTGCATAATTAGTTTTCTTCTAATTTCGGCGGGAACGAGTTCAGCAGTATAGCGTAAGTTACTGAGCACTGCATATGATTTGCTTATCATTTTGTTAACATGGTCGGTGCAGGTTAATGAGGAATTAACTAATTTTAGTTAGATTAACTAATTTTAATTAATAATTTTAGTTACAAGCTGCAATGCAATATTATCAAGATATATGACGGGAATACGGGAGTGGTCAATATGGTTCTTATATATGGGCAATACAAATGACTTAGAAGCATTCAGCTTAAGATGATTGTCCTTAGACCAGCGTACAATGCTATCCAAGTCCTCATTCAGTCTGAGACACAAATCATCAACAAGTCCGATGCGGTTCGAAAAATACAGCTGCAGGTCGTCTGCATAAGCATGAATAAACCCATTGCGTACTTCAGAAAAGATGTCATTCAAAAATAAGGAGAACAATAGCGGTCCAAGGACAGAGCCTTGCGGGACTCCTGAACAAACGTGCTTAAAGTCAGAGTAGACATCAGAAATTTTAACCCTTTGGTAACGATCAGACAGATAGGACCTTACTAGAGCGGTAGCCATATTGGAAAAATTGTATAAGGTTTGACGAAAACCAGATTGCAGTGGATTAAGAAGATTGTGATGGGAGATGTATTCATTTATTTGCTCTGCCATAATTGCCTCACAGATTTTAGACAACACTGACAAAATACTAATGGGACGAAAATCAGCAGGAACTTTTTGGGACGAATTCTTGGGTATGGGAATTACTGTAGCCAATTTCCAACTCATGGGGAAAGATGAAGACGTAAAAACGTGGTTAATAATACCGGTTATAGGAGAGAGTATGTATGGCAATATTATTTTAATAAATTTTATAGAGATTCCATCCTCTCCAACAGCTGTAGACTTTATACGTCTTGTATGCCTTATTATGTCAGATGCAGTGACGCCACTAAAACTAAAGAGACCGCAATCGTTAGAGGTGTCACATATGTCATGAAAGTTATCAGGCAATGGTCTATTGAGGAAGGATTCATTTAAAATATTCGGTGAGAGAGTACATGAGGGCTTATTTTTTAACCCAATACCGATACTTTTTAATCGTTGCCAAATTGTCCTGGGAGGTAATTTAGGATTTAGCTTGTATGAATAATAGTCTTGCTTAGATTTTTTTATAAGGCTGGTTGCTAAGTTACGAGCTCTTCTATAGTTTTTCCAATTATCAGAAGTACTATTCTTTTTCCATTTGGAGGGTAGGATATTCCTAGTGCGTAAAGAATTTCTTACTCTTGTGGTAAACCATGGGCACGATTGATTTCTGATACTAATTCTACGTTGCGGTACAAAGGTATTATACAAATAACCGATTACACTATTAAGGAACAATAATTTGTCGTCAACATGTGGGACTCCCCAGAAAGGTGACCAGTCTATAGTCGCAGCAGCATTATACAGAGATGTAAAGTCTATGGCATTGTAATTCCTGAATGAGAAAGAAGTAGACTTCGCTCGCGTATTTAATTGAAAGTCAAGAGAGCAAAATAAAAGATCATGATCAGAAACAAAATCTATCTGTGAGAACAGTAATACCAAATCAGAATTTGACACAAAAACATAATCTAATAAACTGGGTCGAACATTATGGCAGTAGCGAGTCGGCTGGGAGTCATTGACAAATGCTAGGCCAGAGGCATATACTAACTCCGAGAGTTCTGACGCAATCGAGTCATTCAATTCAAGATCAACATTAAAGTCACCACAAACAATTGTAAAGTCATACTTCAAGGAGGTACTTGAGATATAGTCAAAGACATTTTCTAATTCATTACTTTTATGCGGGTTGTAAACACAGCAAATAAGAATCTTTGCCCTGTTGTCAGAAACCATCACACAAATGTACTCAACCACGGATTTTTTGGAGGAGTAAATTATCTCATAATTGTATGAATCTTTCACATAAATTGCAACGCCACCACCGCGCTTATTTATTCTATCCGCACGATAAAGTTTTAAGCCAGGAATATCAACACTAGCATGGGAGAGACTGGGGTGATACCAGGTCTCAGATATACATACAAAACAGATGTCTTCAACGCTGCCTTTGGGACAGAATCCGGACCTGGAGCTTTGTTGTGCTGTATTCTTTTAGCCGCCGAAAGCACTTCTTCAGATGTCAGCATTATTACTGGCTCGCACTCCCGGGAACAGATTTCTGCGTTCCCGTTGCTGTGGGAATAAGGTAGCCACAATTTTTGAAAGAAGTAATGGACATCTTTCCTGGATGCTGACTCATATTCTTCCCATGACTAACCTGTATGCTCCGCCCCAGGGATTTGAGCTGGCTTCCTCGCATAATCTTTTAAAACATTGCGTTTTGGAGCTTCGAATGGCATTTCGGAGCCTTTTTCGTTCCCTTGAGAACTCACTTCGAAGAATAATTCTCTCCATCGCCTGTTTGCATTTATATGTATGTAACGAACTATATGGCAAAGTAAAAAAGAGATTTGACAAAGAGTTATCGAAATTGAGAGTTATTAGAAGGTAGCACCATCGCCTGGGTGGGTCGAGAGAGCACAGTCACGACCACGCAGGCAAGAAAGAGACAATAAGCGTCTTACAATCAGTGCGTAGGAATACCATCGCCACTATAAAAGGCGCTTCAACACGAGGAATCGAGGCTTTTGTACGTGAACTCCCGGCCTGGACAGTGGTCTTCTGGAAACCCATCCTCGGTAAGTCATTTCAACAGCAGAGCCTCGACTTCGGCAGAGCCACAACGTCGACGCCAGCAGAGCCTCGACTTCGGCAGAGCCACAACGTCGACGCTAACAGAGCCTCGCGAGCAACAATTCGCACCAGAACGCCGCTTGTGGAGTTGCACTCCCGCGGCCAACAATCTCATCCCGCTGGAGCGCAGACAGGTTTTTCTTTCACCACAGCATCCACCATACGTCTATTTTGTACCCATTTATACATTTTAAAACAATTTCAAAATATTTGATATATATATGTAAATAAGTTTAAGAATTACGAATTATTGAATTAATTTAGAGAATTAATAAAAGAGAGAATTCGTCGAAGGAAGTCTTGTGTCCCATCAAATAAATGACTGGATGGATCCTGGACTCGGCTGAGTCACATACCCTGGCCAGAGAAAGTGAAAGTTTCGTTACACCTTATCGTATTGAAGAACTCTACGTCCAAGGCGCTGTTCGTAGAGAACTTTTTCGCGCTTTAGAGTGGCATTGCACCTATTTCAGGCCTGATTGCGCAGCAGTTTAGTATTAGTAGTTTTGTTTAAACGCCAATTCCTAAATGCTTCCTCTTTAGACCTGACTGCTTGTCTGCAAGTCGCATTAAACCAGGAATGGTCTTTTGGTTTAATGGAAATTCTTTTATTGGGTATGAAAGACCTCATACCAAATAAAATTATATTTTCTACCAATTTTGCTGCAGCATTTATGTTTCTATCCCTGAAACACAATTGCCAATTGAAACGGCTGAGAAAGGAGTTCAGCGCATCCCAATTAGCCTTTTCATAAAGCCACACTGTCCGCTTCGGAGCTGGCTGGAGAGCGGATTGAAGACTAGAATATGGGAAGGTAGCAGAAATTGTATAGTGGTCCGAATTACCAAGAGGTGCAAGAACATTCACATCATACTTGCTGTGATGTGAAGTTAGAAAAAGGTCCAGAATATTTTGGTTTTGCCCATCAACGCAGGGAAAGTGCGTTGGTTCCTTCACTAATTGAGTGAAATTATTAGCAAAATAACTCAACATACAAACCCTCAGGTGTCGTGTGACTCGAATGACGCAGCCAATTGGAATTATGAGCATTGAAATCACCAGCAACAACAATTTCACTGTTCGGATATGATTCCAGAATTTTAGAGATTGAATCAGAAGTTGCCTACAAGTCGTGATCGATCTCTCTTTATGCGAGCTATCTCTGCGTTCTGCCGTAAAAATCGTCGAGCTCTCAGCCTGAGTGAATTAGAGATCGAAGGAACTGGCAAAGTTCACATTCATGAGAGCATTACCAAGCAAAGACGGATTATCTTAAAGCATGCTCTTCTCCTGAAGCGGCAAAAGAAGTTGCACTCTGCATACACTGTGGGGGAAAAAGTACTCATAAAAAAAATGCTGATGGCGATCCTGTACTCGTGGATGATGTTGAAAGCGTTGATTGCCTGGCCGCCAACTAATACTTCAAATTCTTATATACATATAAGTATTCTCTGTAATTATGTCTAATGTTAAACTTACTCTCTTTGTCTTCTATCCCCTTTTCCATCCTCTGATAACTCTGCCTTTCTCTTTATTTATAGTGTTCATGACTGCTGCGGAAGGGTTGTGCTGTGAAATTTTGTACAACAAACAAAAACTAATATTTTTCACTTCACACAATTGGTTTTCTGATGTTCCTGTTACTCTATCTCTGCTATGAGCGCAGTTACAGAACAGCCTAGCTGTGTTAACGGAAATCACAAGATGCTGTTGGACATCCTCTGTAAACAACACTCTGGTTTCAATGTTGCTCACTTCAATGCTAGAAGTTTAAACCATATTAAACATGATTATATAGAAAATGTTTTCCAGAACTCAGCAATTGACGTCGTATGTATATCTGAGACCTGGTATCAACCCAGTCTCTCCCATGCTAGTGTTGATATTCCTGGCTTAAAACTTTATCGTGCGGATAGAATAAATAAGCGCGGTGGTGCCGTTGCAATTTATGTGAAAGATGCATACAATTCTGAGATAATTTACTTCTCCAAAAACTCCGTGGTTGAGTACATTTGTGTGATGGTTTCTGACAACAGGGCAAAGATTCTTATTTGCTGTGTTTACAACCCGCATAAATGCAATGAATTAGAAAATGTCTTTGACTATATCTCAAGTACCTCCTTGAAGTATGACTTTACAATTGTTTGTGGTGACTTTAATGTTGATTTTCTTAATAAAGAATAAAGAATAAATAAGAAAATAAATAAAACTATTTATTTCGCGAGCACTCGTCGCGAACAATTAAGTGTGGTGGGATGTAAGATCCACGATATTGTAGTGGATGTTAGTCATCAAAACGAAACGATTAAAAGTGGACCAATTGATATTAGAATTGAATTTAAGACTTCAAAGAATATTCCAGCCAACATATCAGCTTATTGCGTACTCATACACGACAAAATAATTGAATATACACCAGTCAACTTCAGCTTTAATGAGTACCAGAATTTTATTATAAGGTCACCATATGGATTTAGCAAACTAACACGTCAGTGCCGATATAACAAGTACACTGGTTATATCGTAATCACCATGGTTTCACATGAAATTATAGCTTCATTGGCTTGAGCAGTGTAAAATATTTCGTGAAGCAAAATCTTCAAAATATACCCATGTACGTTAAGGGAGCTGAAAAATCCAAATGGGTTGAGGAAATTCTAGACGTGCCCGTATTTAACGTTGAAAAATTGGGCTGCAGCAACTTCGAAATTTTAAAACATACATACTTACTACAAAGGATGTGTCATTCCCATAACTGATGTTGTGCGCTTCAAAATGCTATGCTGTTAAGAAATTTTCTAAATTCTGATTTCACATTCTTATTCTTATTCTTTATTAACAATCAGAATGTACAATAAGAGTCCAGCTCTTTAATAGTACAAAGAAAAGGATATGACATTAAATTTATACATTATAATGAATGAATTTATAAAGTAAACTATAAAAATTAAACTAAATTATATTAATTAACTAGTGCGAAATATAAAATATAAGGAAAAATATAAAGTGAAAAGGTTAAGTTTGAAGATAGAGAAAGAGGAGGTACACGTTCACGACTGCAGATATTGCGGTTGTGTTACATGCCGGTCTTTAAGTTTTAAAATATTGGCTAATTAGTCTCCTGAATATTCCCGTATTTAAACTACTTTTTATTACCCGTGGCAAATTATTCCACAGGCGAACTGTGTTTACGAAAAACAGTCTCCGAGTATTCAAGTAATTATATTTGGGAGTTATTAGATTGTGGGTGCGGGTTGATTGACAGAACTGGAGCTTATCATACAGATTCCTAGGCTGTCTGGTGGGAATGGTCCATATATGAATAAGCAGTTACGGATATTGATATAATTTTGATAACTGCAGCCAAGTAAGAGGTTTCTATGCTGAGATAGGTGGTAGAAACGCCTTAGTCCGACTACATATCTTGTTAAATTGTTCATCAAAACGTCAACTTTATGACTCGAGGAAGAGTCAAGGTTACAGTAGATTAAATCGAAATAAGTTAAGATAGGTATAATTAGCTGCATAATTAGTTTTCTTCTAATTTCGGCGGGAACGAGTTCAGCAGTATAGCGTAAGTTACTGAGCACTGCATATGATTTGCTTATCATTTTGTTAACATGGTCGGTGCAGGTTAATGAGGAATTAACTAATTTTAGTTAGATTAACTAATTTTAATTAATAATTTTAGTTACAAGCTGCAATGCAATATTATCAAGATATATGACGGGAATACGGGAGTGGTCAATATGGTTCTTATATATGGGCAATACAAATGACTTAGAAGCATTCAGCTTAAGATGATTGTCCTTAGACCAGCGTACAATGCTATCCAAGTCCTCATTCAGTCTGAGACACAAATCATCAACAAGTCCGATGCGGTTCGAAAAATACAGCTGCAGGTCGTCTGCATAAGCATGAATAAACCCATTGCGTACTTCAGAAAAGATGTCATTCAAAAATAAGGAGAACAATAGCGGTCCAAGGACAGAGCCTTGCGGGACTCCTGAACAAACGTGCTTAAAGTCAGAGTAGACATCAGAAATTTTAACCCTTTGGTAACGATCAGACAGATAGGACCTTACTAGAGCGGTAGCCATATTGGAAAAATTGTATAAGGTTTGACGAAAACCAGATTGCAGTGGATTAAGAAGATTGTGATGGGAGATGTATTCATTTATTTGCTCTGCCATAATTGCCTCACAGATTTTAGACAACACTGACAAAATACTAATGGGACGAAAATCAGCAGGAACTTTTTGGGACGAATTCTTGGGTATGGGAATTACTGTAGCCAATTTCCAACTCATGGGGAAAGATGAAGACGTAAAAACGTGGTTAATAATACCGGTTATAGGAGAGAGTATGTATGGCAATATTATTTTAATAAATTTTATAGAGATTCCATCCTCTCCAACAGCTGTAGACTTTATACGTCTTGTATGCCTTATTATGTCAGATGCAGTGACGCCACTAAAACTAAAGAGACCGCAATCGTTAGAGGTGTCACATATGTCATGAAAGTTATCAGGCAATGGTCTATTGAGGAAGGATTCATTTAAAATATTCGGTGAGAGAGTACATGAGGGCTTATTTTTTAACCCAATACCGATACTTTTTAATCGTTGCCAAATTGTCCTGGGAGGTAATTTAGGATTTAGCTTGTATGAATAATAGTCTTGCTTAGATTTTTTTATAAGGCTGGTTGCTAAGTTACGAGCTCTTCTATAGTTTTTCCAATTATCAGAAGTACTATTCTTTTTCCATTTGGAGGGTAGGATATTCCTAGTGCGTAAAGAATTTCTTACTCTTGTGGTAAACCATGGGCACGATTGATTTCTGATACTAATTCTACGTTGCGGTACAAAGGTATTATACAAATAACCGATTACACTATTAAGGAACAATAATTTGTCGTCAACATGTGGGACTCCCCAGAAAGGTGACCAGTCTATAGTCGCAGCAGCATTATACAGAGATGTAAAGTCTATGGCATTGTAATTCCTGAATGAGAAAGAAGTAGACTTCGCTCGCGTATTTAATTGAAAGTCAAGAGAGCAAAATAAAAGATCATGATCAGAAACAAAATCTATCTGTGAGAACAGTAATACCAAATCAGAATTTGACACAAAAACATAATCTAATAAACTGGGTCGAACATTATGGCAGTAGCGAGTCGGCTGGGAGTCATTGACAAATGCTAGGCCAGAGGCATATACTAACTCCGAGAGTTCTGACGCAATCGAGTCATTCAATTCAAGATCAACATTAAAGTCACCACAAACAATTGTAAAGTCATACTTCAAGGAGGTACTTGAGATATAGTCAAAGACATTTTCTAATTCATTACTTTTATGCGGGTTGTAAACACAGCAAATAAGAATCTTTGCCCTGTTGTCAGAAACCATCACACAAATGTACTCAACCACGGATTTTTTGGAGGAGTAAATTATCTCATAATTGTATGAATCTTTCACATAAATTGCAACGCCACCACCGCGCTTATTTATTCTATCCGCACGATAAAGTTTTAAGCCAGGAATATCAACACTAGCATGGGAGAGACTGGGGTGATACCAGGTCTCAGATATACATACGACGTCAATTGCTGAGTTCTGGAAAACATTTTTTATATAATCATGTTTAATATGGTTTAAACTTCAAGCATTGAAGTGAGCAACATTGAAACCAGAGTGTTGTTTACAGAGGATCTCCAACAACATCTTGTGATTTCCGTTAACACAGCTAGGCTGTTCTGTAACAGCGCTCATAGCAGAGATAGAGTAACAGGAACATCAGAAAACCAATTGTGTGAAGTGAAAAATATTAGTTTTTGTTTGTTGTACAAAATTTCACAGTACAACCCTTCCGCAGCAGCCATGAACACTATAAATAAAGAGAAAGGCAGAGTTATCAGAGGATGGAAAAGGGGATAGAAGACAAAGAGAGTAAGTTTAACATTAGACATAATTACAGAGAATACTTATATGTATATAAGAATTTGAAGTATTAGTTGGCGGCCAGGCAATCAACGCTTTCAACATCATCCACGAGTACAGGTTCGCCATCAGCATTTTTTTTATGAGTACTTTTCTACCCACAGTGTATGCAGAGTGCAACTTCTTTTGCCGCTTCAGGAGAAGAGCATGCTTTAAGATAATCCGTCTTTGCTTGGTAATGCTCTCATGAATGTGAACTTTGCCAGTTCCTTCGATCTCTAATTCACTCAGGGTGAGAGCTCGGCGATTTTTACGGCAGAACGCAGAGATCGCTCGCATAAACAGAGATCGATCACGACTTGTAGGCAACTTCAGAACAAGTAGACCACTGTTGTTGTTATTTTTAATGCGAAATGCATCTAGCAAAGTAGGAGCAGGCTTGCAAGCAGCAACATTGCATATTTTGGTGTACAATGCTTTGATGTCTTCTCCATGAGAATGACGAATGCCTGTCGCAATCAAGTCGGCAGCTACCGAGCCAATCTCAAGCTTGCCAAGCCTTTTGTTGACATCTTTCAATTCGCTTCTTAGAGAGTTTTCACTTTCACTAAAAAAAAGATTATGTGTATAATATTTCATAGGCAAGTTTTTATTTATAAATTATTTTAAATCTAACAATTGTTTTCTTAATACTATATTTCCAATATAATATAGTCGCCGACTTGTATGCTTACATCAGAATATTCACCAAATAATTCCTTTAACATACCGCGTAAAAATTGCAAAGTACTCGGTATGATGAAAGATGAAAATTAGGGAAGGATCAATGAAGGAATTTGTTGGTTTAGATCCAAAATGTATTCTAATAGTGTATAAAATTGTAGTGAGAAGTCAGTATTAGATAGTTTCAGTTTAAGTAGTTATAAGGACTGTTTATGAAATAAGAGAATAATTTATGGTGACATGTATATATTTAGGAGTAAAATTCAGCAAATATATACGGAAAAAATCCACAAGATAGCGTTAAGTTTTAATCATGATAAGTGTTATATTAGAAAAGGTAACATTGTACGTATGCGGGGGGCATTATAGAATAGATTTAGAAATGGAATTGGATAGAGATGATGTGTTTCAAAATTGAAATTTTTTGTAATTGTATATATTCTGGAATAAAATTGTATATATTTGGAATAAAAGAAAACAAGTTAATTTTATAAATAATTCTTTATTAATTTATATATTGAAAACTAAATTTTATAAACTTATAAATTTATGTTTTTGTTTTCAAGCATAAACGCTTCAATCCTTCCATTGAAGACGGAGTTTATTGTTTTAAAGTGTTCATTAATCGGGATGCCTGAATTTTTTTTATGTTTATTGGTCCTAATGTGATAATTCCAGTCTTTCTTCAAAACATTCTCATTGCAATCGGAACAAATTGAAAAGTTTTCATTATGAATACGTTTTACTGGTGGAACACAACTTCCGCTTATTTGTGGATGAAATTAATTTACATGTTTTTTCAGGTTATCGCTTCGGTTAAATTTAATGTTGCATTCATTGCAATCAAATTATTGATTTTCAGTATGTTTGCTAAAACACGGCGTTTAAGGTTGCGATTTTCGGTGAAACGATCACCACACTCACTGCAAACGAATCCTTCCATTTTTAAAAAGTTTAACTGAAGATGTCGTTATTGTTGACGATGATGATGATAATAACATTAATGAAGTAAATTTCACTTCAGGTCTTAAAAATTTGAGTGTACTTTTATAAAACCTTTAAGTTTTAGTTTTACACTTATGGTACTCTTTGTAAATGCTCTGGGTTTTAGTTTACAAACTAATGCGCTTTATCATTCCAATTTGAGTAATAGTAAATAATTCTTCATTTACTATTTTTATTTATAAATATTATAATTATGATTTATTTATTTAATAATTTTAAACTGTACAAAATATATATGTATTTTCTCAAAAGTTATTTTGTGCTCACACGACTTGATGTCTTGGAGAATCAAACGATTAAGGAAGTTCTTTAATAACTTGTTGCTCCTTTTATACTTCTTCGCTGTAGCGATTCACCTCTCTAATAATTTCAACAAAAATAGTATACAAAACGCGTCTCTGCAAAATAAATTCTGGGAAATTGATGGCTCATAATAATTCTGATAATTAAATAAACATACATACATAAAATAAAAAGAAATATACACACACAGAGCAAACGATAAGTACTTTATGCGCTTACTATAGTATAGAGTATGTAAACATAATTGCGTAATATAATATTTAGCGTTATATTCAGAAATTAATGATATCAAAAAGTTACGATGTCAAACAACAGCAATAACAACATAAAAACGGTGTCTCCCCAATGCCTTCAGTAATGTGCTATTAAAACATTAAATACAATTCAATTCCACCAAAATTCGAAGCAACCTATAGGTCGATCTCAAGCAATTAAAGAAAACAAGAACAACAACATCAACAACACTAGCTCTGCTTACGCAGCCCCACGGTCCAGCTCTACGCTTCCACAGCCCAAGCAACAGTTCAATGCATTCACTTAATGTTTACATTGAATTTCCGAGGCAGCGTCTAAAAAGCGAAGCAATTAAATAAACAACAACAGCAACAACAACTACTACAACAATACTTCTGCTTACGCAGCTTCTGCTTAGCAAGCTGGCGACACCCGCGCTCGCACTCGTTCCCACAGCTCTGTATCCTACACACATTTTATAACATTTTATAATTCCTAAAACTACTCCACTAACCAACCGACCAATCAACTAACCCTATGCGACACAATCCGTAATTCGCTTCATTCATAAAAAAAACAAAAAAACACACACTCACACTGTAGCATTGAACCCCAATGAAAACATTAGACTACGATCATCTACAACAGCAATTCCAACGGCATGCATGTTATCACCTATGCTCTCTCAATATTCACAAACCACTTCTATCCCCTCTCCCCTCTCCATTCATCCTCTCCCTCTCCTCACGTTATCTCTCCCTCCCCTCTCTCCACTCACTTCCTATAATAACTAACTAATCCCAAAAATGCCTGAACTTCCTTTTTACTCCTAGGTGGTCTAATATTCCTTAGGCACTCAACCTTTTGTGGGTGGGTCGGTCAAAAACTCTAAGCAGAAGCTTGCTTTGATTATATCTTCGTGCTGTTGTAAATTTCTCCATATACTAATATACAATGTCGTCTAAATAAACAAAACAATCTATCCCCTGAAGCCCTGTGAGAATATGATTCATAATTCTTTGAAAAGTTGCAGGTGCTCCAGTTAACCTAAATGACGTTCTATTAAACTCAAAATTCGGGTTTAGACCCGAACTAAATATCGTCTTCTCTTTGTCCTTATCATCAACTAACACTTGATGCGAGATCTAGTGTCGAAAAATATCTACAGTTTCCTAATTGTTTTAAAATTTCTTCTATTCTACGAATAGGGAAAACCTGCTTAATTGTAATGTCATTTCTTTAGTCCATTTCTTTAGTCCATTCCTTGACGCTTTCTTGGGTTCCAATAAAAGAGGAGAATTCCAGGGCGATTTTCTATGGGATACAATCCCGACGTCTAGTAGTTTTTGCACCTGCACGTTTATTTCTTCCCTATGGATTTCCCTATGGTAACCTATACTACTTCTGTTTAATAGGTGGATGGTCTTGCATGATTGGTATTTCATGCTTTAAGACGGATATTCTATCTCCCTCCAACAGAAAAATATCAGGAAACGAGGCACAGACAGACGTTAGGGAACGAATAGGGAAATTACTAAGCCAATTAAATTTCGATAAAGACTTAAATATACGATAGAAGAGAGAAATTCGATAAAAAATATAGAATTTCTCTGGTATTGTATTGTACAATTCTACCACTTCGAACTATTCTCCACGCGGTCGTACAGTGCGCGCTCGATGAATTGAATCAAAAAAACATCGCGGAAATAAGTATGCAATACGACTTCGGTCAGTGGCGGTGTGCAGTTTAGGTATCGCCTAAAAGTATGCGTATGGAAGTATTGACTCACAACAGCTCCAGTACCAGGTTGCATCCTTACGCAACAAATTTCACACAAGATCTATTAATTGTAAGAGATTGTTAATAAACTTTCCTAAATTAACCATCCCAAGACGTTGCAATTCTTTACCATTAGTTGGTTTTTTAAGTAAACTTATCACTTTTTCTTTACTTTTTTCTAATCTGCCTTATAGTAGAGGTGAATATGTGGTCTAAAAACTTGATTGATGTTTTATTGTGCTCATATTTTTTCTGTTTAAAGTAAAGACGGCGTTAGCCAAACGCTCAGTAACTGTTTTGGTAGTTTCTTGTAGTTCTGCTTTTTAAGATTCATATATAAATACACACACAATACATAAACCATCCACAGATATTTCACAGTTACTTAAGCCTGTAAGAGTACGATTCATAACTTCGCTGAAGATTTCAGGTGCTGACCAAATTCCGAATGGGAGCTTCAGGTTTTTGTATAACCCCACGGTGTCAAAAATGTAAAATATTTTGATGTCCTATCAGAAACTTTTAATTGCCAGAAACCTTTCTAAAAGTCTCGTTTTGGAAATAGCTTACTTCCCTCACTTTAGCTGCTATTCGGTTTCTTCGACGGTTTTTATTGGAAAGTGGTGACGTTTTATATTATTATTTAACTATGTAGGATCCATACAAAGTCTGATTTTGTTTCCTTTGCTTACTATAATCATGGGACTTACTGCGAGAGTTCGTTCGCTTATTGGCTCTATCACCTTTAATCTGACCATATTTTCAAGTTCTTGTTTAGCTTTCGCAAGAAGAGTATGTCGTGTTCGAAGAGGAGAAATAATTTTGAAGATTGGATTATCAATTAAATCTATTTCGTATACAAAATTTTGGCCGAAACCTAGTTCACCAGTATCACTTATGCTTTATTTTTTACTATATTAAACCGCTTTAGAAAACCAAATCATCACACCACATTTGTCCTAAAATGGGTTCCAAGCCTTCACATACTATATTACATACCACCGAGCTACATTTGGTTTTAGTTTCACAATTTATTGTTGTTTCGCCTATTACTTCGAAAAATTCAGGGCTTTAGGAACATAGCGCGGGACACCCGTGTCCTATTAGGGTCGAAGGGTTGTTCCTTAGATTTTGGATTTCACTTTTCACACTTATTTCGTGCAATGCGACCACAATGACTGCAGTCTTTGTTAAATGCTAGACAATTTTTATAGCCGTGTTCTTCTCAAGCTATAATTTTTGTCTTGTACAGTGAAATTGGCACCTATCATAAGTTTTATTATTTGTTGGCGCGAAGTGTTGATTTGGTTTTGGAACAGATATACTTTACGGGCTTCGCCCGCAAACTAGATTTAAGCCAATAATTTTCATATTCATCAAACTAATCTTCTCTGTTGCCATATTATTTTAATTGTTAACGAGTAACTTGGGTGACGTTATATTCGCCATAGCTGTCGTGGTTGTGTTGTTTATAGTTTTGCGACAATGCTCACTCATTAATCATGCTTTTCTTTGTTTCATTGATTGGTTTAGATTGGAAAATCTAAACATTCAGTTGCCATATCAATCCATTTTTAAGGAGTGGTGGCTTGGGTGGGTTTATATTCGCCATAGCGGACGTGGTGAAAATTTGAGTTGTGTTGTTTGTGGTTCCAAAATTGGCTCAATAAAGTCAATAAATTCCTCATATTACTATAATAGCCATTTAATATGGCCGAACTGTCTAACTCATGTACATTTCGTATGTAAAAGTGCAAACATTGCTGTGAAATTTTAGATATTACAATAATTACTCGGTTATAAGAAAAAATTATTGTAAAAATTGTTCAAGGTAAACAGATTTGTGTAATAGGCGCTTTGTATTTCAAGAATAATTAATAATTTATTGTGCGTCAACCGATTACATGAAATACGAATTCGTAGCTGGTGCTGCGTATATTTAGCCAGGCCAACTCGAGTTGTTTGCGTTCTCTCCGAAGACTGGAAAGAGTTCATCAATGCCGAACTGATGCGTGAAGGCCTCAAAGTGTAGCAGCACCAGTGAAGCAAAGAAGTAATTCGATCTTGACGACAGATGCAGACACCATATCTGGCAATTAATTTTAAGACTAACCTTCCATCGAAGGGAGGACCTGCACCACCGGTAAATTGCAGCATTTGAGACACACGGATTGCTTATGCTTCAATTTCAAAAGCTTTCTTATTGTTGTGGGTCAATCTGCACACCCTAAAACCAGCGCAAGTATTTTGGTTAATAGGGTACTTTGCTAGTTTACGATGCACACTTCCAACGTGGAGGCTTGCAGGTATTTTTTGGAAGGCATACTTTTAGGCTCAACTGTGCTTGCTTCTCGATCACAGTTCAATAAATTGAAAGTAGAATTTAAATTGCGCAAGAGCGCGCAATCCAAGTTCCGCAAGCGAAGCATCAAAGTTTGAGTTGCGAAACTCCCACTTGCCCAACAGCCAATAATTTCCAGCAGAATTCCAATTCTGCAAGAAAGGCATATTGCAAAATGGACAAAGTGCACAAAGTGGGACAAAGTGCAGAGATTGACCTACTTAGCTGGCTAGTAACTTGTTTTAATATTAAAAAAATAATCCGAGTTCGAATCTAATAAAGTACGGACGTCGTGTCCGGAGTTAAACTTAAAGGAAAAAGTGTTTCTTTTGCCTTTGCCGCGGGTATCCTTCAGCGGAAGGATACCACAACATTATTGGCGCAGCCGGTCCGCGAACCGAAGATCGCGGAAGTTAAAAGAAATAAGAGAGGAAAAATTTAGAAAAGAAATAAAAGTGAAAAGGTAAAAAGGAAAGTGATTTTAAATGGAAAAATAATAAAATTGTGAAAATTTTAATATAGCTCAAAATCTGGAGAAGTAAAAATCCGGAAGATAAGAAAGTTTTAAAAGAAGTTGAAATTAAAGTGAAATTAATTGAAAGTAAAAAAGTGAAAAAAAATTATTCTATTTAAATAAAGTAATATAAAATAATTTTAAAATTTTAAGAAGAGGAAAAAAACTTGAAAAGTGAAGGCACAAAATAATAAAGACAGCTTTAATATTAAATACAATTAAAATAGAAGTGAAATAGAAACAATGAAAGCGAAACTATAACACAATAAAGTAGAAAGAATAAAAAGCAATAAAATTTTATGCAATTAGTGGACATTTTGAAAAAAAAGAGAATACAACTTGGCCGAAAGCAATTGAACAGGAAGGGAACGCACGAAGCTTTAGGAAAGCGGTAATTTCAGAGTGAGTTGATTTTGTATTGTTTGTATTGGAAATTTTATATCTGCAATCATTAAATTTCTCGACTCATAATTTAGATCAATTACTTTATTATGAAAATCTTCTCTAATGTGAGGATATCATATATTGATATGCTTACTTCGAGCTTGGGGTACTGGGTTCTTGACCAAATGTTGAGCACTTAAATTGTGTTCATTAATGACTGTACGCGGTAGTAGGGGTTATAAGTCAATTTCAAATTTTTCTTAGATATAAAGCCTCCTTTGTTGTTAAAGAAATTTGGTGGAAATTTTGGGTACTACACATATGTGCAATTTACGATTTCGAAAGTTAATTCGGAAAGTTCGGTTATATTGAGTCGTTTTTTTTAAAAAAAAAAAGAGAAAAACGGAAGGGAATTAAGTTGCAGATATTTACAGCAGATGGGAACTAGTAGGAAAACAAGTGATTTTTATTTTAAATAAATGTTAACCAAAGGGAAAAAATTTTAGGATATAAGAAATTATAAATTAATATGAAAATTTAAATTATATTATATTTATTATTGTTGAGAAATATTATATTTTCACAACATTGTTTATTATAATTTTATACTCGTATACTTATTTTCCTCGTACTAACAAAACTCAATCCTGGGCAAGACTCCTTTACCCTTTAACCTGAGGCTGAGTCTGGCTTTGGGGGGATTGATACACAAACACAAGCTCGAGCGGAATTGGTCCTGCTTGAAGCCAGTACCAATTGCAGGAGAGTCCGACCCAGTGGCATATTATGCCGGATTTATTTTTTTTTTTGTTTTTTTTACATCTCTTTACTAACACAGTGAGGTTGGTGAGTTTTAAGTTTTTATCTTTGATAAATAAAGGGTAAACTCTACCCCAAATGCGTTGTTCGCTAATTTTGCGTCCGAATTCGAAGTACGGGTTGTTTTATTTTCGTTGGCCCCGTTGGCTGGCAATGTAGTGAATGCAAACAATGGAAAAATCTCATTAGGATTACAGCACCCTACCCTGAGGATGAGACTGGTAGGTTTTTCGGAAATAAATTTGGAGAGGCTAGATATGGCGTTAAATTTGTATGAAGTTGTTAGCAGATCACACTTCAGCCAAGTGGGTTCGCCAGGTACACAAGGAAAGCGAATAGCGGGTATGAATCCCGTATGGGAGCTGAGAGATTCCACTCATGCACAGCCCAGTAATAATTCCCCAATGCAACCAAACGCGAGAAATGAATACCGTTCGATTAATCGAAAGGAAGTGAATTCATTCGAGAAAGGGGGCAGTCCCATGCATGCAGAACGCAACGACAACCCCAAATTTAAATTGTGTGTAGTTTCTGCAACAAAAAAGGCCATACCAGGGATGAATGCCTGATAAAAAAAAATACGCCTTATTGCGAGAAATGCTTGGTATACGGGCATGAGACAAACTGGAGGTGCGGCAATCAACGGACTCAGGACCACAGGTCAAATAACACCACGAGAGAACCACTTAATGGTTTTCAAAGTCAGTCGAACCGGAGAGTGGATATGCCACAAAGGAACCAACTACAGCAGAATTGGCAACAAAATCCAATGCAACAGAATTGGCAGCAGACTCAGAGAAGGTTCGAAAACATGAAATCGAATGCATCAAACGGTGTGCAAAAGAATCAGGGTACGAGTAACATATCAGACTGAACAAACCGAACGGTGTGTCATTGGTGTAACAGACTGGGACATATTGTAAGAGATTGTGAGGCGAAGAAGAATTGGGACAGATTTCAGGGAAACCTCAGAGGGCCCAGCCAAGGCCAATAGTCTGGGAACCCTACACGAACAGTAACTTAAGGCCAAATGAAGTAGTAATAGTAAGTCCAGCATCTAAAAAAGATTGTGGATACGTTACCAACCTCAATAAATGAAGTAGTAACAGTAAGGCCAGCATCTAAAACGATTGTGGATACGTTACCAATCTCAATAAATGAAGTAGTAACAGTAAGTCCAACATCGTAAGAGATTGTGGATACGTTGCCAACGGAGAATTTCTTTTCCTAAGTTGCCAAATCGAGGTGTGAATCCAAATGTTTATGTTCATAACTTACATAATAAGAATGAAAAGATTGAGGGGGAAATGTCTAACGGGAAGCAATCTAATATGAATGATGTGTTTATTGAGTTGCCTTGCGAGGAGGCCAGAAATAAAAACCTCATTCTGCTGGTTGATACAGACGCCGACAATAGCTTACTTAAAGATAATATTTTGAATGAAGTTCTCAACGTAGACACAGGTGACATGCAAACAGTAGTGCACAAGAAGAGAATTCCACCAGTAATATACCAGGGAAAACTGGTTAATGTGAAAAATGATAAAATTTTTGTACCCGTATTAGAATCATTCGGACATGATTTCGCCTTTAATCTAACTTTCGCATCCGTTTTCACAAATTTTAATGACTTGCAATTAACAAAACAAGCTAATATGATTTACGTCTTTAAGTTATATGTGAAGAATCGAAGAATAAAAATTAGTAGAAGAGTCGAATTTAAAAAAAAAAACTTGAATACAAATTGTAAATATTATCGGTCTTAAGTTAGTAGAATTAATGACAAAAAATTTAGGTAAACTATAATAATAATAAAATTAATGAGAATAAATAAAAAAAATTAATGAAATATCGTGTATCAGAATTTGTTAGAAAAGTCTAAACGCATTTTTCGGCTATATCAATTTAGTCGAAACAATGGGGAAATAGGGAGAATAGATCAGGCTAATATTTTTTACATACATACAATACATTACTTAAAGACTCACCAATAAATAAGACATGTTGGATGCGAGGTAAAAGTAATCCCGTTCCATTGTACTAAATTTCCATGTATTAAATATTTCCTAGTTGACTCTTAGCTAATTTAGAATAGTCATAATGACTATCGTATCAGTTGAAGATACGATGGAAATTGGACCGAGAAGAAGGCAATCCTCACCACTTCAACGGATATGACAAAGATGGCCTAACACAATGTCCAGCGATTCGAAAATCTTACTTACAAACTAACCCTAAATATTGAAAAGAATACACAAAAAAACCGAGCCGCGGTTCTCCGTGGCTCGGTGGTGTAGTGTGTGGCACACTAGCCATCGATTTTCCGGGGACGTGGGTTCGAGTCCCGCCTTGCGCATGGGTGTTAACTTTTCTTATCATGACGTCTCAAATTCTAATGCGTACTTAAGGCCTCGCCTAGCGCTAATTGTGAAATTAAGAACCATTCGTTGACTCCGGCAGTGTTTGCAATAATAAAGCAAAATAGCTGTTCTTAGAAAGCTTTGCTTCGCAACACTTGCCGGAGTCGAATTAGTAGAATGCGAAAAGTTCCCTTTCCCTTCCTCTCCCTCTGTCACCCATTCCACCAGTAGCCAATCATTTAAAAAAAAGAGATCGACCTCTTAAGAGCTACTGCTAGAATCTGATATAAAAAAAAAAAAAAAAAATACACAATATACACAAAAAAAAAACAAAAACGAAAACACATTAAGAAATGTTATAAAAATAAATATTAAAATAAAATAAAAAAGAAATTGATTTAAAAAAAAACAGAAAGAGAAAAAGATGTAGAATAAAATAAGAGAAAAAATTAAATATGAAAAAAAAGTTAATGAAAAAAAAGAAAGACAAGAAAATAAAAGAGAGAGAAAAAAAATACTAACACAACTAATTGAAACTAACAACTAACTTATAGCTACGCGCGTTTCAATAAGCAAAGACCTGCTTACTTAAACATAAATTACAGCATTTGTACAAAAAGGGCACAAATTACCTCGTTGCTCCAAAACAGCAACGTCCCAGGTTTTTGAAAACTGAAGAAATTCAAGACCAGAGGCAAAAAAACAGCAACGTCCCAGGTATTTGAAAACTGAAGAAATTCAAAACCAAGGAAAGAAAAACAAGCAAGCAAGTTTCAGCAAGCAAGAAAATTTGCTTATTAAAACGAAGTTAAAATGATTAATTAAATTCTAAAATAATGTACTATGTTATGTATTTGAATATGCAATTTTTAAGGAGTAATTAATTATTAGTTACTTATATTTAATGAAATTACTAAAATTAAATAAAATGTATAGTAAAAATAAATTAAAAATTTAATTATATCAATATTATATACTTGCTAATATATCATTATACAATAGAGTGTAAACAGTAAAAACGTACTGTTTGTATAGTATAGTAATTTATTTTCAATAAATATGATTAAGTCAACAACAACAAAAACAACACGAAGAAAACAAGAACAACAACTGACGCGACAGCAGATGCAATATTAGAACAACAGTTGTGTCGTGACCGCGGGCGAAGGAGGACGTCACCTCCCACAATTTAGTGTTCGTGACGAGTGCTCGCGCGGAAAAATAGTCAAAACAAAACCTACCCCATCCTAAATCATCACAATAAAACACAGAAATGCAGTGAAACATTAATAAACAAAAATTCAATAAACAAAAATCAATAATGTGCACCCAGAACAAAATTTAATAATTCAATAGCCAACATAACGGAATGCAGCGAACCATGCGAGGGGCTTGTTTATGCTCTTCGCAGTAAAGCTCAGCATTTCGTTGATTTTCACTCCTCCTCCTTCTTCCTGGCACCTGGATAAAGGCATAACACTTGTCTTGTCGCGTTTTGCTTTGCCTGCGGTGTAGGCTTGACCGCTTGTGCAGCGGTGGGTGGCGATGACAAAATTCAACATAGACTCCACAAATGTACGTGGCTTGGGGCTTCATTTATAGAAGCCCGGATCTAAAGAGGCTGCCAACTTTTGATAAACTTGACAGTCTCTCTGATTCGATTTCTAAAATCCTGGAATCGTACAGGAACAGTGAAATTGTTGTTGCTGGTGATTTCAATGTTCATAATTCCAATTGGCTACGTCATTCGAGTCACACAACACCTGAGGGTTTGTATGTTGAGTTATTTGCTGAGTCTAATAATTTCACTCAATTAGTGAAGGAACCAACGCACTTTCCCTGCGTTGATGGGCAAGACCAAAATATTCTGGACCTTTTTCTAACTTCACATCACAGCAAGTATGATGTAAATGTTCTTGCACCTCTTGGTAATTCGGACCACGCTACAATTTCTGCTACCTTCCCATATTCTAGTCTTCAAACCGCTCGTCAGCCAGCTCCGAAGCGGACAGTGTGGCTATATGAGAAGGCTGATTGGAATGCGGTGAACTCGTTTTTCAGCCGTTTCAATTGGCAATTGTGTTTCAGGGATAGAAACATAAATGCTGCAGCAAAATTGGTAGAAAATAGAATTTTATTTGGTATGAGGTCTTTCATACCTAATAAAAGAATTTGCATTAAACCAAAAGACCATTCCTGTTTTAATGAGACTTGCAGACAAGCAGTCAGGTCTAAAGAGGAAGCATTTAGGAATTGGCGTTTAAACAAAACTACTGATACTAAATTGCTGCGCAATCAGGCCAGAAATAGGTGCAATGCCACTCTAAAGCGCGAAAAAGTTCTCTACGAACAGCGCCTTAGAGGCAGAGTTCTTGAATACCATAAGGGTAGCAAGAACTTTTGGTCGTTCGTAAGGAGAGTGAAGAATCAGACGCGATCGTCTATTCCAACTCTCCTGAAGGACGATCAGATGTTCACTCACTCGGTTGATAAGGCAAACTTATGAGCCAAAATGTTTGCTGAAAACTGCTCTCTTCCTGAGAGTAGCCAACCACTACCCGTGATCGATGGTGTGTCTCATATTATGCCTGAGATGCACTTTCGAACGCGGGCTGTTAAAAGAGTGCTTGTAAACCTCAACATCAATAGATCCTCGGGACCGGATGGCATTTCAGCCAACGTGTTGCGCCTCAACACTGGCTCGCCCATTGCGCAATCTGTTTAATTTATCGTTCACTTCAGGAGTCTTTCCTACTTCCTGGAAGATTGCCAATGTGCAGCCAGTTCCCAAAAAAGATGAGGCTACGAATCCTGCCAATTACCGGCCCATAGCAATCTGTTCAATGCTCTCCAAAGTTATGGAAAGCGTTATAAATTTTAACCTGATGAGGTATCTGGAGAGCAACCAATTGGTCAACGATCGCCAGTACGGTTCCCGTGCTCACCGCTCCACAGGCGATTTGATGGCGTTCCTCACTGAGCCGTGGAACAGTTATGTTCACCAATTCGGTGAGAGTAAGGTTGTTGCTTTGGATATCTCCAAGGCATTTGACCGCGTGTGACATAAAGCACTCGTGTCTAAACTGGCTGCTTATGGTGTCGGTAACACATTCACTCGATGGATATCGAGTTTCCTCAGCGGCCGTTATGTTCGGGTTGTGATAGACGGCTTTTCTTCTGAAGAACACTCCATTAATGCTGGAGTTCCGTAGGGTTCGGTCCTGTCTCCAACACTTTTTCTCATTTTTATCAATGACCTTCTGTCATTGATATCAAACCCCGTCTACTCGTTTGCTGATGACAGCAGCATTTGTCATTCATATTCATTCTCCAGGCGTCTTTCTACTCTGGAGATTAATAGAAAACGCAGAATTATGAATGACACATTCTAATCTGACCTCAACAAAATCCAGGAGTGGGGTCAAGCGAATCGGGTCGATTTTAATGCGCGGAAGACCCAATGCTGTTTTTTGACCCACAAGCGTCTGGCGGGCGACAACTTTTCTCCTTTAAATATGGGTGGTGTGGATATTAATGAGTCGGAGGCTCTTGATGTTCTGGGCATGTCAATATAATGCGATCTTTGTTTGAACGATCACATTTTTGATGTGTCGAAAGAAGCAGCCAAGTGCTTAGGCTTTCTTAAGCGGTGTAAGAAATACTTCACTTCAACCGACCTTCGTTGTATCTACACCACTTATATCCGGCCGAAAATGGAGTACAACTCGCATATTTGGTCGGGAGCTTCGAAAGCATATCTTCAGCTTCTGGACCGTATACAAGGTCGTGCGATAAAACTTATAGGTGACAGTAGGGTATCCAGCTCTATTGAAACCTTGGGATGTCGTTGGGATGTGGGGTGTGTAACCTTTTTTTACCGTTACTTTAATGGTAATTGTTCCTCTGAAGTAGCCAGTCTGATTCCTTCGGTTCAGGTATTCAACAGATCTACTCAGCTTTCCAGAGCAGTACACCCCTTTTACGTCTCGATCCCGTTTCAACGCACTACCCACTACCGCGAGAATTCGTTTTTCGGTCGCGCAGTTAAGTTGTGGAATAGTCTCCCTGCGCATGCTTTCCCACCCACTTATAACGTCGATGCTTTTAAAAGAGGTGTAAATCGACACTACTCCCACTTTTCCCCTTCCCACTAACCTTTTCCCTTTTAAACCAACGAATGCTTTGCATGGATAGGGGGCATCCCATGAGTTTGGTTCTATCTGTCATAAAAAAAAATAAAAAAAAAACACAAATAGTACTTAAAACACAAGAACATCGCAACAAGGTAGGTAGTAAAAGCAGCAATAACAACATCACCAGTAATAAAAGCAGCAACAACAACCGCGACAAAATTCGAATGTCGCTGATATGCTGCCGACTTAATCCAGAAATGTTATTCCCGTCTTTTGCGAAAACTCCAAAATTTGAATGCCGCTGCATACCAATTAAGTTCCTGGATGTAGTCACGAATCTGAAAGGCAATGAACAGACCACACCACAGTTTTCTCGGGACAATAAGTCAATTGCACTTTTGCAAACAAATTCCGTCAAAACAATCATTGCAGAAGCGGATTGATCGCACTTGACGAATTTCTAACTAGCCTACAAACCGGTCGCTGTGCTGCACGAAATAATTTCGGGGTCAGAGTCCATGGTGCTGTTGGTTCGCCAAGTGGAACAGCAACATCCAGGAACCAAGGTCTACAACTGCGATAAGTACAGCGGTTGGTACAGCTCAGATAGTACATGGAAACAATTGCAGGAGCTGCATGACTACACACACAACATCCACGACAATACAACATACTGATAGACGTGAACAACAAGGATACACTAAGGTAGAACTTAAGGTAGAGTTAAATTAAACAGTTTTAAAGACCTAATTTTAAGCGACACCTGTATCATTATGTACAGAACAAATTAATATCGCTTCACGATATTAATTTTTTCTTTCCCTAAGGGTGAAGGGATGTTGTGGGTCAATCTGCACACCCTAAAAATAGCGCAAGTATTTTGGTTAATACGGTACTTTGCCAGTTTACGCTGCATACTTTCAACGTGGAGGATTATTTTTTGGTTAGGCATACTTTTGGAAGACAGTTATTTTTTGGAAGGCATGCTTCTAGGCCAAACTGTGGTTGCTTCTCGATCATAGTTCAATAAATTCAAAGTAGAATTTAAATTGCGCAAGAGCATTCTTTTCCAAAATAGCAAGTCCGCTTGCGGAATCCAAGATCCGCAAGCGAGGCATCAAAGTTTGAGTTGCGAAATTCCCACTTGCCCAACAGCCAATAATTTCCAGCAGAATTCCAATTCTGCAAGAAAGGTATATTGCAAAATGGGACAAAGTGCAGAGATTGACCCACTTAGCTGGCTCAACCGAGCTGGCTAGTAATTTGTTTGAATATAAGAAAAGAGTCCGAGTTCGAATCTAATAAAGTACGGACGTCGTGTCCGGAGTTAAACTTAAAGGAAAAAGTGTTTCTGTTGTCTTTGCTGCGGGTATCCTTCAGCGGAAGGATGCCACAACAATCGAGTCGCTTGACCAGCGATCGAAGAAGTCCCACCCGTTTTGCATACGTGTCTGCCACGAACAACTTCGCGCTGTACATCACCTTAAACGCTTTGGTCGCATGCAGTATGGTCTCTTTTTAAAGGACATCGGCGTGACGATTCCACGGAGTAAATTAATGTAACTGAAATATAAATACGGGTGTCTGTTTTCCAAACAATCTCTATTTTCTAAACCAGAATACTTGCCATTAATTTCAAATTTTAATTTAAAATTTAAAGATACACTTATATTTTGTTTGCTTTGCAATATTTATTAGTACACGTGTTTGTGCACGGAGTGCAATTAATACTATATTTAAATTTATTGTAAAATAAATTCCTGGAGTGCAAAGACTCGTGCTCACGCTTGCTTTTATTAATTCACACTGAAATTCCATGTTACTTGAGAGTTATTTCGGTTGAAACATACACCGGTAATTTTTCACAAAGTGGAAAAATAATGCAACAAAAAAACAATGTCAAAAATAATCTTCTTCTAGAAGAACCGCTCATCTGCTCGCAATCCAAAAATGCAGTCATAAAAAACGCACAACAGGGAGCGACCGCAACAACAATGCTGCAGTAGCTAAAAATTTTCCTTGTTGCTTTTATTTTGCACTGTGGGCAGAAGAGTGCATTTCTCGAGCTAATCTATTTTGTTTGGTGTACAAACATGCCGCCCCCTATGCCACTAAAGCATACGTTACTGATGAATCTGCCGAGCCTCGTTCATCGGTAGCCTCCAAATTTTTGAGACACTTCGTTGGTAGCTTCCATCTTGCGTGCGCACGGTTACTACCCGAACACAACCATCTTTGCCAGGAGTGGTCGCTGTAATACGCCCTAAAAGCCATTGTTGAGGAGGTAGGCGGTCATCCTTGAGGAGCACTTGGTGGTCGTTCGTCTTTAAATTGTCTTGCTTCCGACACCATAGGGGGCGTGACTGCAAATGTGACAACCATTCCTTTGACCATCTTGACCAAAAATGTTGACTCATCCTATGCATTGGTAAATACTGACGATGCAGTGATCGTTCAGGACCTGCTGGCTCTGGTGGAGCTAGTAGTGCCTCGCCTATGCTTCTTTTTTATGACAGATGAAACCAAGCTCAGGGGATGCCCCCTATCCATGCACAGCATTTGTTGGTTCCGAAGGGATGACAGGTTAGTGGGAGGGGGGGAAAGAGGGAGTAGTGACGGTTTACACTTCGCTTGAATGTTTCGACGCTATAAGTGGGCGGGAAGACATTCGCAGGGAGATTATTCCACAATCTAACGACGCGACCGAAAAACGAACTCTCACGGTAATGCGTGGTTCGTTGGAACGGAATCGCGACATAAAAGGGGTGCACCGCTCTGGAAAGCCGAGTAGTTCTGCTAAATACCTGAATCGGAGGAATCAGGCTGACTACTTCAGAAGAACATTTACCGTGAAAGTAGCGGTAAAATAGTGATACACACCCTACATCACGACGACGCTCCAAGGTTTCAATAGAGCTGGATACCCTACTGTCCCCTATAAGTTTTAACGCACGACATTGGACACGGTCGAGAAGCTGAGGATATGCCCGCGAAGCTCCGACCATATATGCGAATTGTACTCCATTTTCGGACGGATATAAGTGGTGTAGATACAACTTAGATCGGTTGGAGTAAAGTACTTCTTACACCGCTTAAGAAAGCCTAAGCACTTGGCTGCTTCTTTCGACACGTCAAAGATGTGATCGTTCCAGCGAAGATCGCATTGGATTGACATGCCCAGAACATCAAGAGCCTCCGACTCATTAATATCCACACCACCCATATTTAAAGGTGGAAAGTTGTCGCCCGCCAGACGCTTGCGGGTCAACAAACAGCATTGGGTCTTCCGCGCATTAAAATCGACCCGATTCGCTTGACCCCACTCCTGGATTTTGTTGAGGTCAGATTGGAGTGTGTCATTCATAATTCTGCGCCTTCTATTGATCTCCAGAATAGAAGGACGCCTGGAGAATGTATATGAATGACAAATGCTGCTGTCGTCAGCAAACGAGTAGACGGGGTTTGATGTCAATGACAGAAGGTCATTGATGAAAATAAGAAATAGTGTCGGAGACAGGACCGAACCCTGCGGAACTCCAGCATTAATGGAGTACTCTTCGGAAGCAAAGCCGTCTATCACAACCCGAATAGAACTGCCGCTGAGGAAACTCGATATCCATCGAGTGAAAGTATTACCGACACCATAAGCAGCCAGTTCAGACACGAGTGCTTTATGCCACACCCGGTCAAATGCCTTGGAGATATCCAGAGCAACAACCTTGCTCTCACCGAACCGGTGAATACAACTGCTCTACCGCTCAGTGAGAAACGCCATCAGATCGCCGGTGGAACGGTGAGCACGGAAGCCGTACTGGCGATCGCTGATCATTTCGTTGCTCTCCAGATACCTCATCAATTTAAAATTTACAATGCTCTCCATGACTTTAGAGAGCACTGAGCAGATTGCTATGGGCCGGTAATTTGCAGGATTCGTAGCCTCACCTTTTTTGGGAACTGGCTGCACATTGGCAATCTTTCAGGGAGCTGGAAAAACTCCTGAAGTAAAAGATAAATTAAAGAGATTGCGCAATGGGCGAGCCAGTGTTGAGGCGCATTTTCTCAACACATGGGCTGAAATGCCATCCGGTCCCGAGGACTTATGGACATTGAGGTCTGCAAGCACTCTTTTAACAGCTCGCGTTCGAAAATGCATCTGAGGCATAGCATGAGATACATCATCGACCGCGGGCAGTGGTTGGCTACTCTCAGGAAGAGAGCAGTTTTCAGCAAACATTTTGGCTAATAAGTTTGCCTTATCAACCGAGTGAGTGAAGATCTGATCATCCTTGAGGAGAGTTGGAATAGACGATCACGTCTGATTTTTCACCCTCCCCACGAACGACCAAAAGTTCTTGCTACCCTTATGGTATTCAAGAACTCTGCGTCTAAGGCGCTGTTCGTAGAGAACTTTTTCGCGCTTTAGAGTGGCATTGCACCTATTTCTGGCCTGATTGCGCAGCAGTTTAGTATCAGCAGTTTTATTTAAACGCCAATTCCTAAATGCTTCCTCTTTAGACCTGACTGCTTGTCTGCAAGTCGCATTAAACCAGGAATGGTCTTTTGGTTTAATGGAAATTATTTTATTGGGTATGAAAGACCTCATACCAAATAAAATTATATTTTCTACTAATTTTGCTGCAGAATTTATGTTTCTATCTCTGAAACACAAGTGCCAATTGAAACGGCTGAAAAAGCAGTTCAGCGCATCCCATTTAGCCTTCTCATAAAGCCACACTTTCCGCTTCGGAGCTGTCTGGTGAGCGGATTGAAGACTAGAATATGGGAAGGTAGCAGAAATTATAGCGTGGTCCGAATTATCAAGAGGTGCAAGAACATTCACATTATACTTGCTGTGATGTGAAGTTAGAAAGAGGTCCAGAATATTTTGGTTTTGCCCATCAACGCAGGGAAAGTGCGTTGGTTCCTTCACTAATTGAGTCAAATTATTAGACTCAGCAAACAACTCAACATACAAACCCTCAGGTGTTGTGTGACTCGAATGACGTACCCAATTGGAATTATGAACATTGAAATCACCAGCAACAACAATTTCACTGTTCGGATACGATTCCAGAATTTTAGAAATCGAATCAGAGAGACTGTCCAATTTATCGAAAGTTGGCAGCCTCCCCAGACCCGGGCTTCTATAAATGAAGCAGAAGTGCAGGATGTGCGACTGGATTTTGAATTTAACCCACATGGTGCTAAATTCGGCATCCGACGTGCAAAGGTGTTGCTGACACTGGTACGCAACATCACTGCGAATGTATAAGGCGAGGCCTCTGTGTGGTAAAAACAATGGCAGTAAATGGTACCCCGGCATGTGAAAGTCCAGTGGATCTGCACCCTCAGACACCTGGGTCTCACCTAGTGCCATTATATGCGGTTGGTTAGTACAAATATGCGCATAGACCGCGAAGAAATTCGCCCTCAAGCCACGTACATTAGTGGAGTCTATGCGGAATTTTGTCATCGCCGCCCACTGTAGCGAAGTGTAAGGTCAGCCGTACAAGCAGCCACGCGTACGTCGCAAGCAAAGCAAAACGCGACAAGACAAGTGTTATGCCTTTATCTTGCCGCGCTTCAGCCCACGGTGCACTCACAGCCGCCTGCACACCTAACGGGACCAGGAAGAAGGAGGAAGAGTGAAAACCAACGAAATGCTGAGCTTTACTGCGGAGAGCATAAACAAGCCCCTCGCATGTTTCTCTGCATTGCGTTAGATTGTCTATTTATTTGTTATAATTTCATCAGGTTTTATTTATTTGTTATCAAGTATTAAGTTATTAAGTAGTGCACTATTTTGTTTATTAAAAAGTATTGTTTGGTGAAGCGTTATTGTTGTATTTTCGCGGCGTGGGTTTCACTATTGTTTTGGATTTTATTTTCGCGAACACTGTTTATAAAATGAATTGGCGGGCGCACCGTCCGCCTCCGTCCGCGGTCACATCACGTTAAAATCTTCATACGTTAATGTGTCAGAAATTGTTCCTTTGAGATGTCGCTTGACCGATTTTATGTTAGCCTCCCAAAGTCCACCAAAATTTGGAGAAAGAGGTGGATTAAAGTGCCACTGAATTCCTTACTCTGCTAGTTGAGGAATCACATGCCTTTCCATTGATTCAACAAATTTATACGAATTGGTTTTAAGTATTTCGTCTGCACCAATAAAATTTGTCCCGGAGTCACTATAGATATCATGGCATAAACCTCGCCTTCCAATAAAACGATGCAAGGCACACAAGAATTGATCTGTCGTCATTCCCGTAACCGCCTCCAAATGTATCGCCTTAGTTGCTAGACAAATGAAAAGGCGATAAAATAGTCTTTGTATTTTGTGCAGCCTCTGTACCGGGCTGCCTTTAGCTCTATGGCACCTGTGTAGTCAATTCCCGTTGATAGAAAAGGACGTTGAGATGGAGTAACCTTAGCTGTGGGTAAATTTCCCATCAATTGTTGACAAATTTTCGGTCTTACCCGGAAACATCGAACACATCCTCTAAGTTTGCATAAGATCCAAACTTTGTTTCAGTCAAAATCCAAAACCTTTTTCGAATGAAAGCTGATGTGAGCTGTATCCCTCCATGAATAGTGGTAATATGACTGTTCTCAATAACTAAATTTGTAGAGTGATGAACCTTCGGTAATATCATCGGATGCTTTTCGTCCTAGGATAGCAGGGATCGCTGCAACCGACCGGCTACACGTAGAATTTCATCGTTGTCAATAAATGGAGTCACGTTGAGTAATTGACTTTTGGATGAAACTGCTTCGCCGTTTTTCAAACTTCGTATTTCTTTCGCAAAGCATTCAGCTTGGACTATGCGAACTAGTTTCTGAAGACTGATGTGGAGCTCTCCTCCTTGAGAGGACCGGAGATGCGTTGATCCTTTGTAACCATGCAGTTGTGTTTAAATCTCAGAAACCAAGCCATTATGCGACGTAAGTGCGAAAATGAAGAAAAAATTGATACAACAACGTGGTTTCTTGTTGCTTCACGATGACGGTTACTGCTTGTTCTGCAGCTGTTTCATTTAAAAAGGTCCAATCCGAACATGGCCACGAGTCCTTTTTTAGCCACGGCGACCATGCCAATATAATTCACAATGTCTTAATTCAGCCGCCGATAGTCCTCGTGACGAATGATCAACTGGGTTTTTGTTTGTGGAAATGTGATGTGTAGAGAAATGTGATGTGATTGTGGAAATGTTTAGTAGGTAGAGAAAGATGTGTCAACACCCAATTAACCAGTTTTGCGCTCAGCACCGCTGCACACAATTCGACTCGGGGAATGCAAATTGTTGGTTTTGGCGTTACTTTACCCTCTGCGGCAATAATATTAGTACAAAAGTTTTCGCGTCAAGTTTGGACACGTAGATAATCTATTGATGCATACGCTTTAGTGGAGCCGTCGCAAGATGCATGGATTTAAAACTGCTGTAGTGGGTAAAAATTGAATTGTTTGTAGTGGGTGAAAATTGAAGCCATCGAGGAAAATCGATTTTATTCACGGCTGGTAGATCTGTCACGATACGGCACCACTCGTCACATAGTTGAGGAGATAATTCTGTATCCCACTCTAGATTGATCGTCCAAAGGTGTTTCAAAAAAATCTTGGCAGCAACTATGACGGGATTAATGAGACCTAAAGGATCGAATAACTTCGCAATGGTAGATAGCACCAACCGCTTCGTAATTCGTTTCAAAGGTAAGTCGAAATTGAGTTGATAATGAAATGTATCGTTGCACGGCTGCCAATACATGCTTAATGTTTTAATCAGTTCATCGTTGTTTACCTGGAGAACAGTTGCGCTAGTTTGATGTTCGAGTGGAATGCCTTTCAATAATGTTGAATTATTTGCCGCCCACTTATTTACCTGAAACCATCCGTCTTCAGTGCGTGTTGTGTCTGATTACGAACATCCATGACATGGTCGATGCAACCGCCTCACATAAATATATCATCAACGTACATCTCTTTCATCAGCACATTACGAGCCAGTGGATACTTTTCAGCTTCATCCTCCGCTAACTGGTGGATTACGTGGATAGCAGTGTAAGGAGCGGAGGTAGTTCCAAAAGTCACAGTGGTTAGACGAAACTCTTGAATTTGGCCGAGCTGATTCCGTCAAAGTATTCGTTGGTATTCGGAATCTTCCTGATGCATGTCAATACACCGATACATTTTCTCGACGTCTGCTGTGACAACGAATTCGTGTAGTCGATAGTTTAGTAATATCGCAGCTAAATCATTCTGCAGTGTTGGTCCTTTGCAGAGTAAATCGTTAAGTCCGCTGGAAGTAACCGCCGATGCGTCAAACACAACACGGCACTTAGTTGTAAGATTATCGCCTTTAATAACAGCGTGGTGAGGTAGGGTGCAGCATGTGTAGCTAGGTGTTTCACTGGAATTGAATTTGCGATGCTGCTCCTCTATAGTTTCTACCGGAGTGATTTGTCGCAGATCGAAATACTCTTGTATGGCGGCACAGTATTGCTCTTGTAGATTGGGGTCTCGACTAAGTTTACGTTCAGACGAGTGGAATCTATTTAAAGCTATCTGCTTCGACTTGCCTAAGACGAAATTGGGGTGAAATATTGATTTGAAAGGTAATCGAACAATATACTTGCCGTTAGGTTGCCGGGTGTGGGTGTGTTGGAAGAATTCCTCACACCACTTATCCTCTAATGTATATCTTCGTTCGGTCGGCACACTTTCCAGTGTATAAAACTGTTTCACAAGTGTATCGAGCTGTTGCAAAGAAACCTGAACATGGTTGATGGAGCTCCTTTGTTTCATTAAATAGCTTCCTTTGCTTCATTAAATATTTTATTAATAAAAATCTCATTCATATTTTTTTAATAATTTAATAATTCTTCCATAATTTATAGTTTAATAATTTCTTTCTTAGTTTATCCTTTTTTCCAATTGGCATTCTCTCGAGCGTAAGTGAGCCAGTTCCCACTTCTGACACGTAATACGACTGCTTTTTTATGTGGCTATCAAATGTATAGCCACATGGCTTGTTTATTGAGTATGCGTATATGATGCAAACTAATGGTGAATCTAGATTTCTAGTCCCACAACCATTACATAAGTGCACTTTTCTGATGGTGCATCAAGTTATTTTGCAGTTGTGAGAGTTTTGCTATACCACGAAATGTAAAACTTTATTTTTTTTACATAGACTATGAAGAAAAACTGGCCAAATTAACCTTTCCCTTATAAAATGACAGGTAAAGGGCTAATGTGGTACTTTTTTCGATATCAGAGTTCAGGACCTGCCAAGCATCAAAGCTTTTTGTGCTGATAACACGAGCTACTTTAAAGAGGGATGATAGAGGGAGGAGAGTGGAAGGTGGCTTTTTTTCCTTATATTAGATTTTTTTATGACTATTTTTTGTTTATTGTAGAACTATTTTTTTTTTGTTTTGTATAACTATTAGCGTTAGGCTAGGCCTTAAGTACGCTGTAAACATCACAATTAACAACCATGCGCAGGCGGGATTCGAACCAGCATACTCGGAGCTCGCAGCGAAGGTATCACCCATTGCGCCACCGAGGACCGCAATGTTTAAAACATCATCAAAATCGAATTTCATAGACATAATAAAGAATTATAATAAAGAATAAAGTTTAACAAATCCATGTGATTTGTTGAGTTCATATAAAATTTCAATAAGGAAATAAATATCCACAGAACCCTAAATGAGTGCAAAAACTCACTTGTGGATGGGCCGTATACGAATTGAATTGTTTTTATAGAAATATAGAAATATATATATATTTCATCATCATAATTTATAAATCACAAAAATTCTTCTCAGGCAGTCGTTTGCAATGTACTGCTATTGGCTTATTTTTTGGAATTCCCGCTTCAATCTCATTATATCCCGATTAATTCTTTCACACCTAAACTTTTGCTATGAAATCCTTATATTCTTCCTTATATCAAAGTGAACTTTTTAAGATGAAATTTGTTGAAATAAATTTCTGGCTATAAATTACCCTGAGTATGTTGTGCTTCCAATGTTCCAGTCTGATGAAGACTGTATTGGTTTCTTTGGTCTAGGTAATTTTTTTTTATGGCAGATGAAACCAAGTTCATGGGATGCCCCCTATCCATGCAAAGCATTTGTTGGTTCCGAAGGGATGACGGATCAGTGGGAAGGGGGAAAGAGGGATTTAAAAATCTGCCTGGGAAGGAAAAATTAATTTGCCAAGTTCCTAAAAGAAATTCTAATTGCAAGTTTCAGAAGTTGTAAACTTAAACTGCACGAATTAGGTCAAGTATAATATCTACACGTAATAGAGACAATATTATAATTACCAGTATGATGCACTGTATTCAAGGTGCGATGGTATAAATCGATGACTAATTTCACTTTAGATCCAAGAGAGAGATAAAATTCCTTCCCCTTTACACATTGCTGCCTACAAACATGAACCACGCAATCATTAAAAACTCCAACATCTGTTACGTATAAGTTAAACGCTTCTTCATTGCCAAGTTTGATTGAAATCCAGCCTTGGTCACACTGTTGTCCACCTGATTTGTTATAGAAATTACTGCAGTTGGTCACAATGTAAATTGTATCAGTAGGGGATACTAATGTTTTACTTTCGAAATCACAAATATTCGTAGTATTTTTCAAGATTCCCAAAATCGTAGCGGTGACAGTTTCCGTTATGTAGTACTTAGTTGGATAGTCGAATTTGTATAAGTATTTAAAACTATTATCCGTAGGAGTAAGAGTTTTCGTTAAAATAGAAAGCGCTTTGCTATCTTCTTCATTTAGGTAATTTTTTATATATTTATCAGGGGTTAGTCGAACTTTCGATTTAAACTTTAAACTTGTCACTGCTTTTCTATAACCTTCCTCATCGAAAAGCATATTTTCTATTTTAGCTAATTTCTCTAAACATTCCTTTGTAAGTCCATATGTCTCTGACAATTTACATAAGAAATTCCCTGGAATCGTATTATTTTTACACATATGTTTTTCTTTCAAAAGTCTGCGGTATGCCGGTAAAAGTCCAGGGCTATCTATAAAGTCAAGACGGTCCAATTTAGGAAATTCTACCAAGTCCTTAGAACATGTTTCAAATGAAGTATATCTGAGTTCCTTGAATATTTCCTTTTCGTAATCAATAATTTCAAGTATAGCATTTTGTCTGAAACAAAGCTCAGGATAAGCTGGTCCTAATAATTCCACGATAATCGGTATAAGATGTGATAAAAGACGTTCATTTGCAAACACATATTCCGATATTGTAAACGCTTTTCTGAGCACACGTCTAAGCTTCTGGCTGAAAAAAAATTATTTAAGCATAAATTAATACATATATTTATTCAGTATGCTCCAGAGCCTATGGTAATAAAATAACTCATAGGCATAATCAACTATATGGAAAAGCGGTACTGTCTGTTGAAATCACGATTATGGGAGAACGAAAAGAGATGTCGCAATGCACATATTTGGCACAAATACTCTTTGTTATGTAGGTCAGTTTGGGATTAAAAACTCATACAAAAGTTGTCATTATCTTGTAAACGGTATAAGATATTAACACGTACTTGTATCACGAGGTATCCACAGGTATTACCAGTTTGTATACCAAAACTGGGCGGGGTCCGCCTACTTATACAAAAGTTGTTAAGTGGCGAAATTATAATTTTTTCAGTTACTCGGGTGTAGGATATTTAGATTTCGGCCAGGTCGAAGACAACATTTTTACTTCTTTTATTCCATTTTTCCGCGAGCGCTCTTCGCGTACACTAAACTGCTGTGGGTAACAAAATCCACCTTCGACCGCGGCCACGACATAACTGAAAGTTTGCTTTTTGAAACTATAATAGTGCAGTTTCAAAAAATCAGAAAAAATACGCAGTCACTTAGAAAAAGCGCTCAATATTTTTAAGATCTCATTCTATCTTCCTTCTACCAGGTCCGTTCTATAAACATCTAGTCTGCAGTGAGCAGTGGCGACATCATCACCCACACTTAAAATAGTGAACTTCCGAAAGGTGTTAAAAATAATTTTAAATTATTTTCAAAAAATATTACCTTATTCAACATACAGTACGGTAACATATTATTGCAAACATTTTAATAAATTAAATAAGAAAAAGCGTTGCCTTCCGCCAGGCCGAAGCCTAAATACCCCACACTCGAGTAGCTAAAAAAATTTATAATTTCGCCAGGTAACAACTTTTGTATAAGTAGGCGGACCACGCTCATTTTAGGCAAATAATTTGGTTATGTCTCTAGATTAGTGGTGTGCATGAGCAGCCATTTGGGCACTAAATTTTTGAGTGACCTAATATGTATACATTGTAAGTATTTGACGAAATTACGTCAGTACCCATCAAACCATCGACGAGGTGCTTATGGTGTCGGTAATACATTCACTCGATGGATACCGAGTTTCCTCAGCGGCTGTTCTATTCGGGTTGTGATAGACAGCTGTGCTTCCGAAGAGCACTCCATTAATTCTGGAGTTCCGCAGGGTTCGGTCAATGACCTTCTGTCATTGACATCAATCGCCGTCTACTCGTTTGCTTATGACAGCAGCATTTGTCATTCATATTCATTCTCCAGGCTTCCTTCTATTCTGGAGATCAATAGAAAACGCAGTATTATGAATGACACTTTCCAATCTGACCTCAACAAAATCCAGGAGTGGGGTCAAGCGAATCGGGTCGATTTTAATTCGCGGAAGACTCAATGCTGTTTGTTGAACCACAAGCGTTTGGCGGGCGACAACTTCCCACCTTTAAATATGGGTGGTGTGGATATTAATGAGTCGGAGGCTCTTGATGTTCTGGGCATGTCAATACAATGCGATCTTCGTTGGAACGATCACATTTTTGATGTGTCGAAGGAAGCAGCCAAGTGCTTAGGCTTTTTAAAGCGGTGAAAGAAATACTTCACTCCAACCGACCTGGGTTGTATCTACACCACTTATATCGGTCCGAAAATGGAGTACAACTCGCATATTTGGTCGGGAGCTTCGAGAACATGTCTTCAGCTTCTGGACCGTATACAAGGTCGTGCGAAAAAACGAAAGGGGAAAACAGTAAGGTATCCAGCTCTATGGAAACCTTGGGATGTCGTCGGAATTCGGGGTGTATAGCCTTATTTTAGCGGTACTTTAATGGTGATTGTTCATCTGAAGTAGCCAGCCTGAATCCTTCGATTCAGGTATTCAACAGATCTACTTGGCTTTCCAGAGCGGTGCACCCCTTTTACGTCTCGATCCCCTTCCATCGCACTACCCACTACCGCGAGAATTCGTTTTTCGGTCGCGCAGTTAAGTTGTGGAATAGTCTCCCTGCGCATGTTTCCCCACCCACTTATAACGTCGAAGCTTTTAAAAGAGGTGTAAATCGACACTACTCCCACTAAACTTTTCCCTTCTAAACCAACGAATGCTTTGCATGGATAGGGGGCATCCCCTGAGTTCGGTTCTATCTGCCATAAAAAAAAAGGTGGGAATGTACGCTGCGCTTCTCAAAAAATTGAGTGCCATTAATATGTATACATTGTGAGCATTTGCTGAAATTACGTCAGTACCCATCAAACAATATACGAGGTGGGACTGTACGCTGCGCTTCTTTGATTTTGCTACACCCAAAAATTTCGCAATATGATTGAATTACATAACAACCCTTTAATATGCAATACTGAAATTTATAAAGACTGTATTAAAGAAGAACTCCTGAAACTACGGAACGAAACTGATTTATCCATAAAAACAGACATTAAGTTTTGGAAAGAGCTCAATGGAATGCTATATCCTAATATCAAGGAAAGTATTTACCGGAAAAAAATTTCTCGGATCTCAAATTAATTCAAACGAAATACAGAATCAAATTTTCTGATTCGGAATACAAAATCAAATCGAACTTTAGGAATTGTTGCAAATAAGATGCTATAACGCAAATATAGACATATCTAATCTAACTAACGTCAGTGGCTCTTGATTAGTAAAACAAGAATAATGCTTCAAGAATAATCTTAAAAATTAACTTCCGATCTTATGTTTCAATCACAATGTGCTGCAATAATCCAAAAATGTAGTGCGCAAACAAACAAAAATCCATGCTTTGTGTTTCAGCGCATCTATTTTTCTCAGTGCTGAGTGACAAAAATTTCCAACACACGATCAAATTGTGATAGTATGTTTTTAGACACCACTGCTCTAGATACTGCTGGATAGAATCACGTATTGATATTTTGAACCGTTTATGAAATATTGACAACTTTTGTATAAGTGTGCGGCCTACTCCCATTTTTGCGGTCCTCGGTGGCGTAGTGCGTGGCACACTCGTCTGAGGGATCCGGGGATGTCGGTTCGAGTCCCGCCTGCGCATGCTTGTCAACTTCCAAAAAAAAATATTTGTGTTATTTAATTTTTCTTAGCAGTTAGTTTAATCTTTCCGGCAGTGTTTGTAATATAAAAGAGAAAAAGTTTATATAAAGCTTGTATAGCAACATTTGCCGGAGTCGATTTGTATTAATGATAATTCTATTTCCTTCCCCTCCCTCTATCAATTCTAACAACAGTAGTCCGTACTAAATGCATAAGAAAAAGAGCAGCTTCTCTTAAGAGAGCTACTGTAAAATCTGTTATTAAAAAAAAAGAAATACAAATTGGTAATAACTGTGGATACCTCTTGATAAAATTTTTTTACAAGACATTGACAACTTTTGTATGAGTGGGCGTGGCATGCCCACTTTTGGCAATCTTATTGGTAATGCTTCTGGATACATCGTGATAAAATCACATCTCAATATCTTATACCGTTCATGAGATATTGCCAACTATTGAAACAAATAGTGCGTTTGATTTAATAATCGGAGAAGGATGTTCAGCCATATGGATTTGTTTGCAGGATGGTAGTAGGACAACAGGTCGACAGAGGTTACACAACATTATTTGGCGCAGCCGAACGAACCGAGAATCGTTCGTTGCAGGTAAGTTTAGTTTAGTTTAAACTAACAACTTGTAAGAAATCCTGGGCAAGACACCGTTATCCCGTGGCTGAGTCTGGCCACGGGGTGATTATTTTGTCATTACTAACCTCATTTGATATTTAACTCATTAAGACGCAGAATTTTTTTTTCGAAATCTTCTCTGTTAGGACACTCTGTTAGGAGCACAAATAGTCATTTTTCGGTTTAAAAACTTAAAATTTTTTATCTGTCCGTAAAAAGGTGGTCGTTTTTCCGACCACTGGGCTTTAAAGTGTTATAAATGAAAACTCGAATAAAATCACTAAGCTCACGAAACATTATTGGTAACAATAAATAGAACTTTGAATAGAACAGTTCTCATTGTGCATTGCTACTGTGCGGACCGGTTTTGCGATCATGACGATCTTTTGTGGAAAATGTAAAGGCAATGTTAATGCCAATGATTCCAATTTTCGTTTTAAGACTTTGGACCGAGTGCAATGTGCACCGATTTGTGGTCGTGTTTTTCATACGGGCTGTATTGGCTTGTCAGAAAATGTAACTAAAGTTTTATTAAAAACGCCGAATTTAATTTGGCAATGTGATTCTTGCATTGTTGTTTCGTACGACTCTCAGAACAAAATCGAGCAGCTCTCACAGCAATTTAAAGAGATGCAAGCTAAGTTAGCGGTTCTCGAAAGCAGTATATGTGAAATTAATAAGAGAGCCTTAGTGCAGAGCGCGGTTAAGCCAGCTAAGGCGCAGAGAAATTTGGGTGTAGAGGCTACGCAGCGTTTTCAAACTAAAGAAAATAGCAACAGAGAAGCGGAATCGAGGAAGTTAGAGGACGCAATAGAGAATGCTGAGATTCCGAAATATTCTCAAACAACATCTGGCAGTAAAGATGCTGAAAAGATCGTAGGCGTTATTGAGAATGAGAGAGGTGAAGTGAACAAGTGGATAACTGTGAGGAAGAAAAAGAGAACTCGGGCGGCTAATGCCAAATCTCTTGTTGGAACTGGTCCTCTTACTCAAACCCTTGATGTTGTTCATGCAAAAAAGTTCATACACATTTCAAAGTTTTCCGTAAATCTGAACCAGAGGCGCTGATAAATCATATTTCCAAGGCGCTTGGTGTGGAGGCTGTAGTCTTTTCGTGCGTAAAGTTGGTGAAGAAGGAGGTGGACTTGACCAAATTGCGCTTCGTAAATTTTAAACTTGGAGTTCCGGCACATCTGTTTAGTAAGGCTTTCGATTGTTCAGTCTGGTCTCTATCTGTGAGGTTAAGTCATTTTGTATCAAAGCCAAAAAACTTGGGTGCTGCTATCACCACAATTCCACTGGAGCAGACAACTGCACATATTTTCCAAAATGTAGTGCCACCAGGAACTACCGCTTCTCGGACGGAAATCGAACCAACTCCAATAGTGGATTAAATATCATCGCTCCTACTAAATGTTTAAATAATTCTTTGTCTTCAAGCTATTTTACCTCGGGCGAATTGACCGTACCCGCCTCTGTACATCATACCGGTGGGCAGCGACGGAAGAAGCTTGACCTTTCAATTTATCTACATAACGTAGGCGGACTGCGTACAAAAACAAACGAATTGTTTTTGGCTGCGGCTTCTCATGACTTCGACATTATAATACTCGCGGAGACATGGTTGACATCAAATTTCTTATCAAGTGAGCTGTTTGATGGATACTACAATGTATTCTGGAGAGACAGATTTCTGCATTCTGGAATAAGTAGAGGTGGAGGTCTTTTAGTACCAGTTGCTTCAACGTTACCCAGCCGGGAATTGAAAGTATCACATGAGCAAATCAATGTAGAGCAATTAATTATAGCCGTCATGACTGAAGATTCTAGTTACAGTGGCATAAACGAAATATGTTTTATAGTTAGCTATATTCCTCCTTTCAGTGATTATAATACTTATAAAATTCATGTAGATAATATTGAGCCACTCGTTAACTCTTTACATCCGCATCAAACGCCTTGCGTGTTGGGTGATTTTAATCTTGGATCCGTTGAATGGAAATTTAGTGTTGATGATGACGCTCTGTTTCAATGCGGTGTGAGAAATGATATAGAGTCTATGGTTTGCGATACATTATACTCTCTTCATTTGTATCAAACTAACAGCATTGCCAATAATATATCGTATCCTAGACTTGGTTTTTGTAAGAAATGATCTCGCTTATAAGCTGACTCAATGTGTTACGACTCTCCTTTGTGAATCGGATCATCATAAGGCTCTGGTTGTTACTTTTTCTTCTTTTGAATTCTGTAGTAATACAAACGCTTCTGAATTCTTCTACAACTTTCAGAGAGCTGACTACTTGTCTCTCAATAGATTTTTCGAATCCATTAACTGGCGTGTTCTTAAATCCGCTGACCTCTACAATATGAATATAAAAATTACGAAACCTTTGGAGGAAGGTATTCATTTATATGTACCGGTTTTTAGAAAGAGGCAGGATTTCAACTTGCCTTGGTACACGCGTGGTTTACTGAGACTGAAGAACTTAAGGAATAAGGCTCACAAGGCTTAAAAGGACATGCTCCCACGAAGATGAAGCCATGTTTAAACAGCGTAGAAGGGAATTTAAGTTTCTTTCAAATTTCCTGAATAAGAATTATGTTAGTACAATGGAAACTAAAATAAAAAGTTGCCCTAAGTCGTTTTGGGTGTACTTTAATACAAAACGCAATTTTAATGGACTTCCTAGCTCCATGGAGTTTAATGGTTTGATCTCGAATAATAAGCCGGATACTTGTAAGCTTTTCGCCAAGTTTTTTGGGTCTATTTACGAAAGCTTCCAAAGAATTGAATCAGTGGCCGGCTTTCCTAAATTACGACAAGTGGTCGACATTGGTTGTATGACAGTTTCTGAAGAGGATGTGTTTGAGTCTTTATCAAGTCTAGATAAATCTAAAGGAGCAGGCTATGACTTGCTGCCGCCTTTATTTTTAAAGAAGTGTGCCAATACTCTCCATTTTCCCTTAACAATTTGATTTAATAAATCCCTTGCAATAGGGTGTGCTCTCTCGGAGTGGAAGGTATCGTTTGTTTCTCCAATATTTAAATCTGGCCTAAGGCATTTAGTAGCTCATTATAGACCAATCGTTAAGCAATCGATCATTCCAAAAATTCTAGATAAATTGGTTGCCAGATATTTGCTTACATCTTTTAAGATATTTTGTTACGAAACAGCATGGCTTTTACCCGGGAAGATCTACGTGTACTAATTTGGCCATATTCTCAAACTTCGTAATTCTATTGAAAATAGGTTTCAGGTTGATGCGTTGTATACTGATTTTATGAAAGCATTTGATAGTTTAAGTCATGATTTGCTACTCATTAAATTGGAAAACTTGGGAGTTCACTCATCCGCCTTGATTTGGTTGAAATCTTACTTATCAGATAGAAAGCTGATTATTAAAATCGACTGTGTTTCGTTACCGATTTCAATATACTCTGGTATTCCGCAGGGCAGTCATTTAGGTCCCTTATTGTTCATATTATATGTTAATGATTTGGTACAAGATCTAAAGTATTTCAATTGCCTTATGTACGACGATGATTTGAAATGTGGGGTTTCTGGGACATAGCTCCTCCTGTGTATTTCGGCGGAGTATCCGCCTAAGGAGCGCTGTGTGTGTAAGAGCGAGACAGTGGGTGTAGTGTGTGTAGGAGTGAGAAAGACTATATGAGTGGCAAAAGGAGTTGCCAGATCGAGGAATTTTGACATGAGATTTTTGTGGGGGATTTTTTGTGCGGGTTTGAGGACTTTTTGTGGGGACTTTTTTGTTGGGATTTGGAAAGTTTTCGTGGAATTTTAAGAAAATTTTTTTCTGAGGGATTTTGTCATGTGGCAACCCTGGCGGCTGGCGGACGGACAGACGATCAGTCGGTTGATAGGGGAGAGGGTGAGGAAGAAGGGGGAGAGACGTGCTTTGTGGTATGTGAGTATTGGGGAGAGCAGCAGCGGCAAGATACTTGCCTTTGGAATTGTTATTGTAGGATATCATATTAAGATTTTTTTATTGCTGAGGTGTGAATGGGTGAGGGTAGGATTTTTATGAGTCAAGCTACTGTGGGAATGTGTGCTCGCCGTTGGCAGCTTGCTAAGCAGAGGCTGCGTAAGCAGAGGCTGCCTAAGCAGAGGCTGTTTAAGCAGATGTAGTGTTGTAGTTGTTGTTTATTTAATTGCTTCGCTTTTGAGACGCCGCTCAGAAGCGTAGTGAAATTTAATGTAAACATAAAGTGAACGGATCGAACTGTGGCTTCGCGTGCATGTATGATCTGGAGCGTGGGGCTGCCTAAGCAGAGGTAGAGTGTTTTATATTGTTTATTTAATTGCTTGGGACCGAACTGCGGCTTGGCTCGAAATTGCTGGAATTAAAGTAATGTAAACATTTCCGAAGGATGCAATGAAATTAGGCGGAACTGAGCCGAACATGATTGAACATATTCAGATGTTTTTATTTCAATTTGGTTTTTTTTGTTGGCATGCTTCTTCTTCTTTTTTTTATTTTAGAAGGGTTCAGCTGGGAGTATAAAGGACTGAAAATTTATAAAATTTTTGGAAAGTGCACACAACATTTTGAAAGCCAAGACAATATTTTGAAAATGAAAAACTTGGAAAAGATTTTGGAAAGTGCGCAGAACATTTTGAAAGTCAAGACAATATTTTGAAAGTGAAAAACTTGGAAAAGATTTTGGAAAGTGCACACAACATTTTGAAAGTCAAGACAATATTTTGAAAGTGAAAGAAACTTGGAAAACATTTTAAAAAAGTTAAAAACATTTTAAAAAAGCGAAATAAAACTCTAGAAACTTTAAATAAAAGTCTCAACAAAAACTACAACACCAACAACAACAACTACAAAACCAACAACAACAACTACAACATCAATAACAACTACAGAGAAGGAAAACCACATTAATTACGAAGTAAGTAAATTTATATAAAATACTCATAATAAAATAGTCTCTAAAAACAATATTAATTAATAGTTGAAAGTATTTACAAGTATAATTATAATTATATTAATAATACTAAAAAATCTAAAAAAAAATTTAGATTTAAAATTTAAATCGATTTTTTAAAAATATAAAATAATATAATACGAATATATTTAATATTTTCTTTTTCTGTAGTCTGTAGATTTGTATGTTTAATATATTCCTCTAATTTAAAGAATCTACAACAATAACAACAACATAAACAACAGCAGAAACAACAACAACAACAACAACATCAACATCGCCTCCACCGTCACCGCCACCACGACTACTACCATGGCTGCCAACGACAACAGCAACAACAGCATCAACAACACCACCATTTCCAATCTTATGAAAGGCTCTATTTGTAGCGAGTGTGGTCAGATATTTTCTGAAAAGCACAACCTTAAACGACACATTGTGTCGAAGCACGAGAAGCAGGCATTCGATTGCAGCGAATGTGGTATAAAATTTGCACGACGTAACAACCTTCAGAGGCATAATACAAAATTTCACTCTCATTCATCATCATCGTCAGTAGCAACAACAGCGTATTCAACCAATCCTCAGCCTTCAACATCAACAGCATCATCATCATTACTAAAAATAATAAAGTCTGCCTTTAATGGCAGAATTGAGACATATGTGTTGGAGAATGATGATGAGGGTTTGCTAATACCGGAGCTGTTTTCTAAAAAGGCTGAGGAGGCAGTTTTGGCTGCTCTGCGAAAGTTATTAATGAAACACTCAGCATATAAATTCAATATGGAGATATATGCTGAGTATGTTAAAATAACTAATGATGATGAAATGATTGTTGAAATTAAATCATTTCAATCGAAAATGATAATGGTTAACCGGGCCGAAGAGTTGGCAAACATATATAATGATATGCACGACCAGCTACGGAAAAAATTGTCCGAGTTCCAGGAAAGGGACAGTGGCTGGTCGTTGGTTAAAATATGCCACTTGGAGGTTAATGTTAACAAATATCGGCCTCCGAAGGGATCGTCGTACATCCCACTCCCGAAGAAGCTACAGGAGAAACATGCGTGTGTCAATGACGCATTCTGCTTCAAGTGGGCTATGATATCGTCAATGTATCCCTTACCACATCACGCAGAAAGAGCTTCCAGCTATCATATTAATAATATTGAAGAGCTGTAATAGTATTGGAGAATGGTGTGTCGTTGAATTTCAACGCATTGACGTTCCCACTCTCGTTAAATCAAGTCTCCCGGATCGAAGCAATAAATCCAAACATCAGTATAATGTGTAATGTGTAATGATGAGGAGATCGGGAGCATCGTGGGACCTTGTTACTCCACCAAGCAGGAGAAGTCCTCCCACATAAACCTTCTTCTAATTCAGGAGGAGGAGCGGTCCCACTACGTGTGGATAAAAAGCATGTCGAGGTAATGTAAATTACATCTAATGATTAATGATTTTCATAAAGTAATTTTGTGTTTTTACTCTTTTTTCTTTACAGATTAATCAAAAGTCAGCAGACGGCACATAAAAGTAGAACATATTTCTGCAACAGCTGCCTGCAGTACTCGCACAATGCGACTACTGCAGAGCAGCACAAGGAGATATGTAAAAAGTTTTATATATGCAATTTGAAATACCAAATTGCACATTTTATCCCTATATTTTTTCACAATTTTTCTGGCTATGACTGCCACTTATTTATTAAGGAACTCAATTTATTTGACAACTCTTTATTTAGGGGGATAACATTTATATCCCCTATAAATGTTATCACCCTAAATAAAGAGTTGTACGTATCCCTGTCGAAGAAGATACGCGTAAGCGAAAAGAAGACCATTGAACTCAGGTTCTTGGATTCTCTTCGCTTTATGGCTTCCAGTTTGGATACATTGGTGCAAAATCTTACACCTAATGATTTTCATGCAGTGCGCCGAATGTATCCAAATGATGAAGAATTTAATCTTCTCAGGAGGAAAGGTGTATTCCCATATGAATACACCAATTCAGTTGATCGCCTGCAAAGAACCAGCCTTCCTACTCGGGCTGATTTCTTCAGTCGATTGATTGGTACAGAATGTGCAGTGGAGGATTATGAGCATGCTCAAAGAGTTTGGCAAGTTTTCTATTGTCAAACACTGAATCATTACATGATCCTCTATCTGAAAACTTATTTTGGCAGACGTTTTTGAAAATTTCAGAAACGTGTGCAAAAATATTTACAATCTGGATCCCTGTCAGTACTACACGGCTCCAGGTTTGTCTTGGGACGCAATGTTGAAAACAACCAACATAGAACTGGAGCTGCTTACTGACGTTGACATGTATCTTTTCGTACAGAAAGGCATACGGGGCGGCATTGTTCAATGTAGCAAGATGCATTCAAATGCAAGTAATAAGTATATGACGGCTTACGATCCAAGTAAGCCGTCAGAATACTTAATGTATTTGGATGCCAATAACCTATACGTTTGGCAATGTCGCAATATTTACCGTATGGGGTTGAATGGGTTGCTGACGTTAATAATTTTAGCTTCAGCAGCATTCTTTCAATGCCAGAGGATTCGTCCACTGGGTTTATTTTTGAAGTAGACTTGGACTACCCTCAGAGTTTACATGACGCGCATAATGATTTACCATTTTGCGCGGAAAATAAAACTGTGGGTAGCTCCAAGTGTACAAAGTTGATAGTTGATTTAACCAACAAGACTAATTATGTAATTCATTACAAAAATTTACAACAATGCCTTCAAAATGGCTTAATTTTAAAGAAAGTCCACAAGGCATTGAAGTTTAAGCAGTCTTGTTGGTTAAAACAATATATCGACTTAAATACCCATCACCGCATTTTGGCCAGAAATACTTTTGAAAAGAATTTTTTTAAACTGCTAAACAATGCGGTGTACGGGAAAACAATGGAAAATGTTGATAAACGGAAAGATGTCAAAATTGTGAATAGCTGGGAAAGTCGAGGAAAGCGATTAGGAGTTCGCGCACTAATTGCTAAACCCAATTTTCACAGCTCTTCACAATTCACAGAAGACATGATTGCGATTCAAATGAGTAGGATTCGCACCGTTTACAACAAGCCCATTTATTTAGGATTTTCGGTGCTTGAATTGTCAAAGTGGAAGATGTGTAACTTCCACTATGACTTCATGCTACCGAAATTCCAACAGAGTCTTGCGTTGAATTATATGGATACAGATTCATTCATATATTCAATCAAGACTCTAGATTTTTATAGGGATATTCGAGATGATATCGAATCAAAATTCCAAATGCCAAAGTCCTCGGCATGATGAAGGATGAGTGTAAGGGGAAAATAATGAGGGAGTTCATAGGCCTCCGCTCAAAAGTGTAATCCATAGCCATTGAAAATAGCAAAGAAATCAAAAAGGCTAAGGGAGTCAAAAAATTAGTATTAAATAGGTTAAGTCTTAGCGATTATAGAAATTGTTTAGTTAATAAGAATATTGTATATGGAGACATGTATATATTTAGAAGTAAGATGCATAATATTTATACACAGTTAGTTCATAAGATAGCTTTAAGTTCTAGTGATGATAAGCGGTATATTAGAAGTGATGGCATCCACACTTATGCGTGGGACCATCACAAAATAGATTTAGAAATGGAATTAGATATAGACAATAATATTTTTGATAATTTAAACTATTGATAATTTAAATTTAATTTTAATAAAAAATATATTGTAATTTCAAATATAAACAAAAATAATTTAATGTTATAAATAAATTTTTTATTAATGTATATATTGTAAATATTGTATATTGTATAACATAGACATTAAATGTACAATTGTTAGGTTCAGAAATTTATGAATAAAAAAAGTGTAAATATGGACTTGTAAACATTTTCTTCTTTATTTATTAATGGAATTTAGCAATTTTCTTAATAGCAGAGCATTTTGAAGCGCACAACAGCCATTATGGGAATGGCACATCCTTTGTAGAAAGTATGTATCTCGAAGAGTTACAAAGTTGCTGCATCCGATCTCTTCAATGTTAAATACGGGCGCGTCTAAAAGTTCTTCAAGCCATTTAGATTTTTCAGCTCCCATAACGTACACGGGTATATTTTTAAGATTTTGCTTCACGAAATGTTTTACACTACAATAGTCGATGAAGCCATCATTCCATGTGAAACCATGATGATTATGATATACTTGTTTTTTGGACTGACGTCTTAATTTGTTAAATCCATATGGCGGTTTTATAATAAAATTCTGATACTCATTAAAGCTGAAGGTAACTGCTAACTCTTTGACGATAAATTCATTAAAATTGCCTTTAAAGCCCTGCACATCCAAAGTAATAAATTTGTCATCTCCATATGCACTTAGACGACATTTTTAATTTCACCAGTCGTTGCTGTATATTCAATTATTTTGTCGTGTATGAGTACACAATAGGCTAATGTGTTGGCTGGAATATTCTTTGATGTCTTAAATTCAATTCTAATATCAATCGGACCACTTTTAATCGCTTCGTTTTGATGACTAACATCCACTACAATTATCGGTGCAGTATATTTGAAATCTCCAGAAAGCAACAGAGGTTGAGATTCACGATTAAAATAGCTTTGTTGAAATTTAATGTACATATCATATAGCAGAGCATAATGATTACGATCGAAATTCAGATTGAGGTCATCATACGGATATGTATCAGAGTTTAAATGCACTTTAACATCAGACAAATGACAATGTTGAAACTTGTTGTCTCTTCGAAAAGCAATCAGTATAAAGCGTGGTTTTTCATTCTGCGCAGATAATTTAACGTTCCACAGGTGGTTGCTTCCTTGAGCAAGTGATGGATTGAAATGACAATCCCAACTGAGGAATGCTATTGATAAAGGTTGCCCGCTTTGGATTATTTGAAAGAGTTGTAGTCTGGCAAAATCAGCCAACTGCACATGAGGAATTTTCCATGTAATATTTGTTATACTCAGTTTTAATTTTTCGGTTGCAACACTTGAAGAAATAGCATTTTCGTCTGATTTCGAACGCAGTAGTACAAGTTCATGTTTAGCATTTAGGATAATTTTATTAAAGTCTTCAGCAAAGTAGCAGTAGCATTTTCAATTGTGTGCAAAAATTAAAATATCCATCCTTTATTTCAACTTCATTCTTTGTAAACCAACCAGCATTTTTCAGTGTATTACTCTCAGTCGGACTCAAAGAGACGTAATTTTTCAGTGTTGTAGTTACACCCAAGTGACGTGTACAATCAATCTCCAATCCATTCATCTCATAGCGAATTTCATCAAACATGGATGCCATACAATTGTTTTTTAATTTTGCGCTTGAAGTTGCATCTCCATTTTCCAATGTAACTCTACCTTCAATATAAATTAAACTCTCACTGGGTAAAACGTATAGATCTTGGTTTTGAACTGCAATCCTTATCTCATCATTGCTTTTATACGATTGTAGATATGACGAGTAGCTATGGTATTCCTTTTTTCCTTTTTTGCTTTCATCATATAGTGGTTTTAGTACAACATCAAGTATTTGAATCATTTTAATTTAGTTTTTCTTTAGTTGAAAACCCAAAGATTTTAGAAACTCTTTATTGGCAAATGTCAACTTTTTGCGTTGTAGAGCGTTAGATGTTGTCTGCGGCTTCTGTGACCTTGTTACTTCAAATGGCAAACTAGAAGTGAATGCAGGTACACCCATGTAAGCGCTTTTATTATAGATAATAATTGTTCTTGGGTTTTAAATGCAGTCTGAGGGTTACAGTTTCTCCACAAAAATTAATTAGTTTACCGCTTTGATCAACAATTTTTATTGTAATTGAACTTATCTGTCTAGTGTTTACTGGCAAATAAATTCTGGAGTTGCGTCGTGGCCGCGGACGAAGGAGGACGTCACCTCCCACAATTTAGTGTTCGTGACGAGTGCTCGCGCGGAAATATAGTGAAAACAAACCCTACCCCATCCTAAATCATCATAATAAAACAAAGAAATGCAGTGAAACCTTAATTAACAAAAAAGTCAATAAACAAACAAAAAAAACCAATAATGTGCACTAATAACAAAATTTCATAACTCAATAGTCAACTTAACGGAATGCAGCGAACCATGCGAGGGGCTTGTTTATGCTCTCCGCAGTTAAGCTCAGCATTTCGTTGATTTTCACTCCTCCTCCTTCTTCCTGGTCCCGTTAGTTGTGCATGAGGCTGTGAGTGCACCGTGGGCTGAAGCGTGGCAAGATAAAGGCATAACACTTGTCTTGTCGCGTTTCGTTTTGCCTGCGGTGTAGGCTTGGTCGCTTGTGCAGCTGACTTTATACCTCTTTACAGTGGGTGGCGATGACAAAATTTCGTATAGACTCCACAAATGTGCGTGGCTTGAGGGCGAATTTCTTCGCGGTCTATGCGTATGTCTGTACTCACCAACCGCATATAATGGCACTAGGTGAGACCCAGGTGTCTGAGGGTGCAGATCCACTGGATTTTCACTTGCCTGGGTACCGCTTACTGCCATTATTTTCATCACACAGAGGCCTCGCCTTATATATTCGCAGTGATGTTGCGTACCAGTGTCAGCAACACCTTTGCACGACGGATGCCGAATTTAGCTCCATGTGGGTTAAGTTCAAAATCCAGTCGCACATCCTGCACTTCTGCTTCATTTATAGAAGCCCGGGTCTAGAGAGGCTGCCAACTTTTGATAAACTTGACAGTCTCTCTGATTCGATATCTAAAATCCTGGAATCGTATCCGAACAGTGAAATTGTTGTTGCTGGTGATTTCAATGTTCATAATTCCAATTGGCTACGTCATTCGAGTCACACAACACCTGAGGGTTTGTATGTTGAGTTATTTGCTGAGTCTAATAATTTGACTCAATTAGTGAAGGAACCAACGCACTTTCCTTGCGTTGATGGGCAAAACCAAAATATTCTGGACCTTTTTTTAACTTCGCATCACAGCAAGTATGATGTGAATGTTCTTGCACCTCTTGGTAATTCGGACCACGCTACAATTTCTGCTACCTTCCCATATTCTAGTCTTCAATCCGCTCATCAGCCAGCTCCGAAGCGGACAGTGTGGCTTTATGAGAAGGCTAATTGGGATGCGCTGAACTCCTTTTTCAGCCGTTTCAATTGGCAATTGTGTTTCAGGGATAGAAACATAAATGCTGCAGCAAAATTGGTAAAAAATATAATTTTATTTGGTATGAGGTCTTTCATACCTAATAAAAGAATTTCCATTAAACCAAAAGACCATTCCTGGTTTAATACGACTTGCAGACAAGCAGTCAGGTCTAAAGAGGAAGCATTTAGGAATTGGCGTTTAAATAAAACTGCTGATACTAAACTGCTGCGCAATCAGGCCAGAAATATGTGCAATGCCACTCTAAAGCGCGAAAAAGTTCTCTACGAACAGCGCCTTAGACGCAGAGTTCTTGAATACCATAAGGGTAGCAAGAACTTTTGGTCGTTCGTGGGGAGGGTGAAGAATCAGACGCGATCGTCTATTCCAACTCTCCTCAAGGACGATCAGATCTTCACTCACTCGGTTGATAAGGCAAACTTATTAGCCAAAATGTTTGCTGAAAACTGCTCTCTTCCTGAGAGTAGCCAACCACTACCCGTGATCGACGGTGTGTCTCATATTATGCCTGAGATGCACTTTCGAACGCGGGCTGTTAAAAGAGTGCTTGTAAACCTCAACGTCAATAAATCCTCGGGACCGGATGGCATTTCAGCCCACGTGTTGAGAAAGTGCGCCTCAACATTGGCTCGCCCATTGCGCAATCTGTTTAACTTATCGTTCACTTCAGGAGTTTTTCCTAGTTCCTGGAAGATTGCCAATGTGCAGCCAGTTCCCAAAAAAGGTGAGGCTACGAATCCTGCCAATTACCGGCCCATAGCAATCTGTTCAATGCTCTCCAAAGTTATGGAGAGCGTCATAAATTTTAACCTGATGAGGTATCTAGAGAGCAACGAGTTGATCAACGATCGCCAGTACGGCTTCCGTGCTCACCGCTCCACAGGCGATTTGATGGCGTTCCTCACTGAGCGGTGGAACAGTTGTGTTCACCAATTCGGTGAGAGTAAGGTTGTTGCTTTGGATATCTCCAAGGCATTTGACCGAGTGTGGCATAAAGCACTTGTGTCTAAACTGGCTGCTTATGGTGTCGGTGATACATTCACTCGATGGATATCGAGTTTCCTCAGCGGCCGTTCTATTCGGGTTGTGATAGACGGCTTTGCTTCCGAAGAGCACTCCATAAATGCTGGAGTTCCGCAGGGTTCGGTCCTGTCTCCAACACTTTTTCTCATTTTTATCAATGACCTTCTGTCATTGACATCAAACCCCGTCTACTCGTTTGCTGATGACAGCAGCATTTGTCATTCATATTTATTCTCCAGGCGTCCTTCTCTTCTGGAGATCAATAGAAAACGCAGAATTATGAATGACACACTCCAATCTGACCTCAACAAAATCCAGGAGTGGGGTCAAGCGAATCGGGTCGATTTTAATGCGCGGAAGACCCAATGCTGTTTGTTGACCCACAAGCGTCTGGCGGGCGACAACTTTCCACCTTTAAATATGGGTGGTGTGGATATTAATGAGTCGGAGGCTCTTGATGTTCTGGGCATGTCAATCCAATGTGATCTTCGCTGGAACGATCACATCTTTGACGTGTCGAAAGAAGCAGCCAAGTGCTTAGGCTTTTTAAAGCGGTGCAAGAAATACTTCACTTCAACCGACCTTCGTTGTATCTACACCACTTATATCCGTCCGAAAATGGAGTACAACTCGCATATTTGGTCTGGAGCTTCGAAAACATATCTTCAGCTTCTGGACCGTATACAAGGTCGTGCGATAAAACTTATAGGGGACAGTAGGGTATCCAGCTCTATTGAAACCTTGGGATGTCGTCGGGATGTGGGGTGTGTAACCTTATTTTACCGTTACTTTAATGGTAACTGTTCCTCTGAAGTAGCCAGCCTGATTCCTTCGGTTCAGGTATTCAACAGATCTACTCGGCTTTCCAGAGCGGTGCACCCCTTTTACGTTTCGATCCCGTTCCATCGCACTACCCACTACCGCAATAATTCGTTTTTCGGTCGCGCAGTTAAATTGTGGAATAGTCTCCATGCGCATGTTTTCCCACCCACTTATAACGTCGATGCTTTTAAAAGAGGTGTAAATCGACACTACTCCCACTCTTCTCCTTCCCACTAACCTTTACCCTTCTAAACCAACGAATGCTTTGCATGGATAGGGGGCATCCCCTGAGCTTGGTTCTATCTGCCATAAAAAAAAAAAAAAAAAAAAAAAAAAATACATTTTTGGGAATCTCATCTATTTTATACCCGGGGTGAATGTCAGTGCAAACATGTGAACTGTATGCGCTGGTGTGTTGTTAATATATGAACCGCTTATAATGCCACACTCAATGTGTATAACATTGATCTTTGTTATAGTCACAGGCAAGTTGGAAGTGTGCAGTTTTCCTGCTTCCAATACTTTTTTACTAAATCCCAACAGTGAACCAATGCTTCGTTCTTTATAAAAGAAAATTTTATGTTTACTGTACCCTACGATTGCTTGCAGTGTATTTGGGTTGGCGGCTATTTCCAGTTTCTCATGCAGCATCTCATGTGGCACTATACTAAAATATTTATTTTGAATGTACTCGGCAATATCGTCGAGCTCATATGAACCAACAGGAATTTCAATTGTATGGTCTCCGATGTGAAATAAATTATTTTCATAGTCAACGTTTGGTATGGTGTTGTAGCTATGAAAGTCAACGAGACCGCATACATATTTCCCATCTAAATCTATAGGCGGAAAGTAATCAGCCGATAAAAAGGATTTGTTTCCGCTTAGGGTAAGGGTTATTGATATCTTGAATGTTGTCCAACTAATGAAATAAAAAACACACAAAGGAATCTTTTTATACAAGAAAATTTATTTACAAATTTCATTACTATCGATCCAAGAATTATGTTTATTGGAAAACCCTAGCCACTTGACAAAAGCTTTATTCCCTTTAGTTTTTAAAACTTTTTCTACAAGGTATGTGCTGGGATATTTTGTTTTCAATAGTTCGCTTTCGTAAAATCCTCCTCCAATTGTGTTTCCCTGGTAGTCTTCAAGAATATACGTCGGTGGGTTTGTAATTCTTATATTTTTAATTTTAAAAATTTCTGTAGTCCAATTCGGTGTGTAGCCTGTTTCATAAACGTGTTTATGTTTACTGATGCGAACGTAGTCTCCGGAACTTTGGCTTTCTAAATATTTTCAGATTGTTGTAGGCTGTATTTAATAGCAACTTTTCATTAGACTGCTTCACATCAATGGGAGCCATATTTATTGTTCTATGCTTTTTCTTATTGTATTTGTCGATCAAATTTTTATAATTATCAATCCATCGATACGATCCATGGTAACTAAATTCCCTCCACATCATTTGTTTTAGTGTTCTATTGAAACGCTCAACAATTGACGCCTTCAAAACACTGTACGAAGAGTAATGGTTGACATGGAATTTCCTCATTAAATTTTGAAATTGTCGATTAAAGAATTCTTTACCATCATCGGTTTGTAAATTTCTGGGTATCCGACCCAGAATACGGTTTCCATGGCTTTGGTGACATCAGCAGATGTTTTCGATTTTATAGGTACAGCCCTATAGCTTCCCATTTCTACTAAATCCGCTTGCCAAAGGTCGTCGATCCCTTTAGTAATTACACGTCTTCGTTTAAAATTTTTTCGAGCTTGAGTGTGCAGTTCATCTACTAAACCCCGCTTTTTACTCATTTTGGCATTTCTTTTAGAATTTTGTCCTCCAATGCGGCTATTGATTTCGGTTTTTGTGCTTGTTGAAATAGATAGCTTTCAATTCGTTCAATTTGTTCACTAATATATTTTGTGTAATCTTGAATATTACTGTCAACGTATTCTTTAGTGTCTTCAAGTTTTGTGTAGACTACTTCAATGTCACCTTTTATTCTTTCCTTTAGTATTTGCCTTTCTTTTTTAAATTCTGTGGTAATTTGATTCATACAATTTTTCACAAAAGATTTTGTTGCAGCATCATTATTTTCAACAGGCTCACCAACACTCTTTAAACGCTTCCAGCGCAGATCTACATGGTTATCATTATCTAAATTAAATCCCAACACTTTGGAAAAATTTCTCTTTAATTTATTATTTGATGCTTCTCGCATGGAATGACGACCGAACTTATCGACGCTCATTGTCAATTAGGCTTACAACTCTATTAATACAGCATATTTATACAATTATATTAGCTTCTCTCAACACCTCAATGATGGAAATAATTTCATTGTTGTGATTGTTGTGTCCAGCTGACTGTGAGGATAATAAAAGTCGTAATCTATCAATTAATTCATTCGGATCATCCCAGTAAATGTAATTAGGTTTTTGTGGATTGACTCTCATCAAACCGGTTCCTTTTTTACGTTTATATGATGTAGATGTCGATGAAGATTTATTACTAAATAGTCCCTTTATGATGTTGATGTACTTGAAAGCCTTGGTCCCTTCATTTGTTCATTCAGGTATATCAGCTAACAGATCAGGTGTGTCAGCTATCAGATCAGGTGTATCAGCTATCAGATCAGGTGCAACAGCTATCAGATAAGTTCAAAGGCTGTTTTCATACTAGTATGAAAGTATCGGGGATGCTTTTATTTATAGTTGGATGTAAATGTCAAAACCTTTTCTATAACGCCCAACACCAATCGGATCATCTTTGCTGATTACCAGAAATCCATACTTGTCTTTCCAACACTCTCTACATATATTTAGAAATTTTTCAAAAGTCATGTCTGTTCCTACATGATCATTGTATATGTGCTTCATGTTCATCTCGTCTTGCTTAAACATAATAATCATGTTGGCATTATAGCGTACTAAATGCTTAGGGATGCGTGTATATGTTTGACATAAATAAAAGCAATCGATGCATTTGTGTCTGCCCATTCTCTAATGTTATTTTGCTTCTCACAAGCAACATCATCGAATATCATTATTGAGTTGGTTTTTGCTTCATCTGGTTTGAGAACTTGTTCGTTGTCGGAAAATGTAAATAGTCTCATATTTGGATTGGTTTCATTAATTGTTTTAAATATGCATATTTCGGTTGATAAAACGACTTTGAATATAAGTATATATTTGCATAATTCAGTACATTAGTACTTTCTATTAAACTCAACATGATGTTGGTTTTTTCACAATTTGAAGGCCGGCATTAAGGCATCTTATTGAATTCGGCAGCAGGGAGCCATGTCGGGATTTCGATACGTTGTCAGTAACAGAATCCAAATTTTTAACAATAATAATTTGGTCTTGCTTAGCAAAACGCATTTTAGCAATTAATATAAATATACAATAACCACACCTTTATATTAATTTTCATTCAGTACGAGTAGGTGAAAAGATATAAAATGGCTATAATTTACAAGAAACATGTCAGTAATAATCAGTCAGTAACCGGAAGAGGTTTATTAAATGGTGTAATAAATTCTCTACCAATTGAACTTCATTTACCGGGTTATCAGTTTTGTGGACCAGGAACTAAACTAAACCAACGCTTGGCAAGAGGCGATAAAGGAATCAATCCCCTGGACGCCGAATGTAGAGAGCACGACATAGCTTATGATAAAACACGAGACTTGAATAAGCGCCACGAAGCAGATAAAATATTAATTGAAAGGGCGTGGCAAAGAGTAAAATCAAAAGACAGCAAATTGAGTGAGCGAATAAACGCACGATTAGTTACAAACGCAATGGAAGCTAAAGTAAAATTCGGTATGGAAAGCACGATGAGTAAAACTCTTAAGAAAATTAAGAGAAAAGTCAAAAAGAAATGTACCAAGAAAATATTCACTAAAGCAGTTAAAAGCGCTCTGAAAATTATTAAACAACGAAAACCCGAAGATATTCCCAGTGCTATAAAAATCGCACAAAAGGTTGTGAAAAATTCTTTCGGACGGAAGAAATCCATGATTGACATTCCACGCGTTATACCCGTTCCTAAGACGGGAGGGTTTCTACCATTAGTACCGATTTTAACTGCTCTGGGAGTATCGATTTTAACTGCTCTGGTAGCATCTGGAGGAGCTGCAATCGCAAAAGCAATTAATGAAACAAAAGCCGCACGACAACAATTGGAAGAAGCAAATCGACATAATAAAACTATGGAAGCAATCGCTATGGGAAAAGGCTTATACTTGAAGCCATACAAAAAAGGATTGGGTCTATATTATAGTCCGCAACCAAAAAACTTTTAAAGAATCTACCCTCACAGACGTCGACTTGATGAAACATCCAAAGAATCTACCGCATTTCAGAGGTATTTTTATGCGAGACAGTCTCCCGAAACGACCTCGTCAGCAAGAATGTGGAATCGTTAATCTGGATACATCAAAGGGCCCTGGTACTCATTGGGTAGCATATTACAAAGACAGGCACTGCAAAGAATATTTTGATAGTTTTGGAAACTTGCAACCACCGCATGAAATAATAAATTATTTGGGAGATGACGTAAATTACAACTACACCAAACACCAAGACTATAATTCATACAACTTTAGTCATTTATGTCTAAAATTTCTTTATCATTTAAACAAAATAAACAATAAATATACTTTTGAAAAGTAATAGTATTGACTTTTAATGAAACTTTTAATATAAACATTATTTAAATTTTTTTATATTCTATGCTGGATTTCGATGATTCTGAAGTTGGTGATGAAGGTGAAGATGATGAGGAGGATGAGCTTTTCCATTCCTTATCCGAGTTGAACGGGTTTTTCACCACTGTATAATGCAACTCCTTTGTCCATGATTCTTTCATTTCGATGTCTTTCTTCTTATCCATTGTACTGTTCTTTTTTGTTGTTATTGTTGTCTTTGTAATTCAAATTCCAAGATGCGACTAAAGCTTTTTGATGATTTTCACCACTATTTATACTTATTTTAACACATTATCGTTATAGCTATGATATATAAATACTGCATTTTCAGCTTTAGACATTTAGTCTCTGTGTAGTTTTGAATCGGTGTAGACAACTCGAAAAATTCACTAAATTATTTGTTTAAATAAATAAAAAAAAATAATAAGCTGCTCGAAACATATACAAATTGTGAAAAAAATTTTAATAAAAAAATAAAGAAATAATTTAATTTTACAAATATGTCGTCTTTTATTTATAGATTCTTGTATAAAATGTTATCAATTTATTTATTCTGGCAATAGTTAAATTTATAGTGCAGCAGATGCAGGTGTCTGGTCCATTCACAGTTTCACTAGAAGCCCAGCAACATGTACATGGCATCCATATCGTGACTCAATCGAAAAGGCATCTTTGTATTTGATTAGTTTTGTATAGCCTGTTAAAATGTAATCAAAATGCTCCTCCAGTATATTTTCCCTGTGAGTTACTAAAAACCCATGAAGTCGCGTAAAAATGTTGGCATGTTTACGTGATTCATTTTGTTTAGTTAATAGTTGATTGTTGACTGACTTCTATTTGTTCTATTACATAATTTTATAAAGTGAAAAACTCGCATGTTACTTACGGTTTTATACCATATTTTCCAAGAATTAATTAAGCTAATTCCAAGAATTAAGAAAACAATAAAATGTAAAATTTATGCATGCATATTCATTTTCATACTCCCAGCTGAACCCTTCTAAGTTAAAAAAAGAAGAAGAAACATGCCAACAAAAACGAAATTGAAATAAAAAAAATCTGTATCTGTTCAATCATGTTCGGCTCAGTTCCGCCTAACTTCATTGCATTCTTCGGAAATGTTTACATTACTTTAATTCCAGCAATTTCGAGCCAAGCCGCAGTTCGGTCCCAAGCAATTAAATAAACAATATAAAACACTCTACCTCTGCTTAGGCAGCCCCACGCTCCAGATTATACATGCACGCGAAGCCACAGTTCGATCCGCTCACTTTATGTTTACATTAAATTTCCCTACGCTTCTGAGGCGGCGTCTCAAAAGCGAAGCAATTAAATAAACAACAACTACAACACTACATCTGCTTAAACAGCCTCTGCTTAGGCAGCCTCTGCTTAGCAAGCATTCCCACAGTCGCTTGACTCATAAAAATCCTACCCTCATCCATTCGCACCTCAGCAATAAAAAAATCTTAATATGATATCCTACAATAACAATTCCAAAGGCAAGCGTCTTACCGCTGCTGCTCTCCCCAATACTCACATACCACAAAGCACGTCTCTCCCCTCTCTCCCCCTTCTTCCACACCCACTCCCCTATCAACCGACTGATCGTCTGTCCGTCTGCCAGCCGCCAGGGTTGCCGGATGACAAAATCCCTCGGAAAAAAATTTCCGGAAAATTCCACGAAAACTCTCCAAATCCTAACAAAAAATCCCCACAAAAAGTCCTCAAATCCCCACAAAAAATCCCCCACAAAAATCTCATGTCAAACTTCCTCGATCTGGCAACTCCGTTTGCCACTCATATAGTTTTTCTCACTCCTACACACACTACGCCCACTGTCTCGCTCTTACACACACAGCGCTCCTTAGGCGGATACTCCGCCGAAATACACAGGAAGAGCTATGTCCCAGAAACCCCACATTTATACTAATTACAACTATTTTTATAACAGCATTGCTTCTTTCAATAGAGTTGACATAGTGAAAGACTTGGGTGTTTACTTTGACTCTAAATTCACGTTTTCTTTTCACAAGGAATATGTTATATCTGCAGCAAATTCTAAACTTGGATTTATTAAACGTAATTGGAGAGATTTTTAGATCCGCTTACTTTAAAAATTATTTACCGTAGTTTAATTCGATCTCTTTTGGAGTACGCCTGCATAATTTGGGATTCTAGTTTTGGAACGCATTCCAATCGTTTAGGAAGGGTTCAGAAGGAATTCACTAAATATGCACTCCGCAGGTTTTATTCTAGTGATTGTATGCCATCTTATGATATAAGATGCAGATTTTTAAGCTTGCAACATCTTTCAAATAGGCGGAAAGTGCGGGCGTTCTTCTCATAAAAGACATTTGCGAAAATAAAATTGACTCACCTGAGCTTTTAACGCTTTTGTCTTTTCATGTACCAGCAAGGCCTTTAAGAAATCATGCCTTGTTTTATAACGATACTCATCGAACGATATATGGAGCAAATGAACACATTCACAAATTTACTACAATATGCAATTCACTCTTATATATTGTGGATTTTGATGAGGGTAGAAATTTGTACCTTAAGAAAGTTAACGAGTACTTTAATGTATAATTATTTATTAAAATAGATTCTAAGTAGTGTAAGGTAACCTGTAAAGGCTAAGCCTGGTAGGTCGTAATGAAATAAATAAATAAATAAACTTTTATTGAAAATATTGCATTATTATATAAAAAACTAACAAATTGATAAATTTAATACTAATCTTATTTATGATTATTATACAATGTGAAACATTTTACGTGTATATATACGTCACATCGTTGGCACTTTGTTATCGTGTGTCTGATTTTCCACAAGTCCACAATATTCTGAATAATCCCATCGTCGATAAATAGCTCAACCAGCTCGGACGGCGTTTTGTCTTCTAAAAAACATAGGACAAAATGTACTAAAAACAGCAAACTGCCACACCACATGATCGTATTACCAATTTTTTCCATCATTACGTTTATTGTAGCTTTTAAAGAAGCATCTACCAACTTTCTTTTATATTTTATATTTTTTGGTTTTACCCATTTTGGCATTTAAAATTCTGATAATGGAGTGTATTCTTCAGAGCCAAGTATTGCATATTGACGCTTCTTGGCATCTGAGGAACCTGATGGTTCATTTTCCGCCAGGCCGAAACCTAAATACCTCACACTCGAGTAGCTAAAAAAAATTATAATTTCGCCCGGTAACAACTTTTGTATAAGTAGGCGGACCACGCTCATTTTAGGCAAATAATTTGGTTATGTCTCTAGATCAGTGGTGTGAATGAGCAGCCATTTGGGCACTCAATTTTTGAGTGACCTAATATGTATACATTGTGAGTATTTGACGAAATTACGTCAGTACCCATCAAGCCATCGACGAGGTGCTTATGGTGTTGGTAATACATTCACTCGATGGATATCGAGTTTCCTCAGCGGCTGTTCTATTCGGGTTGTGATAGACAGCTGTGCTTCCGAAGAGCACTCCATTAATGCTGGAGTTCCGCAAGGTTCGGTCCTGTCTCCAACACTTTTTTCATTTTTATCAATGACCTTCTGTCATTGACATCAAACCCCGTCTACTCGTTTGCTGAAGACAGCAAACTAACTCTATTCTATCGAATAGAGTCGGAGGCTCTTGATGTTCTGGGCATGTAAATACAATGCGATCTCCGTTGGAACGATCACATTTTTGATGTGTCGAAGGAAGCAGCCAAGTGCTTAGGCTTTTTAAAGCGGTGAAAGAAATACTTCACTCCAACCGACCTTCGTTGTATCTACACCACTTATATCCGTCCGAAAATGGAGTACAATTCGGATATATGGTCGGGAGCTTCGCGGGCATATCTTCAGCTTCTCGACCGTGTCCAATGTCGTAAGTTAAAACTTATAGGGGACAGTAGGGTATCCAGCTCTATTGAAACCTTGGAGCGTCGTCGTGATGTGGGGTGTGTATCACTATTTTACCGCTACTTTCACGGTAAATGTTCTTCTGAAGTAGCCAGCCTGATTCCTCCGATTCAGGTATTTAGCAGAACTACTCGGCTTTCCAGAGCGGTGCACCCCTTTTATGTCGCGATTCCGTTCCAACGAACCACGCATTACCGTGAGAGTTCGTTTTTCGGTCGCGTCGTTAGATTGTGGAATAATGTCCCTGCGAATGTCTTCCCGCCCACTTACAGCGTCGAAACATTCAAGCGAAGTGTAAACCGTCACTACTCCCTCTTTCCCCCTTCCCACTAACCTGTCATCCCTTCGGAACCAACAAATGCTGTGCATGGATAGGGGGCATCCCCTGAGCTTGGTTTCATCTGTCATTAAAAAAAAAAAAAAAAAAAAAAAAATAAATAAAATGATTGATATAAGGTATCAAATCAAATTTTTATGTATTTGTAATGATTTCCATGAAGCACAATGCCTGGTTTGCTTTACTTCACTTATCAAAACAAATAGATATTCTTTGAAAAGACATTATTATAGTATGCGTTCTGACTGATATTTTGTATCCCGGGCAAGAACGGGTAAAAATCTTTTCTGAATTATCTGCTGCAATAATCCAAAAATGTAGTGTGCAAACAATCATAAATCCAAAAAAAAAATCCAATATTTACGTTTCAGCGCATCTATTTTTCTCAGTGCTGAGTGACAAAAATTTCCAACACACGATCAATTGTGATAGTATGTGTTTGGACACCACTGCTTTAGAATTGTCAGTAATAGAAATTCAAATTAAGTTCAACCACTTAAAATAAAATTATGAAGACTTGGATAGAACTTGGGTTTTAGCATCAAGTGCAGCACCAAAGTAAGTAGGTATCACAACTAGCCACACACAACCCTTCATAAACTAATGAAGGGGTCACCACCCACATAAGATCTTTATTATGACAACATCTTTCAACCAAGACAAATTAGAAAATATTTGTTCCGTTTTAAGATAAAAAGGAGGTAAGAATAACAACCCGTCTGTTGTTAGGGAATGATTGTTCGGTCAAGCTCTTCGAGCAATTGCGAAGAAACGCCAGAATCCATGGTTGAAATAATTTCAGCGCCGACAGATGAAACTATTTTGTCTTTTAATGAAGATGAAGATGACGATGAAATAAATATCTGGATTTTAATAGGAATATGTGTGCGGACTATTTTTGGAAGACAACTTTTGTAATCGAACAGAGATGAATTTAGTGTTAGTTTCTATAAGATATTCCGAAACTAAATTGTACATACAAAATGTTGCCGGGAACTAAGAAAAGAACATGAAGTATTGACTGCTCCAATCGAAATATTTGTTTTCAATAAAAACTATCAATCAGTTACAGATTTTGGTAACCTCTTTGCTCCCTCCGATTCCTTCATTGAAGCTAGCAAAAGCACATTTTAATTTTTCATATAATTTTCGAGTTAGAACCAGAAAAAAATGGTATCAAAGCATACATATTATAGTTATGCAGTAAATTTACCCCTGAATGGTACACTGGTGCTTTCACTTTCACTTTCTACTTTCACTTTCACATACACTTTCTACTTTTAGTTCTTCTGCGAAAACATTGCATGTGGGCTACAGAAAAACAAAGTTCAAAGCACCGAAAATTGTATATAATTGTCGACCGTTAAATAACTCTTCCGTTTGAGGAGGTCTGTCTGCCTGTCCGTTTAAATCACGACTACGGAAGAACGAAATGAGATCGCGATGAAATTTGTCGCAAATACTCTTTGTTATGTAGAGCAGTTTGGATTTGAAAATGGGTGAAATCGGTTAACAACCACGCTTACTTTACCTACGGAATCTTCGTTGTAAAACGGCATCTCGCTTTAAAAGATTTTATAAGTTGAAAATATCAGAAACCGTGTCAGATATTGAGGCATAATTCTCTTATATATATATTGATGTTCTGCAGGAATATAAATTTATTCCTACAGAATACGAAAGAACCCAAGGAGTGCGCTCATCAAGCTGTGTGGCTGATCCATTATCTCTATTGAGAGAATTAGATTTAGCTCATATTTGAGTGGAAATAAAGACAGAGCCCCACTGAATGAGAACAAAAAACTTCAACAAAGAGAGCGGGTTCCGTCGCTGGAACCCGCCATACAAACTTTATGATTGTATGAGATACGCATTCTATTATATTACATATTCTGAAGTTCGTTAGAAGATTCAAAATTATCAAAAAAATTTTTCAAAATTTCAGGTTAAATATGACAGACCAAATTACATCCACTGCGAACACCAAGCCTTTGGATATTATTGCAATTTTCGCTTACTGAACTAAAATGAGTTTGAATTTTATTATATTATATTATAATGCATTATTGTCAGAGCTGAGACGTAATCATTCCTTTCGGAATTTATTTCCACCTCAATTCCAATTCCAAGGAATTAGGAATTTGGAATTGAGGCTCACTCAAACAAAGGATTTGGAATTGTGAGAGCCTCAATTCCTTTTGTAGGAATTGACATTTGGAATTAAACTTCTAAATACTTAAATTTTTAAGAAAGAATTAAAATTTGTAGTTCCAGTTCAAATCATTTGGAAATGCCGTTTAAGAACTCCAATCCTTGACGGAGTTTATGTGCTTAATTCCAAATTCCAATTCCTTCAAAAGGAATTGAGGCTCTCCAATTCCTCTCAATTCCAATTCTTTTGTTTGAGTGAGCCTCAGTACCAAATTCCTAATTCCTGAGGAATTTACTTGGAATTGGAATGGAATTGATTTTGCCCAGCTCTGATTATTGTACTTATTGAATAAATCTTAAGTTATCTAACCTAAGTTAGAATAGTGGATGTGTTATCTCTAAAAATGAACAACCAGTTTTCCAGCACAGTGAGCCGAAAGCATCGTGGAAGAGGTGCACAGAGATGGGAAGTCGACACTGGAAGAGGAACAACAGGCGAGCATGGGAGAGACCGAAAGAGAGCATAAATTGTGTCACACTCAAATACGCAATCACGATAATTCCAGTGAACCGAGGACGCTTAAAAGGAAAAGTACGCTGCGCTCGGGCGGCTGTCGACTATTAGCAATGGCAAAGTAAAGTTCGTAAAAGTGAAGTGACGCGGTAGTTGAAGCACCTGAGTATTGAACGCGGCTGTACAATTGTTTAGAAACGCACAGTTAGCTGAAAGTGTACCAACCAAGTTGTGGTGATGAATTAAAAAATATTATTTTGTGAGGGCAAAGGTATTCAGAGTCCACTCAAGTCGTTTTTCTCCGCAAATCGGTGATTAGGAAACTTTCGCGGTTTGTAAAATTTCGCTCACAGGTGTCCGCAAAATTTCAGTGAATACGGAAACGATCCTGAGAGACGACAAATATAAATTGACAGAGATTCACTACGATGGGTTGGGACAGCTGATTGTGACCGGATACGCTGGTTCATATCAACAATGTGAGCAAGTCGGAAAAGACAAACATCATCGCTGGTGTAATCATCACACAGTTTTCAATTCATATTGAAATCTCAAGGAGAACAAGAATGGCAAAAAAGATTAAAGGAACTCGAGAGTATGCACGGAACATCTCAAACCATATTTCCACACAAGCAACTAACGCTACAAGTTCCTCCAGAAGATAAAACTGGAATCCAGGAAATCAGTAGTGGTATGACGCAAAACATTTAGACCCAAGGAAGGGTGGAGGAATTAAGACAAGTTTCTGAAACAACAACTCAAGATGCCAACCACAATCCGGTAAAAGTAATTTATTTATGATGACGTTATTGATAAAGTACGCAAATGGTCTGTAAGGTTCGATGGGGTACGAGACGCGTTGGGCTTTATTGAACGAATTGAAGAACTAAGAGAGTTCTACGGTCTAGACGAAAACCAGATAGTGCGAACGATGACAGAACTACTGAAAGCTCACATGGGCATACCATTTTATCTGAGGAACAGAAATTAGACCATATATTCCGTAATAGTAGGCAAGAATATCAGCTCTACATTAAGCGGAAAGACTTAAGTCAGTAAAAACGGGTATGATCCACGAAGAGCATGCCGCCGATGTGGACTGAAAGGACACATGGAAAAGGATTGTACGAAAAATAATATCTGGCAATTTTTGGGGGAATACGGAAAATGCGTTTCTATTTCGAAGGATGAAAGTTCATCGTCATTACGGACCATCTGTCGCTTAAATTCTATTGAAAATCGTTCGGGTCGAATAACGAGATGGGCACTGGAGTTGCAGCAAGTTTGACTAACCTATCCTTGTTGACAACAATCCTTGTTTTCTTAAACAAAAACACTCAACCTGGGACGAATACCTACCAGAACTTACCCTGGCCATGAATGCGGCAAAATGCGAAGTCACATTATTCAGTGCCGCTTACCTAGTACAAAGACGGGAACCGAGATTACCCGGAGCATTGTATGATGAGAAAACAATTGATTCCGGGAAAATAGGACAATCACCGTCTAACGCGGAGACACTTTTAAATGAAACCTTTGAGATCATACGCAGAACGCGCAGCACAGAATCAGGACCGTCACTAAAATCTTCGCAGACGAAGTTGCGTACCCAGAATTAGACAACTAGTGTACGTTAAACAACATCATCTTTCAAGAGCCGTCGACAACTTTGCCGCCAAATTGGCTCCAAAATATGACGGACTCTATACACTCATAACATTTACCTCGCCTGTAATCGTACAACTACGTAAGGAGGAGAAAAGAAAGCACGGACTAGTCACATTAACGATTTGAAGCCCGCTTGTTGTGAAATTACTGAGGAGGAAATGAACGAATGCAACAAGGATAGTCAGGCGCGGACCATCAAGGTGAAAGGATCGATAGCAGCAAACTTGCGAACCAGTGGCCGAAAAGTGAACGACGTGTCAAACCCGGTAAGACAAAGATGCCAAGTCGTAGAAAAAGGAGGTGATCAATCATTGGAAAAGCTTTGTCGAATCCAGAAGTTGGAAAGCCGTACTCTCGAGACTCCGGTGCACGAGGAGGAAACAGACTATCTGTGCAGCTCGGAGGGGCATTGGTTCAGCAATGTCCTGGTGGACTACTATTTACAGTGGTTAGTGCGAAAGTTGACGGCGGAGGTTTAAACTCAGGTTCACATTTTCAGCACACAAAACTTTCACAGCACAACCACTGGTACGCCTCTACAAAATCACGTCGGCATTAACCAAGGGACAGATCCTTTTATTTGATTCACTGGTCACTGGAACACGCCAATATATATCACATAACTAAAAATTTCGAGATATCTTTATTGTTGGTGAAACCAAATGATACGCGAACTTACATGAGCATTACTCTTAATAACCACGATTGTTGCGCGTTACTGGATAGCGGCACGAACGTTAATGTGATAGGTGGCCAAACCGCCACCTTCAATATTTTCCTTGAATGAGATATTCCTCAGAAAGTAGAATATTGGAAATAAAGTAGTGAATGCCGAGATAGAAAGGAATGAAGAGAAAAGAGAAGGCCGAAGAAGAGGATAGTATAATAAAAGAGAATAAGAAAAAATAGGGAAGAGTTTCATGAAAATACTTAAAACATAACCCCCTTAAAGAGCCGGCATTTACCGGGTGGTATAAGGTGAGTGCATATATCGGGGTGGTATAAGGTACGCGGTTCTACCCGACCTAGCATGTCGAATACAATCGAAAAGGTAACCAGGCCCTTTAATGGTCACTATGGTGAAGCAAAATCAAAGTTGGGATAATTTAAGAGCCTATTTATTGAGATGGCACATATCTGAGATGAGAAGTAAAACGGGAGATGTTCCGATCTATATTAAATATGAACCTCGTACAGCAGTTACATTCTACTAGATTCGTAAACAGGATTGGAGAAAAGTTCACACCCAAAGATTTTAATAAGAACGTTGAAAGATTTGACAAGTCTTAGTTTAACACTAGTGGTACTCATACATCCGTGTGGTAATCATACCCCGTAAGGCAGCATATATTCTGGGGACCACTCAGTTGATGTCAGTACACCACGAGAAATCGCTATTTAAAAAAATACCTAGATTTTTCAATGAAATAACATAGTTTATGCGAGATGTATTGATTACTATTGCTTTGGAGATAGTTGGAATGAGTTTTAATTTATTTCTTGTTGACTATTTCACAATTTTGTGCAAATCGGAATTCAGTTTCTGTACTGCGAGATTAATTTGCAACTTACGGAACAAAATGTAAATTTGTAGGTCATCCGCATAAATATGATGCTCCCAACTGGAAATGCAACCAATAATATCGTATAATTTATAAAAGTAGGGAGTAGTAGCGAACCTAATATCGACCCTTGAGGAACACCCGAGGGTACTAACGATTTTCTAGATATGACGACATGAGCTTGTCTAATGAATCATGCGCTTCTGGGGTGGGTTCCCCGAAGCCGAGAGTGGGGAACTTCCGGTGTGCCTTACCTAGGTCGGCTGCCAGCTTCCGGATGGTGTTGGCGATGTCCTGCCGCTTCCTGCCTACCTCTTCTCTGGAGAACCACTCCTCCTTGTTCAAGAACTCGTCGCGGTAATCTTCGAGTGGTCGGACGAATAGTTGTTTTACATATTGCAGCAGAAATACGTCGCAATCCGTCCCGTTGTCCTGCTGCAACACCCTGGGCTCGAATAGGGGTAGGTTCACGTCGCTGAATGTCAGGGGAACCCCGCCGGGCTCGCGTATTCGCACTCGAGATACTCCCGTATCCGTTGGGCTACCTCCGTCGTGGGCCCGGGCTTAGGGAGTCGAATTGGAGGATATAGGGTAGCTGTGCACCCCATGTCCCGTCCTGCTTCGGCTTCTCCATCATCCTGACGCTGGTGCTACCCACGAAGCACACGACCATTAGGAACCAATGTTGGTCCCTGTTCACTGGGACAAGGATGTGGTTCATCGTGAACAAATCCACATTCTTTGTCCAGCGCCTCACTCTGCCGTGCCGTTCCCACGGCGTGCCGGCCTGCTTGATGCGGTCAAAGAAATGGGTGCTGAACATGTGCACCCGCTACCTCTCTGATTCTGCGACCCTGGTGTTTTTGAGGAATTGGAGGTACATCTCTACCAGAGCGGCATTTAGAAACCGCCCTTTTTTTATGGCAGATGAAACCAAGCTCAGGGGATGCCCCTTATCCATGCAAAGCATTTGATGATTCCGAAAGGATGACAGATTAGTGGGAAGGGGGAAAGAGGGAGTAGTGACGGTTTACACCTCGCTTAAAGGTTTCGACGCTGCAAGTGGGTGGGAAGACATGCGCAGGGAGACTATTCCACAATCTAATGACGCGACCGAAAAACGAACTCTCACGGTAATGCGTGGTTCGTTGGAACGGAATCGCGACATAAAAGGGGTGTACCGCTCTGGAAAGCCGAGTATTTCTACTAAATACCTGAACCGGAGGAATCAGGCTGGGTACTTCAGAGGAACATTTACCGTGAAAGTAACGGTAAAATAATGATACACACCCCACATCACGACGACGCTCCAAGGTTTCAATAGAGCTGGATACCCTACTGTCCCCTATAAGTTTTAACGCACGACATTGGACACGGTCGAGAAGCTGAGGATATGCCCGCGAAGCTCCCGTCCATATGTGCGAATTGTACTCCATTTTCGGACGGATATAAGTGGTGTAGATACAACGAAGATCGGTTGGAGTGAAGTATTTCTTACACCGCTTAAGAAAGCCTAAGCACTTGGCTGCTTCTTTCGACACGTCAAAGATGTGATCGTTCCAGCGAAGATCGCATTGGATTGACATGCCCAGAACATCAAGAGTCTCCGACTCATTAATATCCACACCACCCATATTTAGAGGTGGGAAGTTGTCACTCGCCAAACGCTTGTGGGTTAACAAACAGCATTGGGTCTTCCGCGCATTAAAGTCGACCCGATTCGCACGACCCCACTCCTGTATTTTGTTGAGGTCGGATTGGAGTGTGTCATTCATAATTCTAAGTCTTCTAGTGATCTCCAAAATGGAAGGACGCCTGGAGAATGAATATGAATGACAAGAGCTTCTGTCATCAGCAAACGAGTAGACGGGGTTTGATGTCAATGACAGAAGGTCATTGATGAAAATAAGAAAAAGTGTCGGAGACAGGACCGAACCCTGCGGAACTCCAGTATTAATGGAGTGCTCTTCGGAAGCAAAGCCGTCTATTACAACCCGAATAGAACGGCCGCTGAGGAAACTCGATATCCATCGAGTGAAAGTATTGCCAACACCATAAGCAGTCAGTTTAGACACGAGTGCTTTATGCCACACCCGGTCAAATGCCTTGGAGATATCCAGAGCAACAACCTTGTGCTCTGGATATCTCCAGCCCTCTGGCTAAACGGCGATAGTCCTCGGCCCGGATCGGTATTCTACCGCGGCCAGGCGGATAAATAACGAAGGGTTCCTCCTCGTTACCATCCGCGACCGCTAGTTCTGTCAAGGACTGCATCCTCTGACCCTCGTGGTTCCGCTTTCTCTCCGGCTTTGCGCTGTCACTGCTCACACGACGGAGGGGAGCAAAGACGGGTGTTGTCGTTCCGGCTACTTTGCTTGACCCGATTAGTTCGTCCAGCCGATCGAACCATTCTTCCTTCTCTGCGGTTGTCGCCATTGTTGTCGATTTGTTGTTGGTTTTTGGTGGTTTTCTAAGAGGGGGGTAAATAAGTAACGGGTTGGTCTACTACATGGACGGACAACACGACCTACGACGCCACATGACATATGAAATTTAACTACTGAGGTTCTGTAAGTTCATCGCACACGGTCGTATTTGATCTGTCTTCAACACGATGATACTCCTTAAGATCTCGGATGTGGGCCGTGCGACTACTTGAATTTTCCATGTTGGTTAGCTGCACGATGACTGGTGATGTATATCTGTCGATTCGGTAAGGTCCCTCGTATTTTGGTGCCAGCTTGGCGTTGAATTTATCCACCGCTTTTGATAGATGGTGTGTTTTTACCAGGACAAGTGTTCCGATTGGGGGGTTCCAGTGTCTTCGTCGAAGATTGAAGTTTCGAGCCTGGTCCTTTGCCGCCCTTTCAAGATTTCTCTTCACGATTTGGAAAACTTCTCGAAGGCGATTACCCCTCTGTTCTGGACTTTGTGCCGCGGTTCCGGTTCCTAAATTGACTTCGTCGAAGAGTGTCTTCGGCAACCGCGGTTCTCGACCCTGTGTGAGGAATTCTGGACTAAATCCAGTTGTGTCTGATGTCATCGTGTGGATGCCCAAGGAGATTTCCGGAATGAATTCGTCCCAACTCGTCTGATCGTTTTTTATCACCTGTGCCACAATCCTCTTCACGTTCCTGTTTGCTCTTTCGGCGGGATTTTCTTGGGGTGTATATGGGGCGGTAAACTGCTGACGAACACCTAAATCCTGGAGGAACCGTTGGAAGTGTCGGCTGTTGAACTGCACACCGTTGTCGGTGACGAGTACCTTTGGAGCTCCATATCTCGCAATACCAATATTCTTTCCCGAAAAGCTCTCTTCAAACTATCCGTAGTTGCTTGCCGCAGTGGTATTATTTCTGTCCATTTCGAGAATTTGTCTAAGAAAACTAGTATCATTGTATTACCATGTTTTTATCGTGGTAACGGCCCTATGAAGTCAGCACAGACGATGGACCAGGGCTCCTCGGGTATCTGTGTCAGCATCTTCCCTGCCACCTTGTCTTGTACTGGTTTGTACCGTTGACATGACTCGCAACACCGCACGAACTTCCTGATGTCTCTGAACATACCTGGCCAGTAGTATCCGTTGGCGATCCTTGTCACTGTCGTCCTAATTCCAGGGTGTCCGGCGCTCGGGTCGTCGTGGTTTTCTTTCATCACTCGGTTTCGGAGGTTGTTAGGTACGCAGAGTTTCCACGCTGCGCAATCTTCATCATTTGAGTCACCTGGGATATGTCGGTATAGTTGCCCGTTCTAGATTACGTAGTCCGCATATTTCTCTGGGTTCTTTCTAATGTCTGCCATTTTCGTTTCGGTCCAGCTGCCTTTTCCTTCCATCGTCGTAACCTTTCCTAGTTTTTCGAATGGCTGCCTCGAGAGTGCATCCGCGACTACGTTCCACTTACCTCGCCTGTATTTTACGTCGAAAGTGTATTGCTGTAGTTCGAGTGCCCATCTGGCTAACCGGCCTGAAGGGTTTTCCAGTGAGTTTAGCCACTTCAGTGAGAGATGATCCGTGATAATACTAAAGTGGTAACCTTCTAAATATGGCCGCATTTTCCTAATGCCCCATACGATTGCCAGACACTCCTTTTCCGTAGCAGAGTAGTTCTGTTCGGCTCTGTTTAAATGACGACTGGCATATGCGATCACTCGCTCTCCTTCTTGACTTTCTTGGGTCAGCACTGCTCCTAAACCGTAGTTACTGGCGTCCGTCTGCAGCGTGAACTTCTTGGAAAAATCGGGACATGCCAGTACTGGTGCTTCCGTGAGCTTCTTCTTCATCGTCTCGAAGGCTTGTTGTTGTTCCTCAGTCCATTTCCACCGTTTACCCTTCTTCAAGAGGCTTGTTAGTGGAATGACTATATCCGCGAAGTCCGGTACGAACCGGCGATACCATGATGCCACTCCCAGAAAGCGGCGAACACCTCTTACGCTTGTTGGTGGCTCTAAATCCTTGATAGCCGCCACCTTGTCGGGATCGGTATGGATTCCTTGACGGCTTGCACGTGACCTAAATATTTCAAGTCTTCTTTGAAAAAGTCACATTTTTCGCTGTTTATTTTTAGGTTAGCTGCCCGCAGACGTTGAAATACTTCTTGTAAATTCTTCTTGTGTTCCTCTAGAGTTTTCCCAGTCACAATTATGTCGTCAAGATACGGGAATGCGTGTGGTTCCATTTCTGGCCCGATCACCTGGTCCAATGCCCTTTGGAAAGTTGCTGGAGCCGAATGCAGGCCAAACGGCATGACACGCCACTGAAAGAGTCCTCTCCCTGGAACAGTAAAAGCCGTATACTGCTTGCTGCCCGGGTTCATGGGAATCTGCCAGTAACCATTCTTCAGATCCAGGCTACTGATGTACTGAGCGTGGCGTAACCGGTCCAAAATGTGTTGTATCCTAGGAAGTGGGTATGCATCGGGAACTGATCGTGCATTCAACTGCCGGTAATCAATACATAGGCGCCACTTTCCGTTTTTCTTCTTCACCAAGACGATAGGGGCACTTTACGGGCCATGCGAGGGTTCAATACAGTCCTTTTCTAACAGTTCGTCTATTTCCTTGTTTATAATTGCTTGCATGGCAGGGTTTTTCGGGTAATATCTCTGCTTGATGGGTCGGTCATCCTTCATCACGATCTGATGGGTGGTGATTTTAGAAGGGCGCTTGAAAGCCTCGAACTTCGGTAGTTCTGCTTCCAAGAATGCTTTTATAACTTGTCTTTCTTTCGTCTTATCATCTTCTCTTCCTTGCGTGCCTTCTGCTGTTTGGCCGTTGGTTGTTGTGGCCCTCTCTTGCGTTGTGCATCCGTGCGAAGCTGTTTTCGTCTCTATCCTCATTGTCCGAAGTGTAGAACCGCCGGCTTGTCCACCATTTGGAGCTGTTGTCACCGGAGCACCTAAAGTTATGGTTTCACCTCCACAGCTGATCGATGCTCCTATATTCGTGAGGAAGTCTATGTTGCTTTCTTGCAACAATCGATTGTTCGTAGCCCTTGTTTTCCACACTCCCAGTAGAACAGTTTTCGGGTGTTATGGTATTCTCTCTGGAAATGGCCGTTTTCGCCGCATCTCCGACAGACGGTCCGCGGGTCCATTCGGTTCCCCGATGGTGCGGCTGACATCATTCGATGGTGTTCCGGTTTTGATCGCCACGGTTCCCGGGGTGTACGTGAGGGCTCTGTGTCCTGGCGTATACCCTCGAAATCTTCTGCTATGGATACTAGTTCTTCAAGTGACGAGAAGTCTGTCTGTCTTATGTAAAGCAGATAGTCTCGATGGCAATTCCGGTAGATTCTCTGTAGCTGCTGTTCTTCCGTGTAGCCGACATGATGCATTAATGTTTGCATGGCTAACACATAATTCTTGAACTTCTCCCTTGTGGCTTGGGTTCTTTTTCTAATATTGTCTTCCAGTTCCTCGAAATATCTCGACGACAAAAAGAATTTAATGAAATCCACTTTGAAGGATTCCCACGTGAGCCAACCTTTATTATTATTTCTGAACCAACAGAGGGCTTTGTCCTTCAACAGCTCCGGCATGGTTCGGGGTAATGAATCTTTGGGTAGCTCGTATACCTTTGTGAGTTCTTCGACTCTTTCTATGAAGGCAATAGGGTCCTTCCCGCCATCATACTTACAAGCCCACTTACGTACTTTATCTATTACCTCCGAATAGCTAAAGACGCCTCTTCATTGGTCCGCATATTCCCGTTCAGTTCCTGTGGTTCTTGGGTCCTTTGTGGCTGTTTGGTCGTTGTACATGTGTTTTTGACTTGGCATCGTTGTCAGTAGCACCTTGGGCATGGCACCTCGATCTCCCTTGCTTGTATCCTGTTTCTTAGGGGGTGTCTGACGCATCGGCGATAACGCTTTCGCCCCTGGAGAAACACTACGACTCCATTGCGCCTCTAACTTACCCAATCGATCTATGACCTCGGCTGACAAGTTGGACGATGACACAAATCCGGACATTAGCCTGCGTAGTTCTTCAACCCCGCCATTCGGCTCTATCCCAAATTCGCGTAAAATGTCTTGTAACTTCTCCTTCGAAACGTTGTAAATCCAGCTTTTACCCATTGCACACTTTGTTTCCAAAGGTTTATAATTTGTTAATACTATTATATTTTCCCCAATTGTGCCTCTTCAATTTCACAATGTATGCTACCTGGTTTTATGTAGTTATAATATTTATATTTTTTTCTCCCACTGGCTTAATTTTTCCCTATTCTTCAGCTGCACGGTTTTCAAGATACAATGATTTTCTCGGGTTTCTTTTCTTTCCTATGTTTTACTTGCGATTTACGAGATACACGATTTTCATTCCCCGGCGGTCTTTCTCCCTTTTCTATAAGTCACTTTCCGTTTTCGAGATACACGATTCTTCCCCCCGCGGTCTTTCTTTTTTTCTACAAAGTCACTTTCGGTTTACGAGATACACGCTTTTTCTCCCCTCGCGGTTTTTTTTTCCTACAAAGTCAGTTTCGGTTTACGAGATACACGATTTTTCTCCCCTAGCGGTTTTTTTTCTCTACAAAGTCACTTTCGGTTTACGAGATACGCGATTTTTCTCTCCTCGCGGTTTTTTTTCTACAAAGTCACTTTCAGTTTACGAGATACACGATTTTTCTTGCGGTCTTTCTCCGTTTTCTATAATTCACTTGCAGTTAACGGGATACACGATTTTTCCTGTCCCTGCTCGGGCGCCATTTGTAACGAATGTTTTCTCGCCAGGATATGCTCACGCACGTCCAGCGTTTATTTTAATAAAAGAACCCACAATTTATTCTTAATTAGTCTAATATTTATCTTTATTTTTCTCCACATACATTAGTACAATCCTTCGTTATAACTAGTTACAGTCTAATGTTATTTCTAGTTTTATTATTCCATTTCTGTGTTATACTGTCTTCAATCTTTTTGCTAATTGTATACTATATGTCAGGCCGTCCGTAAGTAAGTCAGGGCTAATTTTGCTTACGGGGATATTTAGCTACTACAAGGAGAGTGTCTACGGGGCTCTTATTTGGATTCAAGACTTGCTCGCATGATAGCCAGGCTCTCGAGATTCTGAATTTGGTTTCCACTAGAAGCACTCCACCAAATTCAGACAGACGGAATTAATCAAGTTTCAAGATTCTGAATTTGGCTTCCACTAGAAGCACTCCACCAAATTCAGGCAGACGAGATTAAACAAGTTTTCAAGATTCTGAATTTGGCTTCCACTAGAAGCACTCCACCAAATTCAGACAGACAGGAATTAATCAGGATTTCAGGATTCTGAATTTGGCTTCCACTAGAAGCACTCCACCAAATTCAGACAGACAAGAATTAATCAGGATTTCAGGATTCTGAATTTTGCTTCCACTAGAAGCACTCCACCAATTTTAGACAGACAGGAATTAAATTGACGAGGACTTACCGCTTAGATGGTTGATTTCCAAGAGCCCCGATTTACAATTCGGAGGCTGCTTTTATATGCCTCACCTAACGTCATTTGGTCATTTTGTTATTTTAGTTTGACCTTCGAAAATAACTTTTTAGTCGCTTCTTTTGCTTTCGACTGGGGTTGTTGTTTGTTTAAAATTTTTTTGGTGCTCATATAATATGCCTACGTTTGTTGTTGTCGTATATTTTCCCCACGTTAATTTTGACTTGTGTTCTCCTGTTTTTTTGTTGTTGCAGTAGGGGAGTGTAAAATAACTTTTCGAAGTTATTCTTGTAATTATTTTTTTGCTCAGTATCGGCTTTGCATGTTGTTGATGTTGTTCTAAACCAGTTTTTGCTAGTTATCTTGATGCCTGTAATTTGCCTGTGTTTGTTGTTGCTAATTGACTTTGGTTTTACTATTTGCTCTTTATTGCATTCCCGGTTTTGCACATGTTATTGTTGTTGTGCTTATCGTGTGCAGATTTCTTCTCGGTGAGAATTTAGTTTTCTTCCCCGGAGTCGAGCTTTCTGTTTGATGTTCGATTCGTTCTCCTTCAACAAGTTTGCCCAACTTGGTTGAAGTTGGTTGGCCGTATTGATAGAATTAAGTCCACCTCAAGTTGGGTCCGCACAACTCGAGGTTACTGCATCCCTTGAAGCGATTTTCACGGGAGCAGCTGAGGTGGAGTGTGGCCCAGGTTCTACACCCGTATTTGTAAGGAAGTTATGCTTCCTTACACTCCTTTCTTTCCGGTGGAGGAAGAATAGTTATCGCCCTTGACGTGATGGTCACCCTGTGGTCGGCACAGCGGAACTGGATGCGCTGGCGTTTCCGTGGCTGTTGTGCCAACCGCGGGTATCCCCTGCGTATACCTTCTACCACCTCTCGGTTAACGCGTGTGCCTGCTGGGCCCTCGAGCTCGTCCATGTCGCGGAACTGTAGCGGCGTTGGGATGTCGTTCCACTCGACTACCTCGCTGGACTCGGTTGGTGGTGAAACTTCCTCGCTGGCCGGTTTTGGTGATGATAGTTCTGTTACTGCTGTTAGCCCCAAATGTTCATCGACTTCGGAGCATAGGTCATCGTAGAATGTGCCGCTCAGAGGGTCGAAGTAGTTCGGGTGTCCGGTGTCTGTGGGTATCGGCCCTCCTACTAGTTCTGCCCTTTTTGGCGCTTCTGGGGAGGGTTCCCCGAAGTCGAGAGTGGAGAATTTCCGGAACTTCCTACCTACCTCTTCTCTGGAGAACCACTCCTCCTTGTTCAAGAACTCGTCGCGGTAATCTTCGAGTGGTCGGACGAATAGTTGTTTTACATATTGCAGCAGAAATACGTCGCAATCCGTCCCGTTGTCCTGCTGCAACACCCTGGGCTCGAATAGGGGTAGGTTCACGTCGCTGAATGTCAGGGGAACCCCGCCGGGCTTGCGTGAGTGGTATTCGCACTCGAGATACTCCCGTATCCGTTGGGATACCTCCGTCCGTGGGCCCGGGCTTAGGGAGTCGAATTGGAGGATATAGGAACCATTAGGAACCAATGTTGGTCCCTGTTCACTGGGACAAGGATGTGGTTCATCGTGAACAAATCCACATTCTTTGTCCAGCGCCTCACTCTGCCGTGCCGTTCCCACGGCGTGCCGGCCTGCTTGATGCGGTCAAAGAAATGGGTACTGAACATGTGCACCCGCTGCCTCTCTGATTCTGCGACCCTGGTGTTTTTGAGGAATTAGAGGTACATCTCTACCAGAGCGTCATTTAGAAACCGCCCTTTTTTATGGCAGATGAAACCAAGCTCAGGGGATGCCCCCTATCCATGCAAAGCATTTGATGGTTCCGAAAGGATGACAGATTAGTGGGAAGGGGGAAAGAGGGAGTAGTGACGGTTTGCACCTCGCTTAAAGGTTTCGACGCTGCAAGTGGGTGGGAAGACATGCGCAGGGAGACTATTCCACAATCTAATGACGCGACCGAAAAACGAACTCTCACGGTAATGCGTGGTTCGTTGGAATGGAATCGTGACATAAAAGGGGTGCACCCCTCTGGAAAGCCGAGTAGTTCTGCTAAATACCTGAACCGGGGGAATCAGGCCGGCTACTTCAGAGGAACATTTACCATGAAAGTAGCGGTAAAATAATGACACACACCCTACATCACGACGACGCTCCAAGGTTTCAATAGAGCTGGATACCCTACTGTCCCCTATAAGTTTTAACGCACGACATTGGACACGGTCGAGAAGCTGAAGATATGCCCGCGAAGCTCCCGTCCATATATGCAAATTGTACTCTATTTTCGGACGGATATAAGTGGTGTAGATACAACGACGATCGGTTGGAGTGAAGTATTTCTTACACCGCTTAAGAAAGCCTAAGCACTTGGCTGCTTCTTTCGACACATCAAAGATGTGATCGTTCCAGCGAAGATCGCATTGGATTGACATGCCCAGAACATCAAGAGTCTCCGACTCTTATCCACACCACCCATATTTAGAGGTGGGAAGTTGTCACTCGCCAAACGCTTGTGGGTTAACAAACAGCATTGGGTCTTTCGCGCATTAAAGTCGACCCGATTCGCACGACCCCACTCCTGTATTTTGTTGAGGTCGGATTGGAGTGTGTCATTCATAATTCTGCGTCTTCTAGTGATCTCCAAAATGGAAGGACGCCTGGAGAATGAATATGAATGACAAGTGCTTCTGTCATCAGCAAACGAGTAGACGGGGTTTGATGTCAATGACAGAAGGTCATTGATGAAAATAAGAAAAAGTGTCGGAGACAGGACCGAACCCTGCGGAACTCCAGCACTAATGGAGTGCTCTTCGGAAGCAAAGCCGTCTATTACAACCCGAATAGAACGGCCGCTGAGGAAACTCGATATCCATCGAGTGAAAGTATTGCCAACACCATAAGCAGTCAGTTTAGACACGAGTGCTTTATGCCACACCCGGTCAAATGCCTTGGAGATATCCAGAGCACAAGGTTGTCTGATCGTTTTTTATCACCTGCGCCACAATCCTCTTCACGTTCCTGTTTGCTCTTTCGGCGGGATTTTCTTGGGGTGTATATGGGGCGGTAAACTGCTGACGAACACCTAAATCCTGGAGGAACCGTTGGAAGTGTCGGCTGTTGAACTGCACACCGTTGTCGGTGACGAGTACCTTTGGAGCTCCATATCTCCCAATACCAATATTCTTTCCCGAAAAGCTCTCTTCAAACTATCCGTAGTTGCTTGCCGCAGTGGTATTATTATTGTCCATTTCGAGAATTTGTCTAAGAAAACTAGTATCATTGTATTACCATGTTTTTATCGTGGTAACGGCCCTATTAAGTCAGCACAGACGACGGACCAGGGCTCCTCGGGTATCTGTGTCAGCATCTTCCCTGCCACCTTGTCTTGTACTGGTTTGTACCGTTGACATGACTCGCAACACCGCACGAACTTTCTGATGTCTCTGAACATACCTGGCCAGTAGTATCTGTTGGAGATCCTTCTCACTGTCTTCCTAATTCCAGGGTGTCCGGCGCTCGGGTCGTCGTGGTTTTCTTTCATCACTCGGTTTCGGAGGTTGTTAGGTACGCAGAGTTTCCACGCTGCGCAATCTTCATCATTTGAGTCACCTGGGATATGTCGGTATAGTTGCCCGTTCTAGATTACGTAGTCCGCATATTTCTCTGGGTTCTTTCTAATGTCTGCCATTCTCGTTTCGGTCCAGCTGCCTTTTCCTTCCATCGTCGTAACCTTTCCTAGTTTTTCGAATGGCTGCCTCGAGAGTGCATCCGCGACTACGTTCCACTTACCTCGCCTGTATTTTACGTCGAAAGTGTATTGCTGTAGTCCGAGTGCCCATCTGGCTAACCGGCCTGAAGGGTTTTCCAGTGAGTTTAGCCACTTCAGTGAGAGATGATCCGTGATAATACCAAAGTGGTAACCTTCTAAATATGGCCGCATTTTCCTAATGCCCCATACGATTGCCAGACACTCCTTTTCCGTAGCAGAGTAGTTCTGCTCGGCTCTGTTTAAATGACGACTGGCATATGCGATCACTCGCTCTCCTTCTTGACTTTCTTGGGTCAGCACTGCTCCTAAACCGTAGTTACTGGCGTCCGTCTGCAGCGTGAACTTCTTGGAAAAATCGGGACATGCCAGTACTGGTGCTTCCGTGAGCTTCTTCTTCATCGTCTCGAAGGGTTGTTGTTGTTCCTCAGTCCATTTCCACCGTTTACCCTTCTTCAAGAGGCTTGTTAGTGGAATGACTATATCCGCGAAGTCCGGTACGAACCGGCGATACCATGATGCCACTCCCAGAAAGCGGCGAACACCTCTTACGCTTGTTGGTGGCTCTAATTCCTTGATAGCCGCCACCTTGTCGGGATCGGTATGGATTCCTTGACGGCTTGCCACGTGACCTAAATATTTCAAGTCTTCTTCAAAGTCACATTTTTCGTTGTTTATTTTTAGGTTAGCTGCCCGCAGACGTTGAAATACTTCTTGTAAATTCTTCTTGTGTTCCTCTAGAGTTTTCCCAGTCACAATTATGTCGTCAAGATACGGGAATGCGTGTGGTTCCATTTCTGGCCCAATCACCTGGTCACAATGCCCTTTGGAAAGTTGCTGGAGCCGAATGCAGGCCAAACGCATGACACGCCACTGAAAGAGTCCTCTCCCTGGAGCAGTAAAAGCCGTATACTGCTTGCTGCCCGGGTTCATGGGAATCTGCCAGTAACCATTCTTCAGATCCAGGCTACTGATGTACTGAGCGTCGCGTAACCGGTCCAAAATGTGTTGTATCCTAGGAAGTGGGTATGCATCGGGAACTGATCGTGCATTCAACTGCCGGTAATCAATACATAGGCGCCACTTTCCGTTTTTCTTCTTCACCAAGACGATAGGGGCACGGTACGGGCCATGCGAGGGTTCAATACAGTCCTTTTCTAACAGTTGGTATATTTCCTTGTTTATAATTGCTTGCATGGCAGGGTTTTTCGGGTAATATCTCTGCTTGATGGGTCGGTCATCCTTCATCACGATCTGATGGCTGGTGATGTTAGAAGGGCCCTTCAAAGCCTCGAACTTCGGTAGTTCTGCTTCCAAGAATGCTTTTATAACTTGCCTTTCTTTCGTCTTATTATCTTCTCTTCCTTGCGTGCCTTCTGCTGTTTGGCCGTTGGTTGTTGTGGCCCTCTCTTGCGTTGTGCATCCGTGCGAAGCTGTTTTCGTCTCTATCCTCATTGTCCGAAGTGTAGAACCGCCGGCTTGTCCACCATTTGGAGCTGTTGTCACCGGAGCGCCTAAAGTTATGGTTTCACCTCCACAGCTGATCGATGCTCCTATATTCGTGAGGAAGTCTATGTTGCTTTCTTGCAACAATCGATTGTTCGTAGCCCTTGTTTTCCACACTCCCAGTAGAACAGTTTTCGGGGGTTATGGCATTCTCTCTGGAAATGGCCGTTTTCGCCGCATCTCCGACAGACGGTCCGCGGGTCCATTCGGTTCCCCGATGGTGCGGCTGACATCATTCGATGGTGTTCCGGTTTTGATCGCCACGGTTCCCGGGGTGTACGTGAGGGCTCTGTGTCCTGGCGTATACCCTCGAAATCTTCTGCTATGGATACTAGTTCTTCAAGTGACGAGAAGTCTGTCTGTCTTATGTAAAGCAGATAGTCTCGATGGCAATTCCGGTAGATTCTCTGTAGCTGCTGTTCTTCCGTGTAGCCGACATGATGCATTAATGTTTGCATGGCTAACACATAATTCTTGAACTTCTCCCTTGTGGCTTGGGTTCTTTTTCTAATATTGTCTTCCAGTTCCTCGAAATATCTCGACGACAAAAAGAATTTCATGAAATCCACTTTGAAGGATTCCCACGTGAGCCAACCTTTATTATTATTTCTGAACCAACAGAGGGCTTTGTCCTTCAACAGCTCCGGCATGGTTCGGGGTAATGAATCTTTGGGTAGCTCGTATACCTTTGTGAGTTCTTCGACTCTTTCTATGAAGGCAATAGGGTCCTTCCCGCCATCATACTTACAAGCCCACTTACGTACTTTATCTATTACCTCCGAATAGCTAAAGACGCCTCTTCATTGGTCCGCATATTCCCGTTCAGTTCCTGTGGTTCTTGGGTCCTTTGTGGCTGTTTGGTCGTTGTACATGTGTTTTTGACTTGGCATCGTTGTCAGTAGCACCTTGGGCATGGCACCTCGATCTCCCTTGCTTGTATCCTGTTTCTTAGGGGGTGTCTGACGCATCGGCGACAACGCTCTCGCCCCTGGAGAAACACTACGACTCCATTGCGCCTCTAACTTACCCAATCGATCTATGACCTCGGCTGACAAGTTGGACGATGACACAAATCCGGACATTAGCCTGCGTAGTTCTTCAACCCCGCCATTCGGCTCTATCCCAAATTCGCGTAAAATGTCTTGTAACTTCTCCTTCGAAACGTTGTAAATCCAGCTTTTACCCATTGCACACTTTTTTTCCAAAGGTTTATAATTTGTTAATACTATTATATTTTCCCCAATTGTGCCTCTTCAATTTCACAATGTATGCTACCTGGTTTTATGTAGTTATAATATTTATATTTTTTTCTCCCACTGGTTTAATTTTTCCCTATTCTTCAGCTGCACGGTTTTCAAGATACAATGATTTTCTCGGGTTTCTTTTCTTTCCTATGTTTTACTTGCGATTTACGAGATACACGATTTTCATTCCCCGGCGGTCTTTCTCCCTTTTCTATAAGTCACTTTCGGTTTTCGAGATACACGATTCTTCCCCACGCGGTCTTTCTTTTTTCTTTTTTTCTACAAAGTCACTTTCGGTTTACGAGATACACGCTTTTTCTCCCCTCGCGGTTTTTTTTCCTACAAAGTCACTTTCGGTTTACGATATACACGATTTTTCTCCCCAAGCGGTTTTTTTTTCTCTACAAAGTTACTTTCGGTTTACGAGGTACGCGATTTTTCTCTCCTCGCGGTTTTTTTTTTCTACAAAGTCACTTTCAGTTTACGAGATACACGATTTTTCTTGCGGTCTTTCTCCGTTTTCTATAATTCACTTGCAGTTAACGGGATACACGATTTTTCCTGTCCCTGCTCGGGCGCCATTTGTAACGAATGTTTTCTCGCCAGGATATGCTCACGGACGTCCAGCGTTCATTTTAATAAAAGAACCCACAATTTATTCATTTATACAATTTATATTCAATTTATTTCAATTTATTTATTTCATTTATATTTTTTTTTTTTTTTATGGCAGATAGAACCAAGCTCAGGGGATGCCCCCTATCCATGCAAAGCATTCGTTGATTTAGAAGGGTAAAGGTTAGTGGGAAGGAGAAGAGTGGGAGTAGTGTCGATTTACACCTCTTTTAGAAGCATCGACGTTATAAGTGGGTGGGAAAACATGCGCAGGGAGACTATTCCACAATTTAACTGCGCGACCGAAAAACGAATTATCGCGGTAGTGGGTAGTGCGATGGAACGGGATCGAAACGTAAAAGGGGTGCACCGCTCTGGAAAGCCGAGTAGATCTGTTGAATACCTGAACCGAAGGGATCAGGCTGGCTACTTCAGAGGAACAGTTACCATTAAAGTAACGGTAAAATAAGGTTACACACCCCACATCCCGACGACATCCCAAGGTTTCAATAGAGCTGGATACCCTACTGTCCCCTATAAGTTTTATCGCACGACCTTGTATACGGTCCAGAAGCTGAAGATATGTTTTCGAAGCTCCAGACCAAATATGCGAGTTGTACTCCATTTTCGGACGGATATAAGTGGTGTAGACACAACGAAGGTCGGTTGAAGTGAAGTATTTCTTGCACCGCTTTAAAAAGCCTAAGCACTTGGCTGCTTCTTTCGACACGTCAAAGATGTGATCGTTCCAGCGAAGATCACATTGGATTGACATGCCCAGAACATCAAGAGCCTCCGACTCATTAATATCCACACCACCCATATTTAAAGATGGAAAGTTGTCGCCCGCCAGACGCTTGTGGGTCAACAAACAGCATTGGGTCTTCCGCGCATTAAAATCGACCCGATTCGCTTGACCCCACTCCTGGATTTTGTTGAGGTCAGATTGGAGTGTGTCATTCATAATTCTGCGTTTTCTATTGATCTCCAGAAGAGAGGGACGCCTGGAGAATGAATATGAATGACAAATGCTGCTGTCATCAGCAAACGAGTAGACGGGGTTTGATGTCAATGACAGAAGGTCATTGATAAAAATGAGAAAAAGTGTTGGAGACAGGACCGAACCCTGCGGAACTCCAGCATTTATGGAGTGCTCTTCGGAAGCAAAGCCGTCTATCACAACCCGAATAGAACGGTCGCTGAGGAAACTCGATATCCATCGAGTGAATGTATCACCGACACCATAAGCAGCCAGTTTAGACACAAGTGCTTTATGCCACACTCGGTCAAATGCCTTGGAGATATCCAAAGCAACAATCTTACTCTCACCGAATTGGTGAACACAACTGTTCCACCGCTCAGTGAGGAACGCCATCAAATCGCCTGTGGAGCGGTGAGCACGGAAACCGTACTGGCGATCGCTGACCAATTGGTTGCTCTCTAGATACCTCATCAGGTTAAAATTTATGACGCTCTCCATAACTTTGGAGAGCATTGAACAGATTGCTATGGGCCGGTAATTGGCAGGATTCGTAGCCTCACCTTTTTTGGGAACTGGCTGCACATTGGCAATCTTCCAGGAACTAGGAAAAACTCCTGAAGTGAACGATAAGTTAAACAGATTGCGCAATGGGCGAGCCAATGTTGAGGCGCACTTTCTCAACACGTGGGCTGAAATGCCATCCGGTCCCGAGGATTTATTGACGTTGAGGTTTACAAGCACTCTTTTAACAGCCCGCGTTCGAAAGTGCATCTCAGGCATAATATGAGACACACCGTCGATCACGGGTAGTGGTTGGCTACTCTCAGGAAGAGAGCAGTTTTCAGCAAACGTTTTGGCTAATAAGTTTGCCTTATCAACCGAGTGAGTGAAGATCTGATCGTCCTAGAGGAGAGTTGGAATAGACGATCGCGTCTGATTCTTCACCCTCCCCACGAACGACCAAAAGTTCTTGCTACCCTTATGGTATTCAAGAACTCTGCGTCTAAGGCGCTGTTCGTAGAGAACTTTTTCGCGCTTTAGAGTGGCATTGCACATATTTCTGGCCTGATTGCGCAGCAGTTTAGTATCAGCAGTTTTATTTAAACGCCAATTCCTAAATGCTTCCTCTTTAGACCTGACTGCTTGTCTGCAAGTCGCATTAAACCAGGAATGGTCTTTTGGTTTAATGGAAATTCTTTTATTAGGTATGAAAGACCTCATACCAAATAAAATTATATTTTCTACCAATTTTGCTGCAGCATTTATGTTTCTATCCCTGAAACACAATTGCCAATTGAAACGGCTGAAAAAGGAGTTCAGCGCATCCCAATTAGCCTTCTCATAAAGCCACACTGTCCGCTTCGGAGCTGGCTGATGAGCGGATCGAAGACTAGAATATGGGAAGGTAGCAGAAATTGTAGCGTGGTCCGAATTACCAAGAGGTGCAAGAACATTCACATCATACTTGCTGTGATGCGAAGTTAAAAAAAGGTCCAGAATATTTTGGTTTTGCCCATCAACGCTAGGAAAGTGCGTTGGTTCCTTCACTAATTGAGTCAAATTATTAGACTCAGCAAATAACTCAACATACAAACCCTCAGGTGTTGTGTGACTCGAATGACGTAGCCAATTGGAATTATGAACATTGAAATCACCAGCAACAACAATTTCACTGTTCGGATACGATTCCAGGATTTTAGATATCGAATCAGAGAGACTGTCAAGTTTATCAAAAGTTGGCAGCCTCTCTAGACCCGGGCTTCTATAAATGAAGCAGAAGTGCAGGATGTGCGACTGGATTTTGAACTTAACCCACATGGAGCTAAATTCGGCATCCGTCGTGCAAAGGTGTTGCTGACACTGGTACGCAACATCACTGCGAATATATAAGGCGAGGCCTCTGTGTGATGAAAATAATGGCAGTAAGCGGTACCCAGGCAAGTGAAAATCCAGTGGATCTGCACCCTCAGACACCTGGGTCTCACCTAGTGCCATTATATGCGGTTGGTGAGTACAGACATACGCATAGACCGCGAAGAAATTCGCCCTCAAGCCACGCACATTTGTGGAGTCTATACGAAATTTTGTCATCGCCACCCACTGTAAAGAGGTATAAAGTCAGCTGCACAAGCTACCAAGCCTACACCGCAGGCAAAACGAAACGCGACAAGACAAGTGTTATGCCTTTATCTTGCCACGCTTCAGCCCACGGTGCACTCACAGCCTCATGCACAACTAACGGGACCAGGAAGAAGGAGGAGGAGTGAAAATCAACGAAATGCTGAGCTTAACTGCGGAGAGCATAAACAAGCCCCTCGCATGGTTCGCCGCATTCCGTTAAGTTGACTATTGAGTTATGAAATTTTGTTATTAGTGCACATTATTGATTTTTTTTGTTTGTTTATTGACTTTTTTGTTTATTAAGGTTTCACTGCATTTCTTTGTTTTATTATGATGATTTAAGATGGGGTAGGGTTTGTTTTCACTATATTTCCGCGCGAGCACTCGTCACGAACACTAAATTGTGGGAGGTGACGTCCTCCTTCGTCCGCGGCCACGACGCAACTCCAATATTCAATTTATTTATTTATAATTAGTCTAATATTTATCTTTATTTTTCTCCACATACATTAGTACAATCCTTCGTTATAACTAGTTACAGTCTAATGTTATTTCTAGTTTTATTATTCCATTTCTGTGTTATACTGTCTTCAATCTTTTTGCTAATTGTATACTATATGTCGGTCCGTCCGTAAGTAAGTCAGAGCTAATTTTGCTTATATACACGGGGATATTTAGCTACTACAAGGAGGGTGTCTACGGGGCTCTTATTTGGATTCAGGACTTGCTCGCATGATAGCCAGGCTCTCGAGATTCTGAATTTGGTTTCCACTAGAAGCACTCCACCAAATTCAGACAGACGGAATTAATCAAGTTTCAAGATTCTGAATTTGGCTTCCACTAGAAGCACTCCACCAAATTCACTCTGCCGTGCCGTTCCCACGGCGTGCCGGCCTGCTTGATGCGGTCAAAGAAATGGGTGCTGAACATGTGCACCCGCTGCCTCTCTGATTCTACGACCCTGGTGTTTTTGAGGAATTGGAGGTACATCTCTAACAGAGCGTCATTTAGAAACCGCCCTTTTTTATGGCAGATGAAACCAAGCTCAGGGGATGCCCCCTATCCATGCAAAGCATTTGATGGTTCCGAAGGAATGACAGATTAGCGGAAAGAGGGAAAGAGGGAGTAGTGACGGTTTACACCTCGCTTAAAGGTTTCGACGCTGTAAATGGGTGGGAAGACATGCGCAGGGAGACTATTCCACAATCTAATGACGCGACCGAAAAACGAACTCTCACGGTAATGCGTGGTTCGTTGGAATGGAATCGTGACATAAAAGGGGTGCACCCCTCTGGAAAGCCGAGTAGTTCTGCTAAATACCTGAACCGGGGGAATCAGGCCGGCTACTTCAGAGGAACATTTACCATGAAAGTAGCGGTAAAATAATGATACACACCCTACATCACGACGACGCTCCAAGGTTTTAATAGAGCTGGATACCCTACTGTCCCCTATAAGTTTTAACGCACGACATTGGACACGGTCGAGAAGCTGAGGATATGCCCGCGAAGCGTCCATATATGCGAATTGTACTCTATTTTCGGACGGATATAAGTGGTGTAGATACAACGAAGATCGGTTGGAGTGAAGTATTTCTTACACCGCTTAAGAAAGCCTAAGCACTTGGCTGCTTCTTTCGACACATCAAAGATGTGATCGTTCCAGCGAAGATCGCATTGGATTGACATGCCCAGAACATCAAGAGTCTCCGACTCTTATCCACACCACCCATATTTAGAGGTGGGAAGTTGTCACTCGCCAAACGCTTGTGGGTTAACAAACAGCATTGGGTCTTTCGCGCATTAAAGTCGACCCGATTCGCACGACCCCACTCCTGTATTTTGTTGAGGTCGGATTGGAGTGTGTCATTCATAATTCTGCGTCTTCTAGTGATCTCCAAAATGGAAGGACGCCTGGAGAATGAATATGAATGACAAGTGCTTCTGTCATCAGCAAACGAGTAGACGGGGTTTGATGTCAATGACAGAAGGTCAGTGATGAAAATAAGAAAAAGTGTCGGAGACAGGACCGAACCCTGCGGAACTCCAGCACTAATGGAGTGCTCTTCGGAAGCAAAGCCGTCTATTACAACCCGAATAGAACGGCCGCTGAGGAAACTCGATATCCATCGAGTGAATGTATTGCCAACACCATAAGCAGTCAGTTTAGACACGAGTGCTTTATGCCACACCCGGTCAAATGCCTTGGAGATATCCAGAGCACAAGGTTGTCTGATCGTTTTTTATCACCTGCGCCACAATCCTCTTCACGTTCCTGTTTGCTCTTTCGGCGGGATTTTCTTGGGGTGTATATGGGGCGGTAAACTGCTGACGAACACCTAAATCCTGGAGGAACCGTTGGAAGTGTCGGCTGTTGAATTGCACACCGTTGTCGGTGACGAGTACCTTTGGAGCTCCATATCTCCCAATACCAATATTCTTTCCCGAAAAGCTATCTTCAAACTATCCGTAGTTGCTTGCCGCAGTGGTATTTTTATTGTCCATTTCGAGAATTTGTCTAAGAAAACTAGTATCATTGTATTACCATGTTTTTATCGTGGTAACGGCCCTATTAAGTCAGCACAGACGATGGACCAGGGCTCCTCGGGTATCTGTGTCAGCATCTTCCCTGCCACCTTGTCTTGTACTGGTTTGTACCGTTGACATGACTCGCAACACCGCACGAACTTTCTGATGTCTCTGAACATACCTGGCCAGTAGTATCTGTTGGAGATCCTTCTCACTGTCTTCCTAATTCCAGGGTGTCCGGCGCTCGGGTCGTCGTGGTTTTCTTTCATCACTCGGTTTCGGAGGTTGTTAGGTACGCAGAGTTTCCACGCTGCGCAATCTTCATCATTTGAGTCACCTGGGATATGTCGGTATAGTTGCCCGTTCTAGATTACGTAGTCCGCATATTTCTCTGGGTTCTTTCTAATGTCTGCCATTCTCGTTTCGGTCCAGCTGCCTTTTCCTTCCATCGTCGTAACCTTTCCTAGTTTTTCGAATGGCTGCCTCGAGAGTGCATCCGCGACTACGTTCCACTTACCTCGCCTGTATTTTACGTCGAAAGTGTATTGCTGTAGTCCGAGTGCCCATCTGGCTAACCGGCCTGAAGGGTTTTCCAGTGAGTTTAGCCACTTCAGTGAGAGATGATCCGTGATAATACCAAAGTGGTAACCTTCTAAATATGGCCGCATTTTCCTAATGCCCCATACGATTGCCAGACACTCCTTTTCCGTAGCAGAGTAGTTCTGCTCGGCTCTGTTTAAATGACGACTGGCATATGCGATCACTCGCTCTCCTTCTTGACTTTCTTGGGTCAGCACTGCTCCTAAACCGTAGTTACTGGCGTCCGTCTGCAGCGTGAACTTCTTGGAAAAATCGGGACATGCCAGTACTGGTGCTTCCGTGAGCTTCTTCTTCATCGTCTCGAAGGCTTGTTGTTGTTCCTCAGTCCATTTCCACCGTTTACCCTTCTTCAAGAGGCTTGTTAGTGGAATGACTATATCCGCGAAGTCCGGTACGAACCGGCGATACCATGATGCCACTCCCAGAAAGCGGCGAACACCTCTTACGCTTGTTGGTGGCTCTAATTCCTTGATAGCCGCCACCTTGTCGGGATCGGTATGGATTCCTTGACGGCTTGCCACGTGACCTAAATATTTCAAGTCTTCTTTGAAAAAGTCACATTTTTCGCTGTTTATTTTCAGGTTAGCTGCCCGCAGACGTTGAAATACTTCTTGTAAATTCTTCTTGTGTTCCTCTAGAGTTTTCCCAGTCACAATTATGTCGTCAAGATACGGGAATGCGTGTGGTTCCATTTCTGGCCCAATCACCTGGTCACAATGCCCTTTGGAAAGTTGCTGGAGCCGAATGCAGGCCAAACGGCATGACACGCCACTGAAAGAGTCCTCTCCCTGGAGCAGTAAAAGCCGTATACTGCTTGCTGCCCGGGTTCATGGGAATCTGCCAGTAACCATTCTTCAGATCCAGGCTACTGATGTACTGAGCGTCGCGTAACCGGTCCAAAATGTGTTGTATCCTAGGAAGTGGGTATGCATCGGGAACTGATCGTGCATTCAACTGCCGGTAATCAATACATAGGCGCCACTTTCCGTTTTTCTTCTTCACCAAGACGATAGGGGCACGGTGCGGGCCATGCGAGGGTTCAATACAGTCCTTTTCTAACAGTTCGTCTATTTCCTTGCTTATAATTGCTTGCATGGCAGGGTTTTTCGGGTAATATCTCTGCTTGATGGGTCGGTCATCCTTCATCACGATCTGATGGGTGGTGATTTTAGAAGGGCCCTTCAAAGCCTCGAACTTCGGTAGTTCTGCTTCCAAGAATGCTTTTATAACTTGTCTTTCTTTCGTCTTACCATCTTCTCTTCCTTGCGTGCCTTCTGCTGTTTGGCCGTTGGTTGTTGTGGCCCTCTCTTGCGTTGTGCATCCGTGCGAAGCTGTTTTCGTCTCTATCCTCATTGTCCGAAATGTAGAACCGCCGGCTTGTCCACCATTTGGAGCTGTTGTCACCGGAGCACCTAAAGTTATGGTTTCCCCTCCACAGCTGATCGATGCTCCTATATTCGTGAGGAAGTCTATGTTGCTTTCTTGCAACAATCGATTGTTCGTAGCCCTTGTTTTCCACACTCCCAGCAGAACAGTTTTCGGGGGTTATGGCATTCTCTCTGCAAATGGCCGTTTTCGCCGCATCTCCGACAGACGGTCCGCGGGTCCATTCGGTTCCCCGATGGTGCGGCTGACATCATTCAATGGTGTTCCGGTTTTGATCGCCACGGTTCCCGGGGTGTACGTGAGGGCTCTATGTCCTGGCGTATACCCTCGAAATCTTCTGCTATGGATACTAGTTCTTCTAGTGACGAGAAGTCTGACTGTCTTATGTAAAGCAGATAGTCTCGATGGCAATTCCGGTAGATTCTCTGTAGCTGCTGTTCTTCCGTGTAGCCGACATGACGCATTAATGTTTGCATGGCTAACACATAATTCTTGAACTTCTCCCTTGTGACTTGGGTTCTTTTTCTAATATTGTCTTCCAGTTCCTCGAAATATCTCGACGACAAAAAGAATTTCATGAAATCCACTTTGAAGGATTCCCACGTGAGCCAACCTTTATTATTATTTCTGAACCAACAGAGGGCTTTGTCCTTCAACAGCTCCGGCATGGTTCGGGGTAATGAATCTTTGGGTAGCTCGTATACCTTTGTGAGTTCTTCGACTCTTTCTATGAAGGCAATAGGGTCCTTCCCGCCATCATACTTACAAGCCCACTTACGTACTTTATCTATTACCTCCGAATAGCTAAAGACGCCTCTTCATTGGTCCGCATATTCCCGTTCAGTTCCTGTGGTTCTTGGGTCCTTTGTGGCTGTTTGGTCGTTGTACATGTGTTTTTGACTTGGCATCGTTGTCAGTAGCACCTTGGGCATGGCACCTCGATCTCCCTTGCTTGTATCCTGTTTCTTAGGGGGTGTCTGACGCATCGGCGACAACGCTTTCGCCCCTGGAGAAACACTACGACTCCATTGCGCCTCTAACTTACCCAATCGATCTATGACCTCGGCTGACAAGTTGGACGATGACACAAATCCGGACATTAGCCTGCGTAGTTCTTCAACCCCGCCATTCGGCTCTATCCCAAATTCGCGTAAAATGTCTTGTAACTTCTCCTTCGAAACGTTGTAAATCCAGCTTTTACCCATTGCACACTTTGTTTCCAAAGGTTTATAATTTGTTAATACTATTATATTTTCCCCAATTGTGCCTCTTCAATTTCACAATGTATGCTACCTGGTTTTATGTAGTTATAATATTTATATTTTTTTCTCCCACTGGCTTAATTTTTCCCTATTCTTCAGCTGCACGGTTTTCAAGATACAATGATTTTCTCGGGTTTCTTTTCTTTCCTATGTTTTACTTGCGATTTACGAGATACACGATTTTCATTCCCCGGCGTTCTTTCTCCCTTTTCTATAAGTCACTTTCGGTTTTCGAGATACACGATTCTTCCCCCCGCGGTCTTTCTTTTTTCTTTTTTTCTACAAAGTCACTTTCGGTTTACGAGATACACGCTTTTTCTCCCCTCGCGGTTTTTTTTCCTACAAAGTCACTTTCGGTTTACGATATACACGATTTTTCTCCCCAAGCGGTTTTTTTTTCTCTACAAAGTTACTTTCGGTTTACGAGGTACGCGATTTTTCTCTCCTCGCGGTTTTTTTTTCTACAAAGTCACTTTCAGTTTACGAGATACACGATTTTTCTTGCGGTCTTTCTCCGTTTTCTATAATTCACTTGCAGTTAACGGGATACACGATTTTTCCTGTCCCTGCTCGGGCGCCATTTGTAACGAATGTTTTCTCGCCAGGATATGCTCACGGACGTCCAGCGTTCATTTTAATAAAAGAACCCACAATTTATTCATTTATACAATTTATATTCAATTTATTTCAATTTATTTATTTCATTTATATTTTTTTTTTTTTTATGGCAGATAGAACCAAGCTCAGGGGATGCCCCCTATCCATGCAAAGCATTCGTTGGTTTAGAAGGGTAAAGGTTAGTGGGAAGGAGAAGAGTGGGAGTAGTGTCGATTTACACCTCTTTTAAAAGCATCGACGTTATAAGTGGGTGGGAAAACATGCGCAGGGAGACTATTCCACAATTTAACTGCGCGACCGAAAAACGAATTATCGCGGTAGTGGGTAGTGCGATGGAACTGGATCGAAACGTAAAAGGGGTACACCGCTCTGGAAAGCCGAGTAGATCTGTTGAATACCTGAACCGAAGGGATCAGGCTGGCTACTTCAGAGGAACAGTTACCATTAAAGTAACGGTAAAATAAGGTTACACACCCCACATCCCGACGACATCCCAAGGTTTCAATAGAGCTGGATACCCTACTGTCCCCTATAAGTTTTATCGCACGACCTTGTATACGGTCCAGAAGCTGAAGATATGTTTTCGAAGCTCCAGACCAAATATGCGAGTTGTACTCCATTTTCGGACGGATATAAGTGGTGTAGACACAACGAAGGTCGGTTGAAGTGAAGTATTTCTTGCACCGCTTTAAAAAGCCTAAGCACTTGGCTGCTTCTTTCGACACGTCAAAGATGTGATCGTTCCAGCGAAGATCACATTGGATTGACATGCCCAGAACATCAAGAGCCTCCGACTCATTAATATCCACACCACCCATATTTAAAGGTGGAAAGTTGTCGCCCGCCAGACGCTTGTGGGTCAACAAACAGCATTGGGTCTTCCGCGCATTAAAATCGACCCGATTCGCTTGACCCCACTCCTGGATTTTGTTGAGGTCAGATTGGAGTGTGTCATTCATAATTCTGCGTTTTCTATTGATCTCCAGAAGAGAGGGACGCCTGGAGAATGAATATGAATGACAAATGCTGCTGTCATCAGCAAACGAGTAGACGGGGTTTGATGTCAATGACAGAAGGTCATTGATAAAAATGAGAAAAAGTGTTGGAGACAGGACCGAACCCTGCGGAACTCCAGCATTTATGGAGTGCTCTTCGGAAGCAAAGCCGTCTATCACAACCCGAATAGAACGGCCGCTGAGGAAACTCGATATCCATCGAGTGAATGTATCACCGACACCATAAGCAGCCAGTTTAGACACAAGTGCTTTATGCCACACTCGGTCAAATGCCTTGGAGATATCCAAAGCAACAATCTTACTCTCACCGAATTGGTGAACACAACTGTTCCACCGCTCAGTGAGGAACGCCATCAAATCGCCTGTGGAGCGGTGAGCACGGAAACCGTACTGGCGATCGCTGACCAATTGGTTGCTCTCTAGATACCTCATCAGGTTAAAATTTATGACGCTCTCCATAACTTTGGAGAGCATTGAACAGATTGCTATGGGCCGGTAATTGGCAGGATTCGTAGCCTCACCTTTTTTGGGAACTGGCTGCACATTGGCAATCTTCCAGGAACTAGGAAAAACTCCTGAAGTGAACGATAAGTTAAACAGATTGCGCAATGGGCGAGCCAATGTTGAGGCGCACTTTCTCAACACGTGGGCTGAAATGCCATCCGGTCCCGAGGATTTATTGACGTTGAGGTTTACAAGCACTCTTTTAACAGCCCGCGTTCGAAAGTGCATCTCAGGCATAATATGAGACACACCGTCGATCACGGGTAGTGGTTGGCTACTCTCAGGAAGAGAGCAGTTTTCAGCAAACATTTTGGCTAATAAGTTTGCCTTATCAACCGAGTGAGTGAAGACCTGATCGTCCTTGAGGAGAGTTGGAATAGACGATCGCGTCTGATTCTTCACCCTCCCCACGAACGACCAAAAGTTCTTGCTACCCTTATGGTATTCAAGAACTCTGCGTCTAAGGCGCTGTTCGTAGAGAACTTTTTCGCGCTTTAGAGTGGCATTGCACATATTTCTGGCCTGATTGCGCAGCAGTTTAGTATCAGCAGTTTTATTTAAACGCCAATTCCTAAATGCTTCCTCTTTAGACCTGACTGCTTGTCTGCAAGTCGCATTAAACCAGGAATGGTCTTTTGGTTTAATGGAAATTCTTTTATTAGGTATGAAAGACCTCATACCAAATAAAATTATATTTTCTACCAATTTTGCTGCAGCATTTATGTTTCTATCCCTGAAACACAATTGCCAATTGAAACGGCTGAAAAAGGAGTTCAGCGCATCCCAATTAGCCTTCTCATAAAGCCACACTGTCCGCTTCGGAGCTGGCTGATGAGCGGATCGAAGACTAGAATATGGGAAGGTAGCAGAAATTGTAGCGTGGTCCGAATTACCAAGAGGTGCAAGAACATTCACATCATACTTGCTGTGATGCGAAGTTAAAAAAAGGTCCAGAATATTTTGGTTTTGCCCATCAACGCTAGGAAAGTGCGTTGGTTCCTTCACTAATTGAGTCAAATTATTAGACTCAGCAAATAACTCAACATACAAACCCTCAGGTGTTGTGTGACTCGAATGACGTAGCCAATTGGAATTATGAACATTGAAATCACCAGCAACAACAATTTCACTGTTCGGATACGATTCCAGGATTTTAGATATCGAATCAGAGAGACTGTCAAGTTTATCAAAAGTTGGCAGCCTCTCTAGACCCGGGCTTCTATAAATGAAGCAGAAGTGCAGGATGTGCGACTGGATTTTGAACTTAACCCACATGGAGCTAAATTCGGCATCCGTCGTGCAAAGGTGTTGCTGACACTGGTACGCAACATCACTGCGAATATATAAGGCGAGGCCTCTGTGTGATGAAAATAATGGCAGTAAGCGGTACCCTGGCAAGTGAAAATCCAGTGGATCTGCACCCTCAGACACCTGGGTCTCACCTAGTGCCATTATATGCGGTTGGTGAGTACAGACATACGCATAGACCGCGAAGAAATTCGCCCTCAAGCCACGCACATTTGTGGAGTCTATACGAAATTTTGTCATCGCCACCCACTGTAAAGAGGTATAAAGTCAGCTGCACAAGCGACCAAGCCTACACCGCAGGCAAAACGAAACGCGACAAGACAAGTGTTATGCCTTTATCTTGCCACGCTTCAGCCCACGGTGCACTCACAGCCTCATGCACAACTAACGGGACCAGGAAGAAGGAGGAGGAGTGAAAATCAACGAAATGCTGAGCTTAACTGCGGAGAGCATAAACAAGCCCCTCGCATGGTTCGCCGCATTCCGTTAAGTTGACTATTGAGTTATGAAATTTTGTTATTAGTGCACATTATTGATTTTTTTTGTTTGTTTATTGACTTTTTTGTTTATTAAGGTTTCACTGCATTTCTTTGTTTTATTATGATGATTTAGGATGGGGTAGGGTTTGTTTTCACTATATTTCCGCGCGAGCACTCGTCACGAACACTAAATTGTGGGAGGTGACGTCCTCCTTCGTCCGCGGCCACGACGCAACTCCAATATTCAATTTATTTATTTATAATTAGTCTAATATTTATCTTTATTTTTCTCCACATACATTAGTACAATCCTTCGTTATAACTAGTTACAGTCTAATGTTATTTCTAGTTTTATTATTCCATTTCTGTGTTATACTGTCTTCAATCTTTTTGCTAATTGTATACTATATGTCGGTCCGTCCGTAAGTAAGTCAGAGCTAATTTTGCTTATATACACGGGGATATTTAGCTACTACAAGGAGGGTGTCTACGGGGCTCTTATTTGGATTCAGGACTTGCTCGCATGATAGCCAGGCTCTCGAGATTCTGAATTTGGTTTCCACTAGAAGCACTCCACCAAATTCAGACAGACGGAATTAATCAAGTTTCAAGATTCTGAATTTGGCTTCCACTAGAAGCACTCCACCAAATTCACTCTGCCGTGCCGTTCCCACGGCGTGCCGGCCTGCTTGATGCGGTCAAAGAAATGGGTGCTGAACATGTGCACCCGCTGCCTCTCTGATTCTACGACCCTGGTGTTTTTGAGGAATTGGAGGTACATCTCTAACAGAGCGTCATTTAGAAACCGCCCTTTTTTATGGCAGATGAAACCAAGCTCAGGGGATGCCCCCTATCCATGCAAAGCATTTGATGGTTCCGAAAGGATGACAGATTAGTGGGAAGAGGGAAAGAGGGAGTAGTGACGGTTTACACCTCGCTTAAAGGTTTCGACGCTGTAAATGGGTGGGAAGACATGCGCAGGGAGACTATTCCACAATCTAATGACGCGACCGAAAAACGAACTCTCACGGTAATGCGTGGTTCGTTGGAATGGAATCGTGACATAAAAGGGGTGCACCCCTCTGGAAAGCCGAGTAGTTCTGCTAAATACCTGAACCGGGGGAATCAGGCCGGCTACTTCAGAGGAACATTTACCATGAAAGTAGCGGTAAAATAATGATACACACCCTACATCACGACGACGCTCCAAGGTTTTAATAGAGCTGGATACCCTACTGTCCCCTATAAGTTTTAACGCACGACATTGGACACGGTCGAGAAGCTGAGGATATGCCCGCGAAGCGTCCATATATGCGAATTGTACTCTATTTTCGGACGGATATAAGTGGTGTAGATACAACGAAGATCGGTTGGAGTGAAGTATTTCTTACACCGCTTAAGAAAGCCTAAGCACTTGGCTGCTTCTTTCGACACATCAAAGATGTGATCGTTCCAGCGAAGATCGCATTGGATTGACATGCCCAGAACATCAAGAGTCTCCGACTCTTATCCACACCACCCATATTTAGAGGTGGGAAGTTGTCACTCGCCAAACGCTTGTGGGTTAACAAACAGCATTGGGTCTTTCGCGCATTAAAGTCGACCCGATTCGCACGACCCCACTCCTGTATTTTGTTGAGGTCGGATTGGAGTGTGTCATTCATAATTCTGCGTCTTCTAGTGATCTCCAAAATGGAAGGACGCCTGGAGAATGAATATGAATGACAAGTGCTTCTGTCATCAGCAAACGAGTAGACGGGGTTTGATGTCAATGACAGAAGGTCAGTGATGAAAATAAGAAAAAGTGTCGAAGACAGGACCGAACCCTGCGGAACTCCAGCACTAATGGAGTGCTCTTCGGAAGCAAAGCCGTCTATTACAACCCGAATAGAACGGCCGCTGAGGAAACTCGATATCCATCGAGTGAAAGTATTGCCAACACCATAAGCAGTCAGTTTAGACACGAGTGCTTTATGCCACACCCGGTCAAATGCCTTGGAGATATCCAGAGCACAAGGTTGTCTGATCGTTTTTTATCACCTGCGCCACAATCCTCTTCACGTTCCTGTTTGCTCTTTCGGCGGGATTTTCTTGGGGTGTATATGGGGCGGTAAACTGCTGACGAACACCTAAATCCTGGAGGAACCGTTGGAAGTGTCGGCTGTTGCACACCGTTGTCGGTGACGAGTACCTTTGGAGCTCCATATCTCCCAATACCAATATTCTTTCCCGAAAAGCTCTCTTCAAACTATCCGTAGTTGCTTGCCGCAGTGGTATTTTTATTGTCCATTTCGAGAATTTGTCTAAGAAAACTAGTATCATTGTATTACCATGTTTTTATCGTGGTAACGGCCCTATTAAGTCAGCACAGACGATGGACCAGGGCTCCTCGGGTATCTGTGTCAGCATCTTCCCTGCCACCTTGTCTTGTACTGGTTTGTACCGTTGACATGACTCGCAACACCGCACGAACTTTCTGATGTCTCTGAACATACCTGGCCAGTAGTATCTGTTGGAGATCCTTCTCACTGTCTTCCTAATTCCAGAGTGTCCGGCGCTCGGGTCGTCGTGGTTTTCTTTCATCACTCGGTTTCGGAGGTTGTTAGGTACGCAGAGTTTCCACGCTGCGCAATCTTCATCATTTGAGTCACCTGGGATATGTCGGTATAGTTGCCCGTTCTAGATTACGTAGTCCGCATATTTCTCTGGGTTCTTTCTAATGTCTGCCATTCTCGTTTCGGTCCAGCTGCCTTTTCCTTCCATCGTCGTAACCTTTCCTAGTTTTTCGAATGGCTGCCTCGAGAGTGCATCCGCGACTACGTTCCACTTACCTCGCCTGTATTTTACGTCGAAAGTGTATTGCTGTAGTTCGAGTGCCCATCTGGCTAACCGGCCTGAAGGGTTTTCCAGTGAGTTTAGCCACTTCAGTGAGAGATGATCCGTGATAATATCAAAGTGGTAACCTTCTAAATATGGCCGCATTTTCCTAATGCCCCATACGATTGCCAGACACTCCTTTTCCGTAGCAGAGTAGTTCTGCTCGGCTCTGTTTAAATGACGACTGGCATATGCGATCACTCGCTCTCCTTCTTGACTTTCTTGGGTCAGCACTGCTCCTAAACCGTAGTTACTGGCGTCCGTCTGCAGCGTGAACTTCTTGGAAAAATCGGGACATGCCAGTACTGGTGCTTCCGTGAGCTTCTTCTTCATCGTCTCGAAGGCTTGTTGTTGTTCCTCAGTCCATTTCCACCGTTTACCCTTCTTCAAGAGGCTTGTTAGTGGAATGACTATATCCGCGAAGTCCGGTACGAACCGGCGATACCATGATGCCACTCCCAGAAAGCGGCGAACACCTCTTACGCTTGTTGGTGGCTCTAATTCCTTGATAACCGCCACCTTGTCGGGATCGGTATGGATTCCTTGACAGCTTGCCACGTGACCTATATATTTCAAGTCTTCTTTGAAAAAGTCACATTTTTCGCTGTTTATTTTCAGGTTAGCTGCCCGCAGACGTTGAAATACTTCTTGTAAATTCTTCTTGTGTTCCTCTAGAGTTTTCCCAGTCACAATTATGTCGTCAAGATACGGGAATGCGTGTGGTTCCATTTCTGGCCCAATCACCTGGTCACAATGCCCTTTGGAAAGTTGCTGGAGCCGAATGCAGGCCAAACGGCATGACACGCCACTGAAAGAGTCCTCTCCCTGGAGCAGTAAAAGCCGTATACTGCTTGCTGCCCGGGTTCATGGGAATCTGCCAGTAACCATTCTTCAGATCCAGGCTACTGATGTACTGAGCGTCGCGTAACCGGTCCAAAATGTGTTGTATCCTAGGAAGTGGGTATGCATCGGGAACTGATCGTGCATTCAACTGCCGGTAATCAATACATAGGCGCCACTTTCCGTTTTTCTTCTTCACCAAGACGATAGGGGCACGGTGCGGGCCATGCGAGGGTTCAATACAGTCCTTTTCTAACAGTTCGTCTATTTCCTTGCTTATAATTGCTTGCATGGCAGGGTTTTTCGGGTAATATCTCTGCTTGATGGGTCGGTCATCCTTCATCACGATCTGATGGGTGGTGATTTTAGAAGGGCCCTTCAAAGCCTCGAACTTCGGTAGTTCTGCTTCCAAGAATGCTTTTATAACTTGTCTTTCTTTCGTCTTACCATCTTCTCTTCCTTGCGTGCCTTCTGCTGTTTGTCCGTTGGTTGTTGTGGCCCTCTCTTGCGTTGTGCATCCGTGCGAAGCTGTTTTCGTCTCTATCCTCATTGTCCGAAGTGTAGAACCGCCGGCTTGTCCACCATTTGGAGCTGTTGTCACCGGAGCACCTAAAGTTATGGTTTCCCCTCCACAGCTGATCGATGCTCCTATATTCGTGAGGAAGTCTATGTTGCTTTCTTGCAACAATCGATTGTTCGTAGCCCTTGTTTTCCACACTCCCAGCAGAACAGTTTTCGGGGGTTATGGCATTCTCTCTGGAAATGGCCGTTTTCGCCGCATCTCCGACAGACGGTCCGCGGGTCCATTCGGTTCCCCGATGGTGCGGCTGACATCATTCAATGGTGTTCCGGTTTTGATCGCCACGGTTCCCGGGGTGTACGTGAGGGCTCTATGTCCTGGCGTATACTCTCGAAATCTTCTGCTATGGATACTAGTTCTTCTAGTGACGAGAAGTCTGACTGTCTTATGTAAAGCAGATAGTCTCGATGGCAATTCCGGTAGATTCTCTGTAGCTGCTGTTCTTCCGTGTAGCCGACATGACGCATTAATGTTTGCATGGCTAACACATAATTCTTGAACTTCTCCCTTGTGGCTTGGGTTCTTTTTCTAATATTGTCTTCCAGTTCCTCGAAATATCTCGACGACAAAAAGAATTTCATGAAATCCACTTTGAAGGATTCCCACGTGTCCTTTGTGGCTGTTTGGTCATTGTACATGTGTTTTTGACTTGGCATCGTTGTCAGTAGCACCTTGGGCATGGCACCTCGATCTCCCTTGCTTGTATCCTGTTTCTTAGGGGGTGTCTGACGCATCGGCGACAACGCTCTCGCCCCTGGAGAAACACTACGGCTCCATTGCGCCTCTAACTTACCCAATCGTTCTATGACCTCGGCTGACAAGTTGGACGATGACACAAATACGGACATTAGCCTGCGTAGTTCTTCAACCCCGCCATTCGGCTCTATCCCAAATTCGCGTAAAATGTCTTGTAACTTCTCCTTCGAAACGTTGTAAATCCAGCTTTTACCCATTGCACACTTTGTTTCCAAAGGTTTATAATTTGTTAATACTATTATATTTTCCCCAATTGTGCCTCTTCAATTTCACAATGTATGCTACCTGGTTTTATGTAGTTATAATACTGGCTTAATTTTTCCCTATTCTTCAGCTGCACGGTTTTCAAGATACAATGATTTTCTCGGGTTTCTTTTCTTTCCTATGTTTTACTTGCGATTTACGAGATACACGATTTTCATTCCCCGGCGGTCTTTCTCCCTTTTCTATAAAGCACTTTCGGTTTTCGAGATACACGATTCTTCCCCCCCTGGTCTCTCTTTTTTCTTTTTTTCTACAAAGTCACTTTCGGTTTACGAGATACACGCTTTTTCTCCCCTCCCGGTTTTTTTTTTCCTACAAAGTCACTTTCGGTTTACGAGATACACGATTTTTCTCCCCTAGCGGTTTTTTTTTCTCTACAAAGTCACTTTCGGTTTACGAGATACGCGATTTTTCTCTCCTCGCGGTTTTTTTTTCTACAAAGTCACTTTCAGTTTACGAGATACACGATTTTTCTTGCGGTCTTTCTCCGTTTTCTATAATTCACTTGCAGTTAACGGGATACACGATTTTTCCTGTCCCTGCTCGGGCGCCATTTGTAACGAATGTTTTCTCGCCAGGATATGCTCACGGCCGTCCAGCGTTCATTTTAATAAAAGAACCCACAATTTATTCTTAATTAGTCTAATACTTATCTTTATTTTTCTCCACATACATTAGTACAATCCTTCATTATAACTAGTTACAGTCTAATGTTATTTCTAGTTTTATTATTCCATTTCTGTGTTATACTGTCTTCAATCTTTTTGCTAATTGTATACTATGTCAGTCCGTCCGTAAGTAAGTCAGGGCTAATTTTGCTTATATACACGGGGATATTTAGCTACTACAAGGAGGGTGTCTACGGGGCTCTTATTTGGATTCAGGACTTGCTCGCATGATAGCCAGGCTCTCGAGATTCTGAATTTGGTTTCCACTAGAAGCACTCCACCAAATTCAGACAGACGGAATTAATCAAGTTTCAAGATTCTGAATTTGGCTTCCACTAGAAGCACTCCACCAAATTCAGACAGACAGGAATTATTCAGGATTCTGAATTTGGCTTCCACTAGAAGCACTCTACCAAATTCAGACAGACAGGAATTAAATTGACGAGGACTTACCGCTTAGATGGTTGATTTCCAAGAGCCCCGATTTACAATTCGGAGGCTGCTTTTATATGCCTCACCTAACGGCATTTGGTCATTTTGTTATTTTAGTTTGACCTTCGAGCTTTTAAGCCGACGCCAATCTCTAGTACCTCGTCGTGGCCGAGTGCTTTTAAGCGGACGCCAATCCCGAATCCAAGTAAATTATAGTACCTCGTCGTGGCTGAGTGCTTGTAAGCGGACGCCAACCCCAAATCCAAGTAAATTCTAGTACCTCGGAGTGGCTGAGTGCTTGTAAGCGGACGCCAACTCCGAATCCAAGTAAATTCTAGTACCTCGACGTGGCTGAGTGCTTTTAAGCGGACGCCAATTCCGAATCCAAGTGAATTTTAGTACCTCGTCGCGGCCGAGTGCTTTTAAGCGGACGCCAATCCCGAATCCAAGTAAATTTTAGTACCTCGTCGTGGCTGAGTGCTTTTAAGCGGACGCCAACCCCGAATCCAAGTAAATTCTAGTACCTCGTCGTGGCTTAGTGATTTTAAACGGACGCCAATCCTGAATACAAGTAAATTCTAGTACCCCATAGTGGCTGACGCCGACAATCATAAAACCTCGTATTCTAGAACTCTCAGTGTGTATATAGATTTTGCAGTTTAACGACTGAGTGCTATTCAGCGGAAGTCAGAATTAAACGAACTAGTTTTAGGAAATACTGTTAGTTCGCTAGTTAGTGTATAACAATAGCGATAAGAGACCTAAAAATAAAACTTTGAATAACGGTGAATAAATAATCGAAAACTATCAAAAGAAAACCGAAAGCCTTTTATTTAAGGCTTCGGTACGGGACTCTGGCGAGACTGAGTATACCCCGGCAAGTAATTTTCTCGGACAATAGTTTCCGAGATACACTGAAAACTGTAGTGCAGTGCTGAATCGCGAAACAACGGTACTTTGAAGAAACGGTATTATAAACAGTTTTGCGAAGCGAATGGTAAATCGAATCAGTAATTGAACGCTGAACTGTGCTAACGGATTCAAAATAGAAAACATCGTGAAAAGAAATAACGCGGTATTTTGAATAGAATAGAAGAAACAGCTACGCGAAATAAACGGAACAAAATAGAAAACATCGTGCAAAGAAATAACGCGGAAATAGTTACGCGAAATAAACAGAAAATCGAAATTAGTAAACGGTGGATTTATAATGTTCCAAAAGAGAATCTGCAGGAGATTCTACGTGAATTCGGTATGGAATCAACGGGCACTGTCGACGAACTTCGTAAAGTGCTCTCCGGGTTTATGATGTCGCCTGATCTGACCGACGAGGTGATCGACAGATTACGCGAACTAGAAGTGCAGTGGAATCGCGGTATTTCTCCAAGTGCGCGACCGCCGACGCCATCATTGCAAGGTGCGGTTTCGAAACATAGCGAGCAGAGGGGGCAAATACTACAGAAGTGCTTAACATGAACCCCGGCAATTAAGTTTCCATGTCAAAAGGTGGTGGCATAGCAGCGAGGTGCGAGCCAGAGAGCGTGGTCTAGAGCAGGATGTGCTACTCTGAGGTAATTGACAAGGTAGGTAAATGGTATTGTAGGCACGACGGTGGTAGGGACCCAATAGGCTTCATCGAGAAAGTCGAAGAGCTCACAGAGGCATATGAATTGCCTAAGCATATGCTGCCACGAACCATGCCGGAGTTGCTGAAGGATAAAGCTCATTGTTGGTCCAGGAACAACAATAGGAGCTGGTCAAGATGGGAACCGATTTCCTGAAATTTTTCTTGCCATCGAGATATTTCGAAGAACTGGAGGACAACATTACGAAAAGGATCCAAGGGCCTCGCGAGAAGTTCAAGGACTATGTGCTGGCCATGCAGACATTAATGCAACATGTGAACTATACAGAGGAGCAAAAGCTACAGAGGATTTACAAAAGTTGCCATAGGGATTATATTCTTTACATAAGGACGTCTGATTTTTCTGCGTTGGAGGATCTTATTGAATTGGCTGAAGATTTTGAAGGCATACGAAAGGGGAAAGGGAATCCGAACCTCCACGAGAGATTCAAAATCAGCGCCGACAGTTACCTGGGACGCACAGGATGATGACCATAGAAATCACAGGAAAACAGCGAGACCTTCGAACAGCCTGTAGAAGATGCGGCGAAAGTGCACATTTTCAACGAGAATGCCGAAACACAAGAAAGTTTTTCTGTTGGACTTGTGGAAAGGAGGGTGTCCGTACGATCGAATGCTAGAAGAAACCTTCGGGAAACGCGCGGGGTGTCCAGCAGGGATGAGTGCTGCTGGAACCGAACAAGATAGGCTGTCCTCGTACCCCAAGAAGTGCTTAAACTACAATCAAGACAGGATTTACGCCATGGTAGCCTTAGGAAGGGAACTCGACACAGCTACTCTAGACACGGGAGCCTCGCAGAGCTTCATTAGTAACGCGGCGGCTGTGATGACCGACGGAAAGCTGATGGAGGTGAATGTAGGGGTCAAAATGGCGGACGGCACCGTGCGTACCGCGAAGGAAGCCGTCGAAGTCTGCGTGCGTTTGGGGATTGCAGAGTGTAAGCTCCCCAGAAATAAGAAATTGGAAAAAACAATTTGGGCATTTGAAAAACAGATACGACAACCATCTGGTCGAAAGGGAAATAGAAGCGAGCCAGTTAGCAGAATTGGAAGCTGAAAGAGACGACCTTAGGGAGCGCCTACAAAATAGAGGACTTTCTACGTCAGCGGAGGATAGAACGCCAAGACAGCGGAGTAAGGGGGACTTCTCGTCGTTGGAACAGGCATGCCGGAGACTCCAAGAGCTAAAAGAAGAGAATAGGCTTCTAAAATAAGAGCTGGAGTTGCCCCACGACCAAACGCTGCACCATAAGGAAGCTGTTGTTCAAGTCAGCAGCCCAACGCAGAGCAACTCCATTTCCTTTCCTTCCGCTTTATCAATAAAAGAGGAAATGGGTATCGAGGCGATTTCGAAATCTGTTAGTAGGCTGGTACCTCTCTTTTCAGGGACAAGATCACTCGACTTGAGAGGGGAGGTCTATAAGTTCATAGAAGGATGCGAATTAGCTAAGAGGGGCATCAGCAATGCAGAAATGCATGATTTTATTGCTTGCGTGAAACAGAGGCTTCACGGTAGTGCGTATACTCTATTGATGGGGAAGCAACTCACCACGACAGAAGCTCTATACGCTGCGATAAAACAAGCATACCTGCTATTAAAATCATTGGACACTGTGATGGCGGAGATACAGATGACTGTTCAATCTCCGAGAGAAGGTGTCAGGGAATTCGCCGAAAGACTAATGATTTACGAACGCAGGCTGAGGACTATATATTGGACCATTATAAGAGTTCAGGGGATCAGGCTCTGCGGGAAGAGGTAGCTGCCTCGATAACAAGGACGTTTACATTAGGATTACAGGACCCTACCTGAGGATGAGACTGGTAGGTTCCTCGGAAACAAATGTGGAGAATCTGGTAGATCTGGCGTTAAATATGTATGAAGTTGTTAGCAGATCACACTTCAGCCAAGGGGTTTGGCCAAGTACACAAGGGAAGCGAATAGCGGGTATGAATCCCGTATGGGAGCTGGGAGATTCCACTTATGTACAGCCCAGAAATACCTCCCAAATACAACCAAACGCGAGAAATATACCGTTCGAGTAATCGAATGGAAGTGAATTCATGCCTGATAAGAAAAAATACGCCTTATTGCCAGAAATGCTTGGTATACGGGCATGAGACAAACTGGAGGTGCGGCAAGCAACGGACACAGGACCACGGATCAAATAACACCACGAGAGAGCCATTTAATGGTTACCGAGATCAGTCGAACCGGAGAGTGGAAGTGCCACAAAGGAACCAACCACAGCGGAATTGGCATCCGATGCAACAGCAGAGTCAGAGAAGGTTCGAAAACCCGAATTCGAATGCTTCAAACAGTATGCAAAGGAATCAGGGTGCGGGGAACACATTGGACAGAGCGAACCGAATAGTGTGTCATTGGTGGTGTAACAGACCAGGACATATGATGGCAGATTGCGAGGCTAGAAGGAATTGGGAAAAGTTCCAAGGCAATCGCCAGGGAAACTGGCAAGGGCCCAGAAGAGGCCAGTAATCTGGGAACCCTATACAAATAACAACAGTAATTTAAGGCCAAATGAGGTGATAACAGTAAGTCAGACATCGGAAACGATTGTGGATACATTACCAACTTCACCAAGCGAAACAGTAACTGTAAGTCCGACGTCGGAAACGATTGTGAATACGTTACCAATTTCGTCGAGTGAAGGAGTAACTGTAAATCCAACATTGGAAGCGATTGTGGATACGTTACCAGCCTCAATAACTGAAGTAGTAACAGTACGTCCTACGTCTAAAGAGATTGTGGATACGTTACCAACTTCAGCAAAATTGAAGAAGGCTAGAAAGGTAGGAAAAACAGCTGATAAGAACATAGAAAACAAAAATAATATTCGGAGAAAATCAGACGAATCGGTAGTTCAGGCTGTAAAGATAATTGAAATTGGAGTACAGTGTTTAATGACAATACTTCTGATGGCACAATTGGTTGCTGTATTTATTATAAGAACAATCTTCCGCAATTTCTAGCATTGTAAAGCAAGGAGCATTAGTCTTAGAATAACGGAATATGTTACCTGTATAAAAGCACTTGCAAGTCATATAAAATCAGAAATAATAGCCAAATAGAGAGTTTCTTTTCCTAAGTTGCCAAATCAAGGTGTGAATGCGAGTGTTCATGTTCATAACTTGCATAATAAAAATAAAAAGATTGAGGGGGAAGTGTCTAACTGGGAGCAATCTCCCATACCGGAGGCGACACTAGTTTAGTAAAAGAAAACGCGTTGTGGGGGAACATACACGTATATACCAACGACGTGAAGAATTTATGTGGAGCATTCGGTGGTTGTGTTACCACTAAAGGCTTCGTGGTACTTAATCACAAAGGCATACACCGCCTAGGTTTAAAGCTACGCTTAGTGTCATCTAAACAAGGTATGCCAGCTGATGGTGTCATTGGAAGAGATAACTTGTGGAATCATGCCATAATAAACGCGTTGTATGAAGACAAAAGAATTATATTCTTTGATGAAAATAAAAAACATGTAGTAACATTGCCACTACACACAAGTAAGGATTGGCAACAAGAAGAAAATGTCACAATTTCAGCACGAACTATAAAAGTAGTTCCAATTACATTAAACACAAATATACACACCGCAGTAATCCACAAAAAGGAACTTAAACGGAACGTGTACATAGGCGAAACCTTCTGCAGCGTGAAACGAGAAAGTCTTTGTACCAATTTTAAACGCGACAAACGAAGATTACGTCCTGGAATTCGAATTAAAAGTCGAATTTACCAACTTTAGTGAATACGAGTTGCCAAAATCAGGTAATATAAATCTGATTGAAAACGTGAAACAAGAAAATGGGGCAAGATTAATGCGACTGATGCAGGAACTACGCCCATAGGGAAGAGATAAATAGGCAGGTGGATAAGTTGTTAAGGGAGGGCATAATTTCTCCTAGTATATCACCGTGGAACTCTCCTTTATTGTTGGTTCCAAACAAAAGTGTAGACGGTACAAAGAAGAAATGGAGATTGGTGATAGACTACAGGAAGTTAAATGATGTCACCATCAAGCAAGTTTTTTCAATACCTAGGATAGATGAGATTTTGGAACAACTAGGGCATAGCAGATATTTTTCCACATTAGATTTAGCAAGGGGCTACCACCATATGTTAATTGACGACCGTGATAAAGAGAAAACGGCATTCGGCACGGCATTAGGGCATTTGGAATTCAACAGGATGCCTTATGGCTTAACCGGTGCTCCAGCAACTTTCCAGAGAATAATGAATCATATTCTCACTGGGTTACAAGGTATAGATTGTTTTGTGTATTTGGATGATATAGTTATTTACGGTAGAAATTTGAAACAGCACGTGGAAAGATTAAGCAAGGTTTTAGGCATAATTCGGGAAAAGAATTTAAAATTAAATACACAAAAATGTCAATTCTTACGTAAGGAAATAGTATACCTAGGACATAAGTGTTCAGAGTTAGGCGCACTACCGGATCCGCAAAAGGTCGAATGCGTCATGAAGGTCAGCCCGCCAAGAAACAGAAAGGAGGTATAAGCTTTCTTAGGTTTGGTTAAATATTATAAAATATTAATAGAGAACACAGCAAAAATAGCTTTACCAATAAACAAATTGCTGAGGAAAGACTGTAAATTCGTGTGGACCGACGACTGTCAACGAGCATTTGAACAATTGAAGCTAGCAACAAGTACACCTCCTATATTAGCCTAACCAGATTTCACAAAACCGTTCAATCTTAAAATGGATGCAAGCAATGAAGCGTTGGGAGCAATTTTATCTCAGGGAGAGATAGGAGCTGACAGACCCAGAGCTTTCGAAAGTAGAGCATTAAACAGTGCAGAGAAGAGGTATTCTATTATAGAAAAGGAATTTTTAGCAATAGTTTGGGCAACAAAGAACTTCCGAGCGTATTTATTAGGAAAACCATTCACGATTTTCACAGCCCACAACCGTTACGAGGAATAGCGAACCTCAAGGACCAGACATCACGTTTTGTACACCAAACAAAATAGATTAACTTGAGAAATGCACTCTTCTGCCCACAGTGCAAAATAAAGCCACAACGCAAATTTAACTACTGCAGCATTGTTGTTGCGGTCGCTCCCTGCTGTGCGTTTTTTATAGCAGCATTTTTAGACTACGAGCAGATGAGCGGTTCTTTTGAGAAAAGATTACTTTGACACTGGTTTTTTTTTTGTTGTACTCTTTTTCCTCTTTGTGAAATATTACCGTTTGTATGGCTCAGCCAAAGTAAATTTGTAACTTGCATGGCAGAGTGAATTAATAAAAGCAAGAGTGAACAGCAAACCTTTTTGCACTCCAGGAATTATATTTTACAATAAATATATAGTATTCATTGCACTCCGTGCACAAACATTTGGTGCCTCCTGTGAGGATTGAACTCACTAACTATAAAATGAGTACCGACGAGTCGCAAGACATTTCTCCAGATGGGAACGCTAAAGATCTGGTAAGACTGCAGGACGATATTCTCAAGCGCGTTCAAAACACGGTGAGAAACTATAAGAAGGACTCCGCAGACCGTCATACCAAAATTTACTTTGAGACCCGGTTGACAAGATTGGAAGAGTTAAAAATGAATTTCCACCAAAACCATAGGCGCTTGGTTCTAAATCCTCCTCCAACATCGAAGATGTATTTTTCCGAAGACATCGCAGATAAGTTTGAGGAGGAGTCTCTTCACGCGGTTTCCATAATTACAGAAGCCTATCAGGCCAAATTTCCTCCGGAAGCAGTAAACACAAAAATTAGTTTAACCACGACCGAACCAGCGCCAAATCAAGCAATTCGAAATGCCGCAAGATTACCAAAATTAATAATCCCATCGTTTTCTGGCAAATACACGGATTGGCCATCGTTTCACGATTCTTTCTTGCGATTAGTTCACACAAATTCGTCGTTAGCAGATATTGAAAAGTTTCACTATCTTAAGCAATCACTGCCTGACAATTTCGACAGTGACATTCGGGATATTCCACTCACATCTGACAAGTATCCGGAAGCCTGGAAGATTCTAGTAACCAGATATAACAATAGCCGCGTATTATTCACGCACTATATGAATTTATTATCATCACAATCCAGTATTCAAAAGGAAAATGCTTCTTCCATTAAGCACTTACTGGACACGTCACGGTCGTGCGTTAATGCCTTACAAAATTTAAAGGTTCATATTGACCAATGCAGTGAGATCGTGGTTCATTTTCTGGTCGCAAAGTTGCCACGTGAAACACATCAATTGTGGGAGCAAGAGTTGGGCAATTCCCTTAGTATCCCAACCTTCCTGCAATTCGCTAAATTTCTGGAAGTCCGATATAGAATACTTGAAGCCATAGAGTTCCAGCATAATAACAAGGCTCCAAGTCACGCTGACCCAATGAAGACAAGCACCTCGCTTCATTCCAAAGCTTTAAGTAAGGCTCTACATCGAGATCATAAAATCAACCACATGACGAATTCAAAAACCAATTTTGTAACAGAGTGCCCTGAATGTAGAGGAGCACATATTATACGGCGGTGTCCAGCATTCCTTGCGATGGATTCTTTTGAACGCAAATCTGTAGTGGACAGATCCAAGCTGTGCATAAACTGTTTGAGCGCAACACATACAGTTTCAGCATGTCTCAGCTCTAAAAATTGTCAACAATGTGGAAAACGTCACCACACTCTAATTCATTTTCAGCAGGACCAATCTTCGCAGCCGGTCAACTCGGCATCGTCGAGTAACCTTACAGCAAAGTCGAAATCATTTACACCGAGTTCATCAATATCAGCAAAGGGCAGCATGATTCATCATGTTGCTCCATCTCACGATCTGGCAATGCTAAATCATGCTCCAAATTTTACATCGAGGGCAGAAGTTTTATTGCCTACAGCATTAATAAATGTCATCACTTCTACGAAGCAGCCCTTCATCTTACGCGCATTGATCGACCAAGGCTCCACCGGAGCGCTTATTAGCGAAAGAGCGGTACAGTCGTTAAAATTAAACCGCATTTCAAGCATTTCATCAATCAGTTTGGCTAACGGCCAGCGCACATATGGTAATCACGTCACAAGCATTACTCTCCAGTCACTCACTGACGATCAGTACGAACTCAGTGTAGTCGCCACAATCGTGAAAACTGTTACCGCAAATTTACCATCCAGACATATCAAACATCATAGTTGGTTTCATGTCCATGGTCTGCAGCTTGCCGATCCGGAATTTTATCGTTCGTCAACCGTCGATCTGTTGTTAGGAGCAGATGTACTGGGAAAAATTCTAATGTCAGGTATACGAAGAGGAGGTCCTAATGAACCAGTAGCACAGCAAACCAGGCTAGGATGGGTCGTTTTCGGAGAGACTTTTGAAACTTCTATCGAACCTAAACTTGCGAGCTCCATCAACCATGCTCAGGTTTCTTTGCAACAGCTCGATACACTTGTGAAACAGTTTTATACACTGGAAAGTGTGCCGACCGAACGAAGATATACACCAGAGGATAAGTGGTGTGAGGAATTCTTCCAACACACCCACACCCGGCAACCTAACGGCAAGTATATTGTTCGATTACCTTTCAAATCAATATTTCACCCCAATTTCGTCTTAGGCAAGTCGAAGCAGATAGCTTTAAATAGATTCCACTCGTCTGAACGTAAACTTAGTCGAGACCTCAATCTACAAGAGCAATACTGTGCCGCCATACAAGAGTATTTCGATTTGCGACAAATCACTCCGGTAGAAACTATAGAGGAGCAGCATCGCCAATTCAATTGCGGTAAAACACCTAGCTACACATGCTGCACGCTACCTCACCACGCTGTCATTAAAGGCGATAGTCTTACAACTAAGTGTCGTGTAGTGTTTGACGCATCGGCGGGCACGTCCAGCGGACAATCTCTTAACGATTTACTCTGCAAAGGACCAACACTGCAAAATGATTTAGCTGCGATATTACTAAACTGGCGACTACACGAATTCGTTGTCACAGCAGACGTCGAGAAAATGTATCGGTGTATTGACATGCATCAGGAAGATTCCGAATACCAACGAATACTTTGGGGGAATCAGCTCGGCCAAATTCAAGAGTTTCGTCTAACCACTGTGACTTTTGGAACTACCTCCGCTCCCTTCACTGCTATCCGCGTAATCCACCAGTTAGCGGAGGATGAAGCTGAAAAGTATCCGCTGGCTCGTAATGTGCTCATGAAAGAGATGTACGTTGACGATATATTTATGGGAGGCGGTTGCATCGACCATGTCATGGATGTTCGTAATCAGACACAACACGCATTGAAGACGGCTGGTTTTAAGTTACACAAGTGGGCGGCAAATAATTCAACCTTATTGAAAGGCATTCCACTCGAACATCAATCTAGCGCAACTGCTCTTCAGGTAAACAACGATGAGCTGATTAAAACATTAGGCATGTATTGGCAGCCGTGCAACGATACATTTCATTATCAACTCAATTTCGACTTAACTTTGAAACGAATTACGAAGCGGTCGGTGCTGTCTACCATTGCAAAGTTATTCGATCCTTTAGGTCTCATTAATCCCGTCATAGTTGCTGCCAAGATTTTTTTGAAACACCTTTGGACGATCAATCTAGAGTGGGATACAGAATTATCTCCTGATTTATGTGACGAGTGGGGCCGTATCGTGACAGAGTTACCAGCAGTGAATAAAATTCAATTTCCTCGATGGCTTCAATTTTCACCCACCACAAACAAGCAGTTTGAAATCGATGCTTTTTGTGACGGCTCTACTAAAGCGTATGCATCAATAGTTTATCTGCGTGTCCAAACTGGACGCGAAGACTTTTGTACCAATATTATTGCCGCAAAGAGCAAGGTAACGCCGAAACCAACAATTTGTATTCCCCGAGGCGAATTGTGTGCAGCGGTGCTGAGCGTAAAACTGGTTAATTGGGTGTTGACACATCTTTCTCTACCTACTAAACCAATATCGGTATATTACTGGACAGATTCTGCAATCGTGCTCTGCTGGATTAGAGGTGATGTCAACCGTTGGCCTGTGTTTGTGGCAAATCGAATTGGCCTTATTCATGCGGACTCAAATGTCGATCAGTGGCATCACATTTCGACAAATGAAAACCCAGCTGATCATTCGTCACGAGGACTATCGGCGGCTGAATTAAGACATTGTGCATTATATTGGCATGGTCCGGCGTGGCTAAACAAGACGAAGGACTCGTGGCCATGTTCGGATTGGACTTTTTTAAATGAAACAGCTGCAGAACAAGCAGTAAACGTCATAGTGACGCAACAGGAAACCAAGTTTTTGCATCAGTTTTTTTCATTTTCGCACTTACGTCGCATAATGGCTTGGTTACTGAGGTTTAAACAAAACTGCATGGTTACCAAGGAACAACGTACCTCCGGTCCTCTCACGGTAGGAGAGCTCCACATCAGTCTTCAGAAACTTGTTCGCATGGTGCAAGCTGAATGTTTTGCGAAAGAAATACGAAGTTTGAAAAACGGTGAAGCAGTATCCTCCAAAAGTCAATTACTCAACTTGACTCCATTTATTGACAACGATGAAATTCTACGTGTAGGCGGTCGGTTGCAGCGATCCTTGCTATCCTATGACGAAAAGCATCCGATGATATTACCGAAGGTTCATCATTTTACAAACTTAGTCATTGAGAACAGTCATATTACCACTCTTCATGGAGGGATACAGCTCACATCAGCTTTCATTCGAAAAAGGTTTTGGATTTTGACTGCAACAAAGGTCATAAGATCCAAACTGAGAGGATGTGTTCGATGTTTCGGGCTAAGACCAAAAATTTGTCAACAATTGATGGGAAATTTACCCACAGCTAGGGTTACTCCATCTCAACGTCCCTTTCTATCAACGGGAATTGACTACACAGGTGCCATAGAGCTAAAGGCAGCCCGGTACAGAGGTTGCACAAAATACAAAGGCTATATCGCTATTTTCATTTGTCTAGCAACTAAGGCGATACATTTGGAGGCGGTTACGGGAATGACGACAGATCAATTCTTGTGTGCGTTGCATCGTTTTATTGGAAGGCGAGGTTTATGCCATGATATCTACAGTGACTGTGGGACAAATTTTATTTGTGCAGACAAAATACTAACAACCAATTCGTATAAATTTGTTGAATCAATGGAAAGGCATGTGATCCCTCAACTAGCAGAGCAAGGAATTCAGTGGCACTTCAATCCACCCCTTTCTCCAAATTTTGGTGGACTTTGGGAGGCTAACATAAAATCTGTCAAGCGTCATCTCAAAGGAACAATTTCTGACACATTAACGTATGAAGATTTAAGCACCGTGCTCGTCAGAATTGAGGCATGTTTAAATTCAAGACCACTATGCCCTCTTTCATCATGTCCCGATGATTTAAGCGCCCTCACTCCGGGACATTTTCTTATTGGCGAGGCACTCCTAGCCCCACCAGAGCCAGCACGTCCTGAGCGATCACTGCATCGCCAGTATTTATCAATGCATAGGATGAGTCAACATTTTTGGTCAAGATGGTCAAAGGAATGGTTGTCACATTTGCAGTCACGCCCCAAATGGTGTCGGAAGCAAGACAATTTAAAGACGAACGACCTGGTGCTCCTCAAGGATGATCGCCTACCTCCTCAACAATGGCTTTTAGGACGTATTACCGCGACCACTCCCGGCAAAGATGGGTGTGTTTGGGTAGTCACCGTGCGCACCCAAGATGGAAGCTACCAACGAAGTGTCTCAAAAATTTGTAGGCTACCGATAGACGAGGCTCGACAGATTCATCAGTAACGTATGCCTTAGTGGCATAGGGGGGCGGCATGTTTGTACACCAAACAAAATAGATTAACTTGAGAAATGCACTCTTCTGCCCACAGTGCAAAATAAAGCCACAACGCAAATTTAACTACTGCAGCATTGTTGTTGCGGTCGCTCCCTGCTGTGCGTTTTTTATAGCAGCATTTTTAGACTACGAGCAGATGAGCGGTTCTTTTGAGAAAAGATTACTTTGACACTGGTTTTTTTTTTGTTGTACACTTTTTCCTCTTTGTGAAATATTACCGTTTGTATGGCTCAGCCAAAGTAAATTTGTAACTTGCATGGCAGAGTGAATTAATAAAAGCAAGAGTGAACAGCAAACCTTTTTGCACTCCAGGAATTATATTTTACAATAAATATATAGTATTCATTGCACTCCGTGCACAAACACGGGGTCAGGCACAAATTGTCCGAGTACGATATCGAGATCCGTTATAAGCCAGGAGGGAAAAACTTAAATGCTGATGTATTAAGCAGAATTCCTCAGGAGACACCATATACAGTATGAGCCGTACAAACACGGTCAAAAACTAAAACACTGGAAAAGGAAGAGCATCACGGACTGCCCACGGGAATCGAAGTTGACAAGGACGAACAAAAAAATGAACCAGAGAACTCTGCGAAATTACTAACGGACCCTAAAGAAGTAGAAACGGTCATTAAAGACTTCCACAATTCACCATTAGGAGGACATCAAGGTGCAGTGAAAACATTTCTGAGAGTTCGCAAGCAATTTAGATGGCCAGGAATGCAGAGGCAAATTAAGGAATTCGTAAAAAATTGCCCGAAGTGCCAATCAAATAAAAGCTCAAAGTTAACAAAAATGCCCATGGTACTAACCGATACACCAATGCGGCCTTTCGATAAAGTCTTTATGGACATTGTGGGTATTTTACCAGAAACTGTATCCGGTAATAAATACATTCTCACATTTCAAGATGACTTTTCAAAGTTTATGGCATGTAGAGCCATCCCAGACGCAGAAGCAAGTACTGTGGCCAGAGCATTCTATGACGAGGTAATAACGCGGTACGGAATTCCACGTATTCTGGTAACAGATAACGGCACTAAGTTTACTTCGAAATTATTCACAGATACGTGTAAACTGTTAGGTATCAAAAAATTAACATAACGCCGTACCACCCACAGGCTAATGGCTCATTAGAGAGAAGCCATAGACCTCTGGCGGAGTATTTAAGAAATTTTGCGAGGAAAGACGGTTCGAATTGGGACAGGTGGTTAATTGCAGCTACCCCATATAACCCATATTGGAGCTACCCCACACCCCATATAACGACGAAGCAAACACCTTTCCGTACTTTATTCGGTTTTGATGTAGAGATGCCAACAAACCTGAAAAGAAAATGCAGTCCATTATATAACGCGGAAGACCCGAATAAAATTCTAAAATTTCAAATACAAAGGGCACACGAAATTGTTAGGAGAAATCAGGATATAGCTAAGCAGATAGCTAAGAAACAGTATGATAGTAGGTTAAATTTAGTAGAATTTAGGGTAGGAGATAATGTTTTGATTAAGAATCAGGCTAGGAAAAAAAGTTTTGTCCAATATGGATAGGTCCCTACAAGGTTAAGAAAGTAAAGAGTCCAATTACTACGTTTTTGGAGATTAAGGGAAAAGACAAACCCCTTTCACAATAATCTCCTTAAATTGTATAACAACGGGCATAGAGTGTAGGAATGTATTAAGTACTAGAGATTAGGACAGTAGAAGGTAATTTGTATATAACTGTAGTATAAATCTATTTGTAATGAAAATAATCAGTGTTAGTTGTAAGTGTAACAAGTCTCCGTTTGTTTTGTTTCTTTGTAGGGCAAGTAATTTAAATGGTGAGAATGGACATACTAATATTGCTGGTTTTGTGGGCAATACGCGCAGGATCCACCGAGACGCCTTCTGTGTCGATAAAAAGGATTTCGTCAACACCAATTTTTTTTGAAAAATTAGGGGAGTGCTTGTTTTACGAGGACGAGTGGACCGTAATAACAAACATTAGATTGTTTAACTTTACGGAATTGGTGGAAAATATACACAGGTACTCGGAGAAAATTGAAAAAACTTGTGGAGAGCTAGACAAAAAACTTGTAATGTTAGATTTCAAGGAATTGTGCGCTGCGTTTACGGGTCCAACACAATCAATATTGGAGAGGCTGCGAAGTAACGAAAAAATAATAAATCCCACCTTGAGGAGAAGGGAAAAACGCGCATTAGATTTCGTAGGAGAAGCCTTGAATTGGACGTTTGGAACCATGGACCACAAAGATTCGGAATCTATAAACTTACACTTGAAAGAATTAGACAATCAGCAGAGTAGAAACTTGGTACTACTAAATAATCAAGTCACACTAATCAAAAACAATTATGAAGAGTTAGCAATACCTTTACAAATGTCAATTGAAAGAATAAACAAAATGCAAAGCGACCTTACAGAAACCGTGTCTAAACAAAACCAAGTGACCGACCTAATTGAAGAAAAACTGAAGAACATACGGCTAACTATGCATATGATGCAAGTACCATCTGCAATCGAGATTGGATTAATGGAAATACAAGGACAACAAGCTTTGGAGCTATCAGTCATCGATGATCTTCGAAAAGGAGTGCTACACCCGGCAATCTTATATGAAGATGATTTGATGACTGCTGCAAAATCTCTAAATCTAAAAGACAAGGCAAAATGGTTTATGGAAAACAGTTTTGACGTTCATGAAGTCGCGACAGCGAAATCATTTAGAGAGGAGAATAAAAGGTTCATCATTTAGAGAGGAGGCAAAGGTTACATACGATTACATTGCAGAATGCGGGAATGACTGGAAGTTCGAAGGTTTAACATAGGAAGAAATTATTAAATGCAAATACGTGTTAGATAATAGCCGGGAGAATAACGGAAATGAAATTAAAATTTTCAGAAAATCCAACAAAATTATACCAGGGCCGCACAAGATCTGTGAAATTAATTTAATAAAACAAAATTATTTAGACAGTGAAATATGTAAACAGGTTGCGGTGCCATCTAGTCAAGGCCTGATAATTAAAATGAGCGTACCCAATGTTTGGTTATTCACATTTCGAGATACAATGCACTTTAATTTAATGTGCGGAAACTACTCGGAGGAATTAAATTTGGCAGGCGTCGGACAAATCAGGGTAAATAAAAATTGTGATCTCAGTCGTGAAGGAGTAATGTTACGATACGACAAAAACGAAACTTACAACCTAGACACCAAATTTAAAACGTTCGATTACGAAAGGCTTATGAAAGTATTGCAGGAAAATTTAACTCTAATAATTGGGGAATTGGAAACCGACATCACAGCAAGTCAACCAAAGCCTATAACAGTAGTGAAAGAATTAGACTACAAGCAGAGTTTGACAAATGGGGGGAAAGAGATAACGCACCTACAAAACGAAATACAAAAGGAGCGTGCATTGAGGACACTACATAATCGGCAGAATATAATAGAGATTACAAGCATATCCTCACTAGCGGGGGTAACAACGCTGGCAATACTATACATATTATTCCGAGTCATAATATCTGTGCAGCGTAAACGAAATAAGGCAAGAAATCAACAACCCCAATTGGAATTGATAGAGGCTCAGCGTCGACACATTTCAGCACCAATAATCTCCCTTCCTTCGATTACGACAATTCCAACTGTACCTTCCGTACCACCGCCACCAATTCCACAAACACAGCACCGATCTAGAAAATCAACAAAACCCCATTCTACAACAATACATGAGTACGAGGTTCCCAAGGAAAGAACTCGAACCTCGTATCTCTAAGCTTCACACGAGTCAACGCTAAGAAAGGTGCGAAACCAACGAGCAGAATCCAACGCTGAGCGCCCAATCAAACCCAACGCCTAAAGCCAGATGTAAGCTAAGCAGCTGAAGCATCCCATTAAAGAATATATTAAAAAAAAGTTTTTGTAACAAAGGATATATATATATATATATATATATATATATATATATATATATATATATATATATATATATATATATATATATATATATATATATATATATATATATATATATATATATCCTTTGTTACAAAAACATTTTTTTTAATATATTCTTTAATGGGATGCTTCAGCTGCTTAGCTTACATCTGGCTTTAGGCGTTGGGTTTGATTGGGCGCTCAGCGTTGGATTCTGCTCGTTGGTTTCGCACCTTTCTTAGCGTTGACTCGTGTGAAGCTTAGAGATACGAGGTTCGAGTTCTTTCCTTGGGAACCTCGTACTCATGTATTGTTGTAGAATGGGGTTTTGTTGATTTTCTAGATCGGTGCTGTGTTTGTGGAATTGGTGGCGGTGGTATATATATATATATATATATATATATATATATATATATATATATATATACGTAAAATGAATACCACATGTATGTAACGCCATCATTTGAGAACGGCCGGACCGATTTGACTGATTATTATTATTTTGTTGTTTCTAATTGTCAGAACAAGGTTCGTATGAAAGGAATATATATATATATATATATATATATATATATATATATATATATATATATATATATATATATATATATATATATATATATATATATATATATATATATATATATATATATATATATATATATATATATATATATATATATATATATATATATATATATATATATATATATATATATATATATACGTAAAATGAATACCACATGTATGTAACGCCATCATTTGAGAACGGCCGGACCGATTTGACTGATTATTATTATTTTGTTGTGTTTCTAATTGTCAGAACAAGGTTCGTATGAAAGGAAATTTTGAGGAAATCGATGAAAAAACTTCATTAAAAATTATGAGAAAAAAAATCATCTGAAACCCAGATATCGGAAACTCATATGATAAAACCTCATAGTGTTATAATTTATTTTTATTGTATAATTCTAAAATTTAAAAAAATTTTTTAATTTTTCAACACAAAAAGAAAAATTTTTTTCGCCTATTCCAACACCTGCAGGCAAGGGAACAATGCCGGGATCTCGGGGTCATCTCGACGAAGAACGCGGAGGAGGTCCAGAATGAGCCACAATTTCCTGATGGTGGTATGCTCATTGAAGTCCCCCTGGAGACCTCGTATAACAATAACCAGGGGCTCCAAATCCCATCGCCTGGCTGCAACGTCCTCCAGCAGGGCAGTCATGTAGAATCCCAGCGGTAGCCGATACTGTTTCACCGGATAAGGCAGTTTAAACATTTTTAAAAAAATTTCAACTACGGACAAATTCGCGGAGCACTTGAAGTTAAATAATTATTGACAGAGAGAACCGCGCGAATTTATACTACATTTGCACAGGGCAAACTTCGATTTTCCCTGAGTATGCAAAACGCTAATGTAGTATGAAGGTTTTAAAATTGCAATTTCAGCAGGGGAAACTAACTAAAAAATAAATTAAAATTAAGCGAAATAATCAATATTCGCGAAAACATCCGCAGGAAATGCAAAACAGCTGACATTATTAAATGCACACACCCTACATTGGATGCGTCTGAACACTGTGTATACGCATTCAGGTCAATGGGTGAATAGGGAGAATAGATGAGGTTAATATCTGAATACATATTCAAAAGGAGCAAATTACATTACACAATACATATTACACAGTACATTACTTAAAGACTCAAACCAATATGTAAGACATATTGGATGCGATGCGAAAGTAATCCAGTTCCATTTTAGATTATTTCAGTCATTTTACTCTATATGTATTAGATATTTTCTAGCTAATTTAGGATAGTCGAATTCAACTTTAGTTTATTCGCTGGAAATTGGTCCGAGAAGAAGGCAATCCTCACCACTACAAAGGATATAACATTGGAAAAGATGGCCTAAAATGTCCAACGTTTCGTAAATCTTACTTACGAACTAACCCTAAAAGTTGAAAAAAAAACTATAAAAACAAAGAAAATATACACAAAAAAAAACACAAACAAAAAAAAAACAAAAACGAAAAAAAGGAGTTGTAAGAATTAATATTTAAATAAGAACAAATTTTATTTCTAAAAAAAATACAGAAAGAGAAATGAAAATGTAGAATAGAATAAGAGAAAAAAAAATAAATATAAAATATAAACAAGTAAAAGTGTTGTCTTCGGCCTGGCCGAAATCTAAATACCCTACACCCGAGTAACTGAAAAAATTATAATTTCGCCACTTAACACTTTTTGTATAAGTAGGCGGACCACGCCCATTTCGGGAAAATGTTTTTGTAATGTCTCTAGATACTGGTAGATATAATTACGTATCAATATTTTGAACCGTTTATGGGATATTGACAACTTTTATATAAGTGGGCGGACCACGCCCATTTGTATATAGATTGGTAATACGTGTAGATACTTCGTGGTAACATTTCGTACTAATATCTTATACCGTTTACAAGATATTGATAACTTTTGTATGAGTGGGCGTGGCACGCCCATTTTGGTAAGCTTATTGGTAATGCTTCCCTATATATCCTGTAGAAATTACATGTCCATATCTTATACCGTTCATTAGATATTGCCAACTTTGTTATCAGTGGGCGTGGCACTCCCATGTTTTTCAAACAGTTTAGTAATGACGCTACATGTTCCGGAATTATACCTTAATATCTCACACGGTTTATGAAATATTCAGATTTTAACATTTTTTTAAACGAGGTGCCTTTACATTCCGTGCTTCAACCCACCTTCAGGGCATTGTACTTAGCAGTTAAAATTAAGATTGCAAAGAAAATCGAAACCTAAGAAAAAAAAAAACAAACATGAGCAAGATTTGTTTCAAGCCATTTTTAGGGCATTGGACTCCGCAAGCACATTATGGTTGCGACGCGTTTAATTGCGAACGTTTAATAACGAAAAAAGTAAAAATTAAAAAGGGAAAGAAGAGAAAAAAAATCGTTTCAGCAAGCAAGAAAATTTGCTTATTAAAACGAAGCTAAAATGAGTAAAAGAAGAAGAAAACTATTAATAAATTGAAAAATAATGTACTATGTTATGTATTAGAATATGGTATTTTCAAGGAGAAATTAATTAGTAGTTACTTTAATTAGTTATATTTAATAAAATGTCAGCTCCAGGAGCAAGAGCGTTTAATGTTCATGTTATTGTTTTCTTCAATGTTCTCTTCTTATTAATAAGTTTGATACTGCTGTACATATAGATTATGTTGTTTAGATTATGCATTATAGTCTTTAATTGTTGTCCACAACTGTAATTTCAATTTTTGTAAACTTATAGTTTTGCTAAAAAAAAGGCTAAATAAATTTCAATTCAATTCAATTCAATTATATTTAATGAAATTACTAAAATTAAATAAATTGTTTAGTAAAAGTAAATTAAAAATGTAATTATAATTCAATATTATATACTCGCTAATATACCATTATACAATAGAGTGTAAACAGTGAAAATATACTGTTTGTATAATATAGTAATTTGTATTCAATAGATATAGTTAAGCCAACAACACCCATAAAAACATCGAGCAAGCAGCAACAACAACGGCGACAAAAACCCCAAAGCTTGCATGTCCCTGCTATGCTACCGACTTGATCCAGGAATGTCATTCGCGTCTTTTGCGGAAACTCAAAAAATTTGAATGCCGCTGTGTACCAATCAATTTGAGAGACAATGAACACACCACACCTGAAGTTTATCTCGGGACAAAAGGTCATCTTTGACACCGAACCAGGCTGCAGTCCCACAGCTACGAATATTACACAATATTACATTATATCCCTTCCGAGCTTGATTCTGCTCAATTGCACTTTTGCAAACAAATTCCGTCCAAACAGTCGTTACAGAAGGCTAATTGATCGCACATGACGAATCTAATTAGTTAATTGGAAAGGACGCAATGGAAAGGACGCAATGAAAATAGCAATGAAGTTGGCTGCAGTTTAATTTCTCTGATTGGAATGCAGTTTAGAGTACGAACCGATGGTTGTGGTGCACGGGATACTTTCGTGGTCAGAGTTCATGGTGCTGTTGGTTCGCTAAGTGTAACAGGATCATCCAGGAACCAATGTCTACAACTGCGATAAGCACAGCGGTTGGTACAGCCTAGATAGTGCATGGAAACAAGTCCAGGAGCTGCATGACTACATATACAACAACCACAACACACGTGAACAACGAGGATACACTAAGGTAGAACTTAAGGTAGAGTTAAGTTAGATAATATTAGAGAATTAAAATAAACCACACCTGTATAACTATGTACAGAAAACATTAATATCGCTTCACGATATTAATTTTTTCTTTCCCTAAGGGTGGAGGGATGTTGTGGGACAATCTGCACACCCTAAAGCCAGCGCAAGTATTTTGATTAATACGGTACTTTGCCCGTTTACGCTGCATACTTCCAACTTGGAGGCTTGCAGTTATTTTTTGGAAGGCATACTTTTAGGTCAAACTGTGGTCGCTCCTTGATCACAGTTCAATAAATTTAAAGTTGAATTTAAATTGCGCAAGAGTATTTTTTCTCCAAAATAGCAAGTCCCGGAACTTGGATTCCGCAAGCGAGACATTAAAGTTTGAGTTGCGAAACTCCCACTTGCCCAACAGCCAATAATTTCTAGCAGAATTCCAATTCTGCAAGAAAGGCATATTGCACAATGGGACAAAGTGCAGCGATTGACCACTTAGCTGGCTCAACCGAGCTGGCTAGTAATTTGTTTTAACTTTAAGAAAAGTCTGATTTGGAATTGAATAAAGAGCGGATGTGGTGTCCGCATTAGAATTTGAAAAGGTAGTGTTTGCTTTGCCGCGGGTATCCTTCAGCCGAAGGATACCACAACATTCTTTAAGTGTAATTTCATATCTCGTGGGTGTCCTTCAGCGGAAGGATACCACAACACCTGGACGACATCATTAATAGGAAAAACGCTGTAGCAATACATGAACAATTTGCAGGAAATATTTGGACATTTAAGAGCGGCTAATTTAAAAATCAACAACGATAAGTGTGAGTTTTTCCAGCAAGATTTGAAATATCTAGGTCACGTCGTCAGCCGCAGAGGAATTCACACAGATCCAGACAAGGTAGCGGCTATTCAGGAACTGGCGGATTCCTCGGAATAGCATCCTGGTACCAGCGGTTCGTACCGGACTTTGCCAAATTGGTAGTTCACGCTGCAGACTGACGCGAGCAACCACGGGTTAGGAGCTGTTCTCACGCAAGAAACCGATGAGGGAGAGAAGGCCATCGCCTACGCCAGCCGGCATTGAAACAAGGCCGAAATTAACTACTCGGCGACAGAGAAGGAGTGCCTCGCGAACGTTTGGGGAATCAGGAAAGTGCGACCGTACTTAGAAGGCTACAAGTTCTGCGTCGTCACAGACCACCTCTCACTGAAGTGGTTAAACTCGTTGGAAAATCCTTCAGGGCGTATAGCAAGATGGGCGATCGAGTTACAACAGTACATGTAAGACGTGAAATACCGCAAGGGCAATTCGAACGTCGTCGCAGACGCAGTTTCCAGACAGCCAGTAGAAAAACTGAGCACGGTTACGACTAACGGAGAAAAGTGCAACTGGATAGAAACCAAGATGGCAGAAATTAAGAGGAATCCAGAGAAGTTTGCCGATTATACCATGGAAAATGGTCAACTGTATCGACATATCCCACGGCAGTTAAACGTCGACGACGCGCCGCATGGAAGCTCTGTGTTCCGAGGTATCTTCGTGCTAGAGTCCTTAAGGAAAACCACAATGACCCCAGCGATGGACATTCAGGCATTAGAAAAACCGTCACCAAGATATCCAACAGGTACTACTAGCGAGGCATGTTCAGGGACATAAGGAAACACGTGCGCTTCTGTGAGTCATGTCAGAGATATAAACCATTGCAGAGCAAAACCACCGGGAAAATGCTGACACAGTTACCAGAGGAGCCTTGGTCAGTCGTCTGTGCCGACTTCATTGGACCATTACCCCGAAGCAAGCACGGCAACACGATGATTCTAGTTTTCTTTGACAAATTTTCCAAGTGAACCGAAATCGTACCACTGAAATAAGCAACCGCGGACAGTGTAAAGAAGTCGTTTCGAGAAAGGATTCTAGCGAGGTATTGAATTCCAAAAGTTCTCGTCACGGACAACGGCGTTCAATTCAACAGTAGGCCACTGCAGCGATTTCTTCAAGATTTAGGAATCGTACAACTTATACCCCCCAGGAGAACCCAACAGAAATAGCTAACCGAAACGTGAAAAGAATTCTTGCACAAGTGGCCGACAATAGGCAAATCCATTGGGATGAGTTGATCCCAGAAATTTCTTTGGCAGGTTTCAGTCCCGCTTTCCTCACACAGGGACGGGAACTGCGGCTTCCAGGATCGCTTTTCGATGAGGATACCATCGGTACAGGGTAGCACCACAGAATTCCGAACACAAGGGTAACTGGCTGCAGGAGATCTTCAACATCGTGAGGAGGAACATCGAACGAGCGTCTAAGGACCAAGCCCGACACTATGACCTTCGGCGAAGACAATGGAACCCGGCAGTAGGGACGTGGGTATTATTAAAAAGCCATCCCCTATCGAAAACAGTGGACAAGTTCACCGCCAAGCTGGCTCCAAAATACGATGGGCCGTACTAGATCCAGAGATACACATCACTAGTTATCGTCGAGCTCAACTCCCAGGGAAATACGAAAACTCGCACGGCTCACATTGGGGAGCTCAAAGAATACCACCATACAGCCGAAGTAATGAGCTGACCCCCAGACGGATCACTGTCCTGCTACCCGAAGGAAAGGGGGAGAGTAAGAAAAAATAAATTTGTTCTTACAACTCCAGGTGTAGAACATGGCCTGCATCCCAACCGAGCCCGTTTCTAGTAAACGGAAAGTGAAAACGCAGTGACCTGGGTTGTGCAGACCCAACTTCAGGTGGAATTAATTCTGTCAACAAGAAAGAAAAAAGAAACGTAGCAAAGGCTGGAAATATTCAAGGCTAACAACAATAAAAACAACTACATTAGCTCGTTTGCCAACAGAGAAAAAAAACAACACCGAGACAGACCGAGACGCGAAACCAACAAGCAAAAATTAAAGCAGAGCCTTGTGAAATTAATAATAAAATCAGGTGGAATACTGTTTACAACAACTACAACAAAGACCGAGACGCGTAACCAGAACGCAAAAAATTAAATTAGAGCCTGGAAATTAGATTCTAGCCGCAAAATCGCAAGGAATATATCTAGAAATAAGCACAACAACAACAAGTACGTTGAGTGCCGCTATGCACATAAGAAAATTCCGGAATGTGCACAAGAACAACGACTGCAGCGGAGTTGTTTTGATCGGTGTATAAAAGGGCCCACCGCGCTGAATTCGCTGTCTTTTGGAATCTTGTGCACCAAGTGGTAAGTCGTCCAACCTTAAACCTTTAGTACCTCATAGTGGCTGAGTGCTTTTAAGCGGACGCCAATCTCTAGTACCTCGTCGTGGCCGAGTGCTTTTAAGCCGACGCCAATCCCGAATCCAAGTAAATTGTAGTACCTCGTTGTGGCTGAGTGCTTGTAAGCGAACGCCAACCCCGAATCCAAGTAAATTCTAGTACCACGTCGTGGCTGAGTGCTTTTAAGCGGACGCCAATTCGGAATCCAAGTAAATTTTAGTACCTCGTCGTGGCCGAGTGCTTTTAAGCGGACGCCAATCCCGAATCCAAGTAAATTTTAGTACCTCGTCGTGGAAGAGTGCTTTTAAGCGGACGCCAACCCAAATCCAAGGGACGCAAGCCCGAAATCCAACACTTTTTAATAAACAAACAATAGTGCGATACTTAATAACTTAATACTTAATAACAAATAAATAAAACTTGATGAAATTGTAACAAATAAATTGACAATCTAACGCAATGCAGAGAAACATGCGAGGGGCTTGTTTATGCTCTCCACAGTAAGGCTCAGCATTTCGTTGGTTTTCACTCTTCCTTCTTCTTCCTGGTCGCGTTAGGTGTGGCACCGTGGGCTGAAGCGCGGCAAGATAAAGGCATAACACTTGTCTTGTCGCGTTTTGCTTTGCTTGCGACGTACGCGTGGCCACTTGTACGGCTGACCTTGCACTTCGCCACAGTGGGCGGCGATGACAAAATTCCGCATAGACTCCACTAATGTACGTGGCTTGAGGGCGAATTTCTTCGCGGTCTATGCGCATATTTGTACTCACCAACCGCATATAATGGCACTAGGTGAGACCCAGGTGTCTGAGGGTGCAGATCCACTGGACTTTCACATGCCCGGGTACCATTTACTGCCATTGTTTTTACCACACAGAGGCCTCGCCTTATACATTCGCAGTGGTGTTGCGTACCAATGTCAGCAACACCTTTGCACGTCGGATGCCGAATTTAGCTCCATGTGGGTTAAGTTCAAAATCCAGTCGCACATCCAACACTTCTGCTTCATTTATAGAAGCCCGGGTCTAGGGAGGCTGCCAACCTTTGATAAATTGGACAGTCTCTCTGATTCGATTTCTAAAATTCTGGAATCGTATCCGAACAGTGAAATTGTTGTTGCTGGTGATTTCAATGTTCATAATTCCAATTGGCTACGTCATTCGAGTCACACAACACCTGAGGGTTTGTATGTTGAGTTGTTTGCTGAGTCTAATAATTTGACTCAATTAGTGAAGGAACCAACGTATGCTTCAACAAGCAAGTATGATGTGAATGTTCTTGGTAATTCGGACCACGCTACAATTTCTGCTACCTTCCCATATTCCAGTCTAAAAAAAAGGTGAGTCTACGAATCCTGCAAATTACCGGCCCATAGCAATCTGCTCAGTGCTCTCCAAAGTCATGGAGAGCACTGTAAATTTTAACTTGATAAGGTATCTAGAGAGCAACGAGTTGATCAGCGATCGCCAGTACGGCTTCCGTGCTCACCGTTCCACCGGCGATCTGATGGCGTTTCTCGCTGAGCGGTGGAGCAGTTGCATTCACCGTTTCGGTGAGAGCAAGGTTGTTGCTCTGGATATCTCCAAGGCATTTGACCGGGTGTGGCATAAAGCACTCGTGTCTAAACTGGCTGCTTATGGTGTCGGTAATACTTTCACTCAGTGGATATCGAGTTTCCTCAGCGGCCGTTCAATTCGGGTTGTAATAGACGGCTTTGCTTCCGAAGAGCACTCCATTAATGCTGGAGTTCCGCAGGGTTCGGTCCTGGCTCCGGCACTTTTTCTTATTTTCATCAATGACCTTCTGTCATTGACATCAAACCCCGTCTACTCGTTTGCTGATGACAGCAGCATTTGTCATTCATATTCATTCTCCAGGCGTACTTCCATTCTGGAGATCACTAGAAGACGCAGAATTATGAATGACACACTCCAATCCGACCTCAACAAAATACAGGAGTGGGGTCGTGCGAATCGGGTCGACTTTAATGCGCGGAAGACCCAATGCTGTTTGTTAACCCACAAGCGTTTGGCGTTTGAAAACTTCCCACCTCTAAATATGGTGGTGTGGATATTAATGAGTGGGAGGCTCTTGATCTTCTGGGCATGTCAATCCAATGCGATCTTCGCTGGAATGATCACATCTTTGACGTGTCGAAAGAAGCAGCCAAGTGCTTAGGCTTTCTTAAGCGGTGTAAGAAATACTTCACTCCAACCGATCTTCGTTGTATCTACACCACTTATATCCGTCCGAAAATGGAGTACAATTCGCATATATGGTCGGGAGCTTCGCGGGCATATCTTCAGCTTCTCGACCGTGTCCAATGTCGTGCGTTAAAACTTATAGGGGACAGTAGGGTATCCAGCTCTATTGAAACCTTGGAGCGTCGTCGAGATGTAGGGTGTGTATCATTATTTTACCGCTACTTTCATGGTTAATGTTCCTCTGAAGTAGCCGGCCTGATTCCTCCGGTTCAGGTATTTAGCAGAACTACTCGGCTTTCCAGAGGGGTGCACCCCTTTTATGTCGCGATTCCGTTCCAACGAACCACGCATTACCGTGAGAGTTCGTTTTTCGGTCGCGTCATTAGATTGTGGAATAGTCTCCCTGCGCATGTCTTCCCACCCACTTACAGCGTCGAAACCTTTAAGCGAGGTGTAAACCGTCACTACTCCCTCTTTCCCTCTTTCCGCTAATCTGTCATTCCTTCGGAACCATCAAATGCTTTGCATGGATAAGGGGCATCCCCTGAGCTTGGTTTCATCTGCCATAAAAAAAATAAAAAAAAAAGTAAATTCAAGTACATCGTCGTGGCTGAGTGCTTTTAAGCGAACGCCAATCCTGAATACAAGTAAATTCTAGTACCTCGTAGTGGCTGACGCCGACAATCATAAAACTTCGTATTCTAGAACTCTCAGTGTCTATATAGATTTTGTAGTTATACGGACTGAGTGCTATTCAGCGGACGTCAGAATTAAACGAATAAGTTTTAAGAAATACTTTTAGTTCGCCTACTTAGTATATAACAATAGCGATAAGAGACCGAAACCGAAAGCGTTTAAGGGTTCGGTACGGGACTCTGGCGAGACTGAGTATACCCCGGCGAGTAATTTTCGTTACAAAGTGAATATAAATTTAGTGAAATACAAATTAGATCGTGGGTACGAAAAGCGGATGCAGAGAGCTGATCATTAAATGCAGCACTGAATTAAATTTAGATCGGAGATTAAAAAATATCGAGCAGAGAGGACGCACAATTCGGTTTGAAATGAGTAGGAAATGATTGGTTAACTATTTTAAAATTAAAGACTTTATTATTAAACACAGTTATTTCGACAAAATCCTTATTTCTACCGTCTGAAATATTAATATCAAAATCTCCACATATACGAGGGTTGCTACTTAAGCTTTAAGATAGACAAATAAAAAGAAATATTTATAATCGGAAATGGCTTTATTGTGTTTCAAAATATTCTCAATGAAGATCAATACACTTTTTCATGCGTTTGAACCAATTTTCGAAGCACGTCCACTCCGATTGACGTACCTTCAAAACATGTGATCTTAACGCATCAACCGCTTCTTCAAGCGACTAGAAACGTTGACCTCGCAAGTATTTTTGATCTACGACAATAAGAACATATAATTGTGTGCCGAATCAGGACTGTACGGCGGATGACCCATCAATTCTATGTTTTGAATGCTCAAAAATGTTTTTGTTTGAGCTGATGTGTGAGAGATTGCATTGTCGTTGTGGAGAATGATTCGTCCTCTGCGATTGGTTTCCCTGATTTTTTTAAACATTTCTGGCAAACAAATGTTGGTGTACCATTCAGAATTGAACGTTCTACGTTGTTCCAATGGAACGGTGGCGACATGTCCAGTTATTTCAAAAGAGCAGGCGACCATTTGCTTCGAAGTGCTTCGTGCGCGTACAACTTTTGTTGGATTTGGTTCGTCGTGAAAGACCTATACAGTCGATTGTTGTTTAGTTATGAGTTCATATGCATAGATCGATGATTTGTCGCCTGTCACGATCTTATCCACGTCTTTTGAAGTATCGCATTGAATATTTTTAGCATTTCTTTCGACAAATCGACGCGAGCCTTTTTTTGAGAGATTGTCTAATAATGACATCCAACGCGAACAAATCCTTCTTTCGGCCAAATGTTAATGTAATATTGAATATATGCTAGTGGAACTAATGCCCAAGTATGCCTCAATCTCGCGGTATGTCACATGATGACTTTGCAATGTAAGTTCACACACAGCATCGATGTTTTGTGGCACAAAAGCCGATTTTGAACGACTTCCACGAAATTCGACCTATAGCGAAAAAAACCAGCGAAACACGGTGGCTCGAGATGGTGCTTCATTGCCAAGAGTCGAAGCGAGTTGATCGGCACTGCTGTTGGTTTAAACCGCGCCGGAAGTCAAAGAAAATCATCGCACGAAAATATTCACGATACAATTCAATTTTTTAACCAAGATCAATGTTTCAAGTATCTGTAAACAACACAAATAGCATTCGTATGGCAACACGTTCTGAGTGTCAAACTGTAACGAAGTTTCTTGCCGGGGTATACTCAGTCTCGCCAGAGTCTCGTACCGAACACTTAAATAAAAGGCTTTCGGTTTTCTTTTGACAGTTTTCGACTATTTATTCACCGTTATTCAAAGTTTTATTTTTCGTTCTTTTATTGCTATACATTAACTTTACGAACTAACAGTATTTCTTAAAACCAGTTCCTTTAATTCTAACGTCCGCTGAATAGCACTCAGTCCGCAAAAATACAAAATCTATATGCACACAGAGTTCTAGAATACGAGGTTTTATGATTGTCGGCGTCAGCCACTACGAGGTAATAGAATTTACTTTGATTCAGGATTGGCGTCCGCTTAAAAGCACTCGGCCACGACGAGGTACTAAAATTTACTTGGATTCGGGATTGGCGTCCGCTTAAAAGCACTCAGCCAGGACGAGGTACTAAGATTTACTTGGAATTAGGATTGGCGTCCGCTTAAGAGCACTCAGCCAGGACGAGGTACTAAGATTTACTTGGAATTGGGATTGGCGTCCGCTTAAGAGCACTCAGCCAGGACGAGGTACTAAAATTTACTTGGAATTGGGATTGGCGTCCGCTTAAGAGCACTCAGCCAGGACGAGGTACTAAAATTTACTTGGAATTGGGATTGGCGTCCGCTTAAGAGCACTCAGCCACTACGAGGTACTAGAGGTTCAAGGTTTGACGACTTACCACTTGGAGCACGAGATTCCAAAAGTGAGTGAATTCAGAGCGGTGGGACCTTTTATACACCGATCAAAACAACTCCGCTGCAGTCGTTGTTCTTGTGCACATTCCGGAATTTTCTAATGTGCATAGCGGCACACAACGTACTTGTTGTTGTTGTGCTTATTTCTAGAAATATTTCTTGTGGCTTTGTTGGTAGCTTCCCACGCTCTAATTTAATTGTGCTTGCTGGTTTCGCGTCTCAGTCTTTGTTGTAGTTGTTGTAAACAGTATTCCACCTGATTTTATTAGTAATTTCCCAAGGTTCTGCATTAATTTTTGCTTGCTGGTTTCGCGTCTCGGTCTGTGTTGTAATTGTTGTAAAAAGTATGTGGTTCATCTATTCTGTGTGAATGTTGTTTTTTTTCCCTTTGTTGGCAAGCGAGTTAATGTGGTTGTTGTTGTTATTGTTAGCTTTGCATATTTTCGCCTTTGCTACGTTGCCTTTTTTTCTTTTTATCGTTGTTGATAGAATTAATTCCACCTGAAGTTGGGTCCGCACAACCCAGGTCACCGCGTTTTCAGTTTACGTTTACTAAAAACGGGCTCGGTTGGGATGCAGGTCAGGTTCTACACCTGGAAAAAAATATTTTTTCTTACACTCCCCCCCCCCCCCTTCTTTCGGGTAGCAGGACAGTGATCCGTCTGGGGGTCAGTTCTGTACTTCGGTCGCATGGTGGTATTCTTTGAGCTCCCAATGTGAGCCGTGCGAGTTTTCGTATTTCCCTGGGAGTTGAGCTCGACGGTAACTAGTGATGTGTATCTCTGGATCTGGTATGGCCCGTCGTATTTTGGAGCCAGCTTGGCGGTAAACTGGTCCACTGCTTTCGATAGGGGATGGATTCTCAATAATACCCACGTTCCTACTGCCGGGTTCCATTGTCTTCGCCGAAGGTTATAGTGTCGGGCTTGGTCCTTGGATGCTCGTTCGATGTTCCTCCTCACGATGTTGAAGATCTCCTGCAGCCGGTTACCCTTGTGTTCGGGACTCTGTGGTGCTGACCCTGTACCTATGGTAACCTCATCGAAAAGCGATCCTGGAAGCCGCAGTTCTCGTCCCTGTGTGAGGAAAGCGGGGCTGAAACCTGTCGTCTCCGATGCCATGCTGTTGATTGTCAAAGAAATTTCTGGGATCAACTCATCCCATTGGGTTTGCCTATTATCGGCCACTTGTGCAAGAATTCTTTTCACGTTTCGGTTGGCTCTTTCTGTTGGGTTCTCCTGGGGGGTATAAGGTGCTGTAAACTGTTGCCGGAACCCTAAATCTTGGAGAAATCGCTGCAGTGTCCTACTGTTGAATTGAACGCCGTTGTCCGTGACGAGAACTTTTGGAACTCCATACTAGAATCCGCTAGAATCCTTTCTCCAAAAGCCTTCTTCACACTGTCTGCGGTTGCTTGTCTCAGTGGTACGATTTCGGTCCACTTGGAGAATTTGTCAAAGAAAACTAGAAGCATCGTGTTGCCGTGCTTGCTTCGAGGTAATGTAATTTAAAGGTAATGCTTGCTTCCAATGAAGTCGGCACAGACGATTGACCAAGGCTCCTCTGGTAACTGTGTCAGTATTTTCCCGGCGGCTTTGCTCTGCAATGGTTTATATCCCTGAACATGCCTGGCCAGTAGTATCTGTTGGCTATCCTGGTGGCGGTTTTTTTAATGCTTGAATGTCCAGCGCTGGGGTCATAATGGTTTACCTTAAGGACTCGGGCACGAAGATACCTCGGAACACAGAGCTTCCATGCGGCGCAATCCTCGTCGTTTACCTGCCCTGGGATATGTCGATATAGTTGACCGTTTTCCATAGTATAATCGGCAAACCTCTCTGGATTCCTCTTAATTTCTGCCATCTTTGTTTCTATCCAGTTGCACTTTTCTCCGTTAGTCGTAACCGTGCTCAGTTTTTCCACTGGCTGTCTGGAAAGTGCGTCTGCGACCACGTTCCAATTGACCTTGCGGTATTTCACGTCGAACATGTATTGCTGTAACTCGAGCGACCATCTTGCTATACGCCCTGAAGGATTTTCCAACGAGTTCAACCACTTCAGTGAGAGGTGGTCTGTGACGGCGCAGAACTTGTAGCCTTCTAAGTACGGTCGCATTTTCTTGACTCCCCAAACGATCGCGAGGCACTCCTTCTCTGTCGCTGAGTAGTTAATTTCGGCCTTGTTTAAATGCCGGCTTGCGTAGGCGATGGCCTTCTCTCCCTCATCGGTTTCTTGCGTGAGAACAGCTCCTAACCTGTGGTTGCTCGCGTCAGTCTGCAGCGTAAACGGTTTGGAAAAATCTGGGCACGCCAGTACTGGTGCCTTCGTGAGCTTTTCCTTGAGGTTCTCAAACGCCTGCTGTTGCTCGTCGGTCCATTGCCAGCGTTTTCCCTTCTTCAGAAAGCTGGTGAGTGGGACTACCAATTTGGCGAAGTACGGTACGAACCGCCAGTACCAGGATGCTATCCCGAGGAATCGCCTATCGCCTCTGACATTTGTTGGGGCCGCCAGTTCCTGAATAGCCGCTACCTAGCCTGGATCTGTGTGAATTCCTCTGCGGCTCACGACGTGACCTAAATATTTCAAATCTTGCTGGAAAAACTCGCACTTCTCCTTGTTGATTTTCAAATTAGCCACCCTTAAACGTCGAAATACTTCCTGTAAATTGTTTATGTGTTGTTCCCGCGTCTTTCCTATTACGATGATGTCGTCCAGGTAAGCAAACGCGTTTGGTTCCATCTCCGGTCCAATGACTTGGTCCAATGCCCTTCGGAACGTCGCGGGTGCCGAATGTAGGCCGAACGGCATAACTTTCCATTGAAAGAGTCCCCTTCCTGGTACTGTGAACGCGGTGTATTGCTTGCTTTCTGGACTCATGGGTATTTGCCAGTAACCGTTCTTGAGATCAAGTGTACTAATGTATTGCGCGTCGCGGAGTCGATCTAGAATATGTTGTATCCTCGGAAGTGGGTATGCGTCAGGCACTGACCTTGCATTTAGCTGACGATAATCCACGCAAAGTCGCCATTGCCCATTCTTCTTTTTAACAAGAACAATTGGCGCACTGTAAGGGCTATGTGAGGGCTCGATATAGCCTTTTTCCAGTAGCTCGTCTATTTCCTTATTAATTATCGCTTGCATTGCAGGGGTCTTGGGGAAATACCTCTGCTTTATTGGCCTATCATCTCTCATGACGATTTTATGGGTCGTTATGTTGGAGGGTCCTACCAGGGTCTCGAATTTCTCATGCTCTGTTTTTAGGAATTCGTTGATGATGCGTTGGTCTTCTTTTCGTGAGTTGTTGGTTTCTGCGCCTGGTTCAGAGTGTTGTTCGCTCTCCACGTTAGTCTTCTCCAGTGATTTTGCCTCAGTAACTGTGGCGCAATCCGTATGAACTGTCGAGCAACTCGCTCGTTCAGCTTTCGAGTTTCCCAGCGTAATCGTCTCACCACCACAGCTAATGGAAGCTCCTATGCTTGTCAGGAAGTCCAAACCCAAGATCACATGGTCTGTCACATCTTGTAGAATTAGAAGTGGGAGCTTACACTCTGCAATCCCCAAACGCACGCAGACTTCGACGGCTTCCTTCGCGGTTCGCACAGTGCCGTCCGCCATTTTGACCCGTACATCCACCTCCATCAGCTTTCCGTCGGTCATCACAGCCGCCGCGTTACTAATGAAGCTCCGCAAGGCTCCCGTGTCTAGAGTAGCTGTGACGAGTTCCCTTCCTAAGGCTACCTTGGCGTAAATTCGGTCTCGATTGTAGTTTAAGCACTTCGTGGGGTACGAGGAGAGTCTATCTTGTTCGGTTCCAGCAGCCCTCGTCCCTGCTGGACACCCTGCGCGTTTCCCGAAGGTTTCTTGCAGCATTCAATCGTCCGGAACCCCTCCTTTCCACAAGTCCAACAGAAAAGTTTCCTTGAGTTTCGGCATTCTCGTTGAAAATGTCCGCTTTCGCCACATCGTCTACAGGCTGTTCGAAGGTCTCGCTGTTTTCCTGTGTTTTCTATGGTCATCATCCTGTGCTTACCTGGTAATTGTCGGTGCTGAGTATGAATTTCTCGTGGAGGTTCGGGTTCCCTTCGTATGCCTTCAAAATCTTCAGCCAATTCAATGAGATCCTCCAACGCAGAGAAATCAGATCTCCTTATGTAAAGAAGATAATCCCTATGGCAATTCTTGTAAATCCTTTGTAGTTTTTGCTCCTCTGTATAGTTCACATGTCGCATTAATGTCTGCATGGCCAGTAAATAGTCCTTCTCGGGAGGCCCTTGGATCCTTTTCGTAATGTTGTCCTCCAGTTCTTCGAAATATCTCGATGGCAAGAAGAATTTCAGGAAATCGGTTTTAAACATTTCCCATCTTGACCAGCTCCTATTGTTATTCCTGTACCAACAAAGAGCTTTGTCCTTTAGCAACTCCGGCATGGTTCGTGGCAGCATATGCTTTGGCAATTCATATGCCTCTGTGAGCTCCTCGACTCTCTCGATGAAGCCTATTGGGTCCCTACCACCGTCGTACCTACAATACCATTTACGTACCTTGTCAATTACCTCAGAGTAGCATATCCTACTATGGGCCACACTCTCTGGCTCGCACATCGCTGCTGTGCAACCACCTGTTGACATGGAAACTTGATTGCCGGGGTTCACGTTAAGCACTTCTGTTGCATTTGCCCTCCGTTCGCTGTGTTTCGGAACCGCACCTTGCAATGATGGCGTCGCCGGTCGCGCACTTGGAGAAACACCGCGATTCCACTGCACCTCTAGTTCGCGTAATCTGTCGATCACCTCGTCGGTCAGATCAGGCGACATCATAAACCCGGAGAGCACTTTACGAAGTTCGACCGTGCCTTTTGATTCCATACCGAATTCGCGTAGAATCTCCTGCAGATTCTCTTTTGAAACATTATAAATCCACCGTTTACCCATTTCGATTTTCCGTTTATTTTGTGTAACAGTTTCCGCGTTATTTCTTTGCACGATGTTTTTCTATTTTGTTCCGTTTATTTCGCGTAACTGTTCCTTTGAAATACCGCGTTATTTTTTTGCACACTGTTATTTTTTTTTTTTTAATTCGCCGTTGGCACAGTTTAGCGTTCAACTATTTGTTCGATTTACCGTTCGCTTCGCGTAACTGTTTATAATACCGTTTTTTTCGCGATTCAGCACTGCACTATAGTTTTTGATTTTTCTCGGAAACTATTGTCCCTGCTCGGGCGCCATTTTGTAACGAAGTTTCTTGCCGGGGTATACCCAGTCTCGCCAGAGTCCCGTATCGAACACTTAAATAAAAGGCTTTCGGTTTTCTTTTTTTTTTTTTTTATGACAGATGAAACCAGCTCAGGGGATGCCCCCTATTTGTTGGTTCCGAAGGGATGACAGGTTAGTGGGAAGGGGGAAAGAGGGAGTAGTGACGGTTTACACTTCGCTTAAATGTTTCGACGCTGTAAGTGGGTGGGAAGACATTCGCAGGGAGATTATTCCACAATCTAACGACGCGACCGAAAAACGAACTCTCACGGTAATGCGTGGTTCGTTGGAACGGAATCGCGACATAAAAGGGGTGCACCGCTCTGGAAAGCCGAGTAGTTCTGCTAAATACCTGAACCGGAGGAATCAGGCTGGCTACTTCAGAGGAACATTTACCGTGAAAGTAGCGGTAAAATAGTGCTACACACCCTACATCGCGACGACGCTCCAAGGTTTCAATAGAGCTGGATACCCTACTGTCCCCTATAAGTTTTAACGCACGACATTGGACACGGTCGAGAAGCTGAAGATATGCCCGCGAAGCTCCCGACCATATATGCGAATTGTACTCCATTTTCGGACGGATATAAGTGGTGTAGATATAACGAAGATCGGTTGAAGTGAAGTATTTCTTACACCGCTTAAGAAAGCCTAAGCACTTGGCTGCTTCTTTCGACACGTCAAAGATGTGACCGTTCCAGCCAAGATCGCATTGGATTGACATGCCCAGAACATCAAGAGCCTCCGCCTCATTAATATCCACACCACCCATATTTAGAGATGGGAAGTTGTCACCCGCCAAACGCTTGTGGGTTAACAAACAGCATTGGGTCTTCCGCGCATTAAAATCGACCCGATTCGCACGACCCCACTCCTGGATTTTATTGAGGTCGGATTGGAGTGTGTCATTCATAATTCTGAGTCTTCGAGTGATCTCCAGGATGGAAGGATGCCTGGAAAATGAATATGAATGACAAATGCTGCTGTCATCAGCAAACGATGACATTGATCAATCATCAATATCAAGTGAAAATCTACTGGGGAAAACTTCATCTTGATCACCAATGCAATTCGAGTTTATATTAAATTGTAATAATTTTGTTATAATGGTATTAAATTCATGTACTGGATTTTTGCAATGACCACCTTTAGCACGTACATATACTAATATGATGTATTATGGAACGAATTTCCGTCATCCCTCGTCAAATTTTGTCTGTAGACAAACCGGTTTCGGCGTTGTGCCATCTTCAGTGTCGTTTTTCGTTCTCTATATATTATGGATCTTATGGATCCTGATTAAAAGGACTTGTTAGAATAAAAAAAATATCAGAGTTTTCCTGAAAAATGTCTGGAGATAAATATAGAATTCCATTTGTTGTTTGAATTAAACCATCGATTCAATAAATTATATAAATATGTGTAATATATGTATATATATATAATATAATATATATATATATATATATATATATATATATATATATATATATATATATATATATATATATATATATATATATATATATATATATATATATATATATATATATATATATATATATATATATATATATATATATATATATATATATATATATATATATATATATATATATATATATATATATATATATATATATATATATATATATATATATATATATATATATATATATATATATATATATATATATATATATATATATATATCTAAACAACACAAATATATATATATATATATATATATATATATATATATATATATATATATATATATATATATATATATGTATATATATATATATATATATATATATATATATATATATATATATATATATACACATATATGTATATCTACTACTAGATATACTACATATATATATATCTACTACTAGAAGCTAAACACTATTTTTAGCATTATACTCTTATCTAGCATTGGCTGATTTGGTTAAATGTCACACTGTACCTTTTGTCTGGTAGCATCCCATCAGCAAGGCTTATTGCAATCATTCTTGCGTGATCAGCTAGAATCCTGTAACCAAAGTCAAGTTCGGTACTTGTATTGTTCGAAAAACATCCTCCATACCTTGGTACTTTTGCAACCTAAATAAAAGAACACATAAATTAATACTAATGTGTATACTCATATATTTTGAAATCTTAACATAATTGTTACCCAACACTGAAGCTTTCGATTTCAGCAAAGTTATAATAAAACTTTATAAATGTTATATGAGAGAGTTGACATTACCACGAATTCGATCAAATATACGGCAAAATTCAGAGCTTAAAATAACTTCAATATAAGCATTATGATCTCGTTAATAAAAAACGGCGGGAAAAATATGAAATTTTGAAGAAGACAACATTATTATTATGTGTTGAATAAAAACACACAGCGTCGATATGAAGAATGGTCTGTGTAATCCAGTGGTGTCCAAACACGTACTATCACAATTTGATCGTGTGCTCGAAATTGTTTTTACTCTGCACTGAGAAAAATAGATGCGCTGAAACACAAAGTATTTCGTTCGAATTAATTTGAGATCCGAGAAAGTTTCCGCACAAATATGTAGTACGAAACATTGAATAGAGCCGGTAAATAATTTCCTTTATATTAGTATATAGCATTTCATTAAGCTCTTTCCAAGTTTAATGAATGTTTTTATGGATAAATCGATTCCATTTCGATTTTTTCGATTTGATATTTGAAACCAATTATTTTATTTTTTATTAAATAATACATTAATAATTTGTGATATAATAGTTGAAGTAGATAATGCATTAATATTTTTTTTGTATCTCAGAATCTAGCAGTAGCCCTTAAGAGGTCAATCTCTTTTTTCCATGATTGGCTACTGTTGGAATGGTTGACAGAGGGAGCGGAAGGGAAAGGGAATTTTTCGCATTCTACTATTTCGACTCCGGCAAGTGTTGCGAAGCAAAGCTTCCTAAGAACAGTTATTTTTGCGTATTTTATTATTGCAAACACTGCCGGAGTCAACGAATGCTTCTTATTTTTCACAATTAGCGCTAGGCGAGCCTTAAGTACGCATTAGAATTTGAGACGTCACGATAAGGACAGTTAACAACCATGCGCAAGGCGGGACTCGAACCCGCGTCCCCAGAAACCGATGGCTAGTGTGCCACACACTGCACCACCGAGTCACCGAGAACCGCAATATTTTATAATATTTTATAATATAAAGAAAAAATGCACATAGACAAACAGTGATAATTTTTTGGGTGTAGCAAAATCAAAGCGCAGCGTACAATCCTACCCCGTCGATGGTTTGATCGGTACTGACGTAATTTCGGCAAATACTCACAATGTATATATGTTATGCCACTCAAAAACTGAGTGCCCAAATGGCTGCTCATGGACACCACTGGTGTAATCTCTAGCTTTTTCTTTGTGTCATTGTTTATCGCCAGCTATGGCAACTCTGTCTTAGCCATTTCTTTAATTGCTTAGACGTTGACCGTCAGGGTGGTCCATCGTAATTTTTTCATAGTATCTTCACCAGGAAGCAGTTCCTGCACCGCTGTGTATTTTTATTCAACACATAATCATAATTTTGTGTTCTTCAAAATTTCATATTATGTGTCTACTGAAAATCACACAGCGTCGATATGAAGATCTGTTTGTTATCTGCTGTCAATCAACATAAAAGGCTATGCGATTGTAGAATAAATTTATAATCTAAGTATATAATAAGTGTACCGGTTAAGTCGTCCGGTTTTTTTTTTCAAAAATTTAAGCTTTATTGTGAAAAAATGGTTAAAAATTTAATATTCAAACTATTGTCCATCGCTAGCTATAACTTTTTACCATTTTTCTGGCAATTCACGAATACGCTTTCTGAAAAATTCAGCCGGCTTCTCCGCTATCCACGAATCGATCCAATTTTTGACTTCTTCATAATTGGAGAAGTGCTGGTCAGCCAGGCCATGTTGCATTGATCGGAAGAGATAGTAATCGTAAGGCGCAAGGTCTGGACTATACGGCGGGTGAGGTAGAACATCCCATTTGAGCGTTTCAAGGTAGGTTTTAACGACCTGTGCAACATGCGGCCGAGCATTGTCATGTTGCAAAATTACCTTGCCGTGCCTTTGTTCATATTCCGGCCGTTTTTCGCGCAGTGCTCGGCTCAAACGCATCAATTGTCGTCGGTAGACTTCCCCTGTGATCGTTTCATTCGGTTGTAACAGTTTATAATAGATCACACCCAGCTGGTCCCACCAAATACAGAGAAGAAGCTTCGAACCAAGGATATTTGATTTTGCACACGATGTTGATGCATGGCCGGGGTATCCATACGTTGCTCGACGTTTTGGGTTATCGTAATGGACCCACTTTTCATCGCCAGTGACAATTCGATGCAAAAAACTTTTTCTTTTGTGCCGTTGAAGCAGTTGTTCACACGTGAAAAATCGGTGTTCGACGTCTCTTGGCTTCAATTCATACGGCACCCAATGGCCTATCTTCCGGATCATTCCCATTGCTTTTAGACGATCGGAAATGGTTTTGTTGAGCGACGCCAAGTGATTTTGCAAGTTCTTCTTCCGTTTGGGATGGATCTTGGTATAGCGTTTCGTGATCTTCCAACTTTTTTGGCTGTCCGGGCCGTTCATCGTCCTCAAAAATTGCCACTTTTGAACCGTGCAAAACACTTCTCATTTCTGGCACGTACGCTCAGCTAGAGCATGCACACCATACACTTCCATCAAATAACGATGACTTTCGGCAGCCTTTTTCTTCATATTGAAGTACTCCCCGCAAAAACATTTTATTCGGCACGAAATTCGACATTTTCAGAGTAAAAAAAAGGATTGTTGTTTACGCTTCAGCTAAATGACACATACTGATTCTGAAACTATATGACAGTAGCTTTCCAACACATATTTGGAAAGGTGAATCACTGGAATAAAAGTCACGTTACGCCATCTGTTAGAAAGCCGCACGAACTAACCGGTACACCATTAACTTGAAAATACATATATACTTTACTCACATTAATTCAGCAACTTTATCTTTGTATTTAATTGACAATTTTCTCTGGAAGAAAATTTTTAAAGAGCAACTCAGCTTTCCTGGGTTCCTTCTGAATTTCTTTCCAATAAAACTTCTGAAATGTCTGGCACTATTTCCAGTTTCCTCTAGCTAGTATTTCTTCAGCTGGGTGGTTTTCTATCTAACTTGCTCAGGCCACTGCGGATCGAAAAGATCCCGGTGAAGCTACTATAAGGGCTTAACACAGATCGTATCCAGCCACCAATTATTGTTCACCATGCCGAGGTGTTCCCGTTACCGTCATAAACAACCGATCAAGTCCAGGAACATCACGTCTTTTCTGAGATAGTGATAAACGTTGTTTAATAAAGCGAACTGGACAAACACACAGAGTCTCATGGCTCGATGGTAACCAGCCCGACTGTCTGTGCCTTAGAGAGTCTGTTTTCGACCCAAAAGCAGGTCATAAGATTACTTGGTTTTCTGACCAATGAATATTTTCTACGGACATCCTTAATAACTTAAGACCGTGTATTCTTCTTGCAGGCGCCAAAAGTAAAATTAGCGGCTGTTCGCCTCGAATCATCAATTAAGGTATTTTTACCAGCTGCCTCTGCTAACCAAACAAAAACGATCCTAGCATCCCAAAGATGTATGTTTGTTTTTGTTGGCTGTGCTAATGAAATTGTTTTTAAAATCTGTCGAAGCAAAAGATGTTTAGAAGCCGTTGACTGTATTTTATAAAATATAAATATTGAATAGTATCTTTCTCTTGTTGATTGCCTCCAGCTTTATTCAAGAGCTGCTTTTCAGCCTCCGTCCAATTGCTTGTTAAATCACCCCACCTCCAATTAACCAGGCTTGAAGGATCAGTTGGTAACATTTAGCTGACACATTTTATCTTTCTTACCTTTTCTCTTGTGAGAAACATGAAATTTGTCTTAGTATTCTAAGTGATATCCAAATATTCGAGTTGCTGGCTTGGCTGAAATATTGAATTTTGGTAATTTATTTGCCAACCTAGGGATTCCAAGAGCTGCACGGCTTCTGCAGCCTGTGAATGCAACTTGGTTTGGTTCTGATCAACCAGGAGGAAATCATCTAAATAGACTAGAACCCGAATTTCCCCAACGAAGGGATCCAGTTTGTTAAAGCCGCAAAAGTTCGGTGTGCCGAAGACAGGCCACATGGAAGAGAAGTCATCTGATATAATTCTCCCTGGTATCCCAACCTCAGATACCAACGATGTTTTCTGCAATTGGAATGTGGAAGTAGGCATAGAAATATCTATTTTCAACATCCAGTCCTTTTCTTGAAGAAAGTCTGGTACTACTGAATGGGAAATTAATTGAAAATGTTTGGTTGTTATGAAAGCGTTTAAGCCTCTCAGGTCGAAAATGGGTCGAAGACCGCTATTACTTTTTGGAACTAGAAACATATTTCAAATAAAACTTGGACATCTCTGGTGACACCTTGGTGTTGTATCTTCTTAAAAGATCTGTTGTGGGGTAATTCAAAGGGGCTTGTTTGAAAAAGGAATACGAGCATCGGTTACAACCACGCCTACTTTACATACGGAATATAAAGACACCTCGTTTTAAAAAATTTTATAATATGAAGTGTGACGGCGAAATTCCACGCAATTTCACCACCACAAATAATCAGAATATAAAAGTAAATATGTACAGAATTATTAGGTTAAGCTAAAATATAAGCCCGATTTAGAATTATACATCCCTGTAATTAGTAATTTGCCCGAGCGAGTATAAGAGTAACTTGATATGAGTAAGTTAGTAATATAATAAAGACCGAGCGAGTGGAGCCTACATATACAGTCACGAAACGACACACGAAGTATACAGAAATCTGAGTAAGCAAGCAAGCACAACTATCAAAGAGCACAACATCAACATCAGCACAACTATCAAAGAGGACAGCTAGTCATCATTGGCATTACAAAGATCATATATGTACATTGTCGACTATATTGATATCGCGAGGCTCCGGCAGCGGGTACCAATATAATAGTCGGCGCGAAGTTTCATCTTCGGCTGCTCGGCTATATATATGAAGCGCGTCGAATATTCAGAAGGGACAGCTAGCCATCATTGGCGTTACAAAGACCGTATATATTGTCCACTATATTGATATCGCGACGCTCCGGCAGCGGGTACCAGTATAGTAGTCGGCGCGAAGTTTCATCTTCGGCTGCTCGGCTATATATATAGGAGACGTATCAAGTACCAGGGGGGGGGGGGTAACTTCGTTACAGTGGCGCTCGAGCAGGAATCCTGCCAAATACACAACAGATATCTTACAACATATAGTTTCAAGAAGCGTAACATCAGAGTACACCGGAAGGAGTTACGTGGACTTATTTATTGCGAATTTGGACTAGAAGCTGAAGTTACGGGACATGATTCTAGTACCCCTCAAGAACACACGGAGCATGTCCGGAAATCCTTCGCAATGTCAAAGGATAATATGCGTCAGGCGGCCCAGAACCAAGCAAAATATTACAACTTACGGCGCCGAGTGTGGAAACTGAAGATTGGGCAGCAGGTCATGCGGAGACTACGCCCACTCTCCAAAGCAATGGATAAATTTGCGGCGAAGCTGGCTCCACGCTTTGACGGTCCCTTCGAAGTTGTCTCACCAGTGATCGTGAAAATAAGGACTGGCGAAAAACGGACAAGAACAGCACATGTGACAGAACTAAAAGAGTTCCACCCACCCATCAACAACAATTCAGAACAACAGCTAAGCATGTGCACCGAACCACCGCAAGCAAACGAAGTTATGACTTGTCACCGCATCATTCCACGCATTAGGTGTAAAAAGCATAAAAGAAACGAGATCGCAAGTCAGTTTAATAGTGACCGCAATTGCGTGAAGATGGAATGCGAGTACGAAAGGAAGTTTACAACAAGTGCAGACACGTTCAGGCGGAATATTGGGAAAAGCGTCCTAGCCCACTGGAACCTCGGCCGCCGAATCAAGGTGCGACGCACCGCACAAACGGTAAGCATTACCGCATCCGGGTTACCCGAACGGGAAAGGTATCCTGAGAACTTGAACCAAACCCGAAGTAGGGGGAAGATGTGACGGCGAAATTCCCCGCAATTTCTTCCGACTTCCGACGAGCTCACTCGCGCTTGAAACCGCGCTTGAACCGGGCGGAAATTCGTTACAGAATATCTCATAAACCGTGCCAGATATTAAGGTGTAATTTTATTCCGTAACATATAGAACATATACTAAAATGTTTGCAAAAAATGGGCGTGCGTCGCCCACTCATAACAAAGCTCGAAATATCTCATGAACGGTATAAGATATTGATATGTAATTTTATCGCGATGTATCCGGGCGAGTATCAATAAGCTTGCCAAAAATTGGCGTGCCACGCCCACTCATACAAATATCTTCATAGTTGTCAATATCTTGTAAACGGTATAAGATATTAACACGTAATTTTATCACGCGGTGTCTACAGGTATTACCCATTTGTGGGTAAATGGGCGCGGTCCGCCTACTTATACAGAAGTTGTCAATATCCCATAAACCGTTTAAAATATTAATACGTGATTTCATCCAGCAATATCTGAGAGATTACAAAAATATTGGCAAAAAATGGGCGTGTCCTACTTATACAAAAGTTGTTAAGTGGCGAAATTATATTTTTTTAGTTACTCGGGTTTAGGGTACTTAGATTTCGGCCAGGCCAAAGACAACCGTTTTAGTTGTTATCTTTTAAGTATGTTGGAGAGCTAAGCCAATTGCTTGTACCACCCAGAGGCAGAATTACTGGTCTTAGGGAATCACAATAGAAAAGATGCTCAACACTTGGAGGTAACCTTCTCAAAGTAGATTGCAAATTCTTATTATTTATCTCCGAGATAATTCGTCCTCGTCTAACTTCAATACACTCGGCTCGTTTTCCGCAAACTATCTGTAGAAGTTGTTCCATGCTCTTAAAATTTTCAGAGTTACGCCTAAACAAGACCATAATCATATCATAAAGCGTGTTTGAACTTAATTCATTGGACGAAAATCTTATCATAAAGCGTGTTTGAATTTAATTCATTGGACGATCTATCTGCCAAGTTAACAATCTCTTGTAGACCTGACTTGACTGTATCTCTTTGCTCTAAAAGATGACACAAAAAAATCTAAAATAATGACACAAAGAAATAAATAGGGATTACACAAACCACTCTTCATTCGACCCTGTGTTTTTCAGTAAACACAAAATAAGGGTGCAAGCATAAATAATGTGGGAATGTTGAATATACTACCATTTTAAATGTATTTGAGCATTCCTATAGAAATTAAATTCACATAGGAATAAATTAAAAATTAGGTTTTCTAATTGAAAATTAAATTTTTTATTTTAAAATGAGAAAAAACTAAATCAAAATGGTATTTTCTATTTGAAATGAGAACAATTCAAAATGGAATTTTTCTATACGAAGTGGGGAATTAAAAATGAAAATTTTTAATACTAAAATTTTTCTTTTTTATACTAAGAGTTTTTCATACTAAAATGAGAAGAGAGCAATTGAAAATTATATATTTTTATTAGCAAGCTACATATTTATGTTAACACCCAACGCATGATACGTAGAAATCATCTCATCGACAAATCGTTTGTACTTTTCCGACCTTTTTTGCTGAGGATATTATAAAAAAAAGGTACCATAAACTATTTCTATCAATTTTATTTTATAATATACGCGATCTTATCTGCCTGATATATACCATAAACAAAAGCACAGTGTATCTAAAAGTAAGAGCTCATTAGGGTTTAGTTTCTAAAATAACTAAGACCCATATATCAGTGTGGCACGTCCTTCAATTTTTGTTAAGCAGATAGGTAATGCCTCTAGATACCTCGCGATAAAATTACGTCTTCATCTCTTATACCGTTTGAGATATAGCCAACTTTTATATGAGTGGGCGGACCACTCCCATTTTTTGCAAAATTTTTTATAATGTCGCTATGCGTTCCGGTATTGAATTATACCTCAATATCACGCACGGTTTATGAGATAATCACCTTATAACATTTTTAAAAACGAGGTGCCATACATTCCGTATGTAAAGTAGGTGTGGTTGTTAACCGATCTCGCCCGCCTCAATCCCAAACATCCCTACATAACAAAGAAGATTTGTGGTAAATTTCATTGCGATATCTCTTTTCGTTCTACAGTAATCGTAATTTCAACAGACAGACAGACAGAGGGACGGACAGGGCTAAATCAATTTGGGAAGCGACGCTGAGCAAGAATTTATATACTTTTCTATATCTATCTCCTCTCCTTCTCTGCGTTACAAACAGAAGAACAAAGTGAATACACCCTTCGGGTGTAGGGTATAAAAAGGATTTTAGGTCTAAGAAAAGATTTCTTGATGTATTTTTGCAACTTTTTCACAATCCTATTCACAGAGACAGGATTCAAGTCCTTTGATAAAAAGCCAGACTATCCAAAGAAATTTTAAAAGGGACAACAAAAATTATACTAAAGAAAATACAATAGTTCCTTTCGTGCAACAAATAAAAAATAGCAATCAAAATTTGGTGACAACATGGCTGTTGCTCGGAGCGAATCAGTTAATTATGTAAATAACATCGGGTGCTCGTATTCCTTTTTCAAACAAGTCCCCCCTTGAATTACCCGACAACATATCTCTAAGAAGTTACAGCACCAAGGTGTCACCAGAGATGTCAGATATGATAGTTACATTAAAGAAGCAGCAGGTACTAGAAAGGTCATGCCATAAGGGTCCAAAATTTGTGTCAAAGATGTGTTTAGTTCCAAAAAGTAATGGCGGTCTTCGACCCACTTTCGACCTGAGAGGCTTAAACGCTTTCATAACAACCAAACATTTTCAATTAATTTCCCATTCAATAGTATCAGGCTTCCTTCAATAAAAGGACTGGATGGTGAAAATAGACATTTCGAATGCCTACTTCTACATTCCAATTGCAGAAAAACATCGTTGCTATCTGAGGTTGGGATAGCAGGAAGATTTAGATCAGATGACTTCTCTTCCATTTAGCCTGTCTTCGGCACCCCGAAAGCCGCAAAAGGCTTTAACAAACTGAATCGCGGAGATCCTTCATGTACCGGGAATTCGGGTCCTAGTCTATTTAGACGATTTTTTCTGGTTGATCAGAACCAACTCAAGTTGCATTCACAGGCTGCAGAAACCGTGAGGCTCGTGGAATCGCTAGGTTTGCAGATAAATTACCAAAATTCAATATTTCAGCCAAGCCAGCAACTCGAATATTTGGGAATCACTTATAATACTAAGACAAATTCGATGATTCTCACAAGAGAAAAGGTAAGAAAGATAAAACATTCCATCTTAAACTTTCTGAAAAAACCACGATGCAAGTTAAAGAAAACTCAGAAAATACTGGGTCAGCTAAATGTTGCAAACTTTGTGATTTCCAAAGGCCGTCTACATTGCCGGTATATACAGATTTTTCTCAGACGTTTCAGGAGAGATCGACCAAACATGAAACGTTTGATACCAAAAAGAGTAAAAGAAAGTCTACTATGGTGGCATCAAGCTGTTCAGGGCAAATCGAAATTGCACCCAAAACATTACACCCTTTTTTTGACCACCGACGCAGCGGTTGCCGGTTAGGGAGTTCAGCTGAACGAGAGCATGATGTCTGGAACATGGCAAAGAATCAAAAACATTGGCATTCGAATCTAAAGGAAATGTTTGCAGTATATATAGCTACTCAAAAACTCGAAATTCGAAACGCAAACTTGCAAGTTGTTGAGGTTAACAAGCAGGTTAAACATCCCTCTGTCTCGAGGAAGGCGTTTACCGGAGTGACACTTGCTAACGACGGAAGCAAACCGATTATTCCATCGTTGGGATTCGCCAGACGTCGACAGTGACAATAGAGAATTTAACAACAAACCTGATAGATGTAGCAACACGTTTGCCTCCTCCACGAGTAGGCCAACTGATCCTTCCAGCCTGGTTAATTGGAGGTGGGGCGAATTAACAAGCAATTGGACAGAGGCTGAAAAGCAGCTCTTAAATCAAGTTGAAGGCAATTAACAAGAGAAACATACTATCCAGCGATTAAGAGATGGCTAACGTGGTGTGAGTTGAGTGAAGTTAATGCCCAAAATCCCAAGGAGCAAGATCTAACAAGATTTCTTGCACATTTGCATGTAGTTGAAAAGTTGGCTTATAGATCGCCTTGTATTGGGATGCGGCTTAGCTTAAAATGCTTACGGAAACAGATTTGACTCTAATTTATTAAATATGACGCAGTTACCAGAAGCGCAAAATAAAATTAAAACATAAGAAGTATATTTTTATATATTTGTAAGTGTTTCAGCTATAGTATCAAATAACCAGAAGTTATAATCGAATTCCATTCTGCGTCTGAATTTGGAAGCAAGAGGTCGTAGTGCGTCAAAGTGAGACTTAAACAAAAATTTCAAAAGCCACATTAAAGTGTAAAAATTAAAATGAAAAATTTTAGGAGAGTACATTAAAGATAAAACCTTAAATTTAGAGTACAAAACATTAAATAAAAATCAGAAATTGAAAACTTAATTTATGTAAAGAAAGGACGAAAACTTGAAATAATTTCAAAAAGTGAAGGGAATTTTAGAAATTTGAGAAAGCGAAAAGAACATTTAGAAAACTCAAATCAAAATTAAAAAGTGGAAAGCTTTAAAAAACACTTTGGCAATTGGAAAAGTGCAATACAAACAGAAAATTGTATCAAGTGCAAAACTAGATCTAGAAAACCAAAAATCACATAAATTGTGTTAAATCATAAAAACTATCTAGGTAAAAGATTTTACAAAAGTTACATTAGCACATTGCGTACGGTTCTCAAAGCCCGCACATTGTCGATCCCTCCAAAAGCATGCTGAGGTACTGGCTACAATGACTTATCATTTCTACATGCTCTGAATGTCAAAATCCAATTATTTCGCTCATCATTTGTCTTAAGAATGGGAGAGGCTTCGTTACCCTGGTAACGTAACAAAAATATTTGCCGCTCGTTGCTTAAGTTGTCCATTGTTAATGTGCAAAAAAGTGCATTAAAGTTAGCACTTAAAAACTTAAAGTACTAAAACTTACGATAAATAAAAAAAATAAAACAGAACAAAGTAGAAATTAGGAAGTGTATCAAGTACAAAAGTAGAACCTAAAATCGCATAAAGTGCATTAAATCATAAAAATTAAGTAAAAGATTTTATAAAAGTGCACAACAATAAAAACAACGGTAACTGCATCAACAACATCAATAGCAAACCAACAACAACAACGGTAACAGCAACAACAACAGCAGCAATAAAATAAGAACAACAAAACATCTAGTATTTGTTAAGTAAGTTAATGTATTTATAAAATAAAAATAATAAGTGTAAATAACAATAGGAGTATATTTTCTGATATTTTTCCTGCATCCCCTTTTGCTTTTAAATTTAATTTCTTTTCTTAATTAAGAACATTAACAACACTAAGAGTAGCAGCAGCAGCAAAATTGATCGTACACGTTACTTGGGTGTACTTGGGTTGCACACCATCGAAAATGCTACTGGGCTTTGCTGAAGACTTTAATAAAATTATCTTAAATGCTAAACATGAACTTGTACTACTGCGTTCGAAATCAGACGAAAATGCTATTTCTTCAAGTGTTGCAATCGAAAAATTAAAGCTGATTATAACAAATATTACACGGAAAATTCCTCATGTGCAGTTGGCTGATTTTGTCAAACTACATCTCTTTCAAATAATTCATAGCGGACGACCTTTATCAATAGCATTTCGCAGTTGGGATTGTGATTTCAATTCATCACTTGCTCAAGGAAGCAACCACCTGTGGAACGTTAAATTATCTGCGCAGAATGAAAGACCGCGCTTTATACTGATTGCTTTTCGAAGGGACAACAAGTTTCAATGCTCTGCTGTATGATATATACATAAAATTTCAACAAAGCTATTTTAATCGTGAATCTCAAACTCTGTTACTGCCTGGAGTTTTCAAAGATACTGCACCGATAATTATAGTGGATGTTAGTCATCAAAACGAAGCATTTAAAAGTGGTCTGATTGATATTAAAATTGAATTTAAGACATCAAAGAATATTCCAGCCAATACATCAAAATATTGCGTAGTCATACACGACAAAATAATTGATTATACACCAACGACTGCTGAAACTAAAAACTTCGTCTAAGCGAAAATGGAGAATGACAAATTTATTACTCTGGATGTGCAGGTATTCAAAGGCAATTTTAATGAAGTTATAGTCAAAGAGTTGGCAGTCACCTTCAGCTTTAATGAGTATCAGAATTTTATTATAAAGCCACCATATGGATTTCACAAATTAGCACGTCAGTCCCAAAAACAAGTACACTGATTATATCGTAATCATCATGGTTTCACATGGAATGATGGCTTCATCGAATTTTGTAGTGTAAAATATTTCGTGAATCAAAATCTTAAAAATATATCCGTGTACGTTAAGGGAGCTGAAAAATCCAAATGGGTTGAAAAAATTTTAGACGAGCCCGAGAAACTCTTCGAGATACATACTTACCACAAAGGATGTGCCATTCCCATAATGGCTGTTGTGCGCTTCAAAATGCTCTGCTGTTAAGAAAATTCCTAAATTCTTTCCATAAATAAAAACGAAAATGTTTTTAATTTCATATTTACATTTTTTATTTATAAAATTTCTTAAACCTAACAATTGTATACTTAATGTCTATATGTTTTATATTAATAAAACTTTCATTTAAAATTAAATTATTGGTTTAAATTTAAAATTATTTATATTTAAAAGTTTAAATTATTAAAAATTTCTTCGTCTATATCTAGTTCCATTTCTAAATCTATTTTGTGGTGGCCCCACGCATAAGTGTGGATGCCAACACTTCTAATATACCGCTTATCATCACTACAACTTAAAGCTACCTTATGAACTAATCGTTCATAAGGTAGCTTTCGTACTTCTAAATATATACATATCTCGTACTTCTAAATATATACATATCTCCATATACAATATTCTTCTTTACTAAACAATTCCCATAATCGCTAAGACTTAACCTATCTAATACCAATTTCTTAACTCCTTTAGCCTTTTTTAATATCTTTACTATTTACAATGGCTATGGAGTACATTTTTGAGCGGAGCCTATGAACTCCCTCATTATTTTCCCCTTACTCTCATCTTTCATCATGCCGAGGACTTTAGCGTTCCTAAGGGAAAATTAAATACATTGTCTTCCGGATATTCGGATGTATCGGATTTTGATTCGATATCATTTAGAATATCCTTATAAAAATCTAGAGTCTTGATTGAATATATGAATGAATCTGTATCCATATAATTCAATACAAGACTCTGTTGGAATTTCGGTACCATGAAATCGTAGTGGAAGTTATACATCTTCCACTTTGACAATTCAAGCACCGAAAATTTCAAGCAAATGGGCTTATTATAAACGGTGCGAATCCCACTCATTTGAATCTCAATCATGTCTTCAGTAAATTGTGAAGAGCTGTTAAAATTGAGTTTGACAATTAGTGCGCTAGCTCTCAATCGTCTTCCTCGACTTTCCCAGCTATTCTCAATCTTGACCTCTTTCCGTTTATGTAAATAATGAGACATTGCCCAACCGTATAAATTATTGGCATCCAAATACATTAAGTATTTTGAGGGCTTACTTGGATCGTAATCCGCCATATACTTATTATTGGCCTCTGAATGCTTCTTGCTACATTGAACAATGCCGCCCCGTATGATACGAAAAGATACATATTTACGTCAGTAAGCAGTTCCAGTTCTATATTGGTTGTTTTCAACATTGCATCCCAAGACAAACCTGGAGCCGTGTAGTACTGACAGGGATCCAGATTGTAAATATTTTAGACAGACATTTCTGAAATTTTGAAAAATGTCAAATGTTACTTTTGACAATTGAAAACTGGCCAAACTCTTTGAGCATGCTCATAACACTCCACTGCACATTCTGTACCAGTCAATCGACTAAAGAAATCAGCCCGAGTAGGAAGGCTGGTTTCTTGCAGGCGATCAACTAACTTGATGTATTCATATGGGAATACCTTTCCTCCTAAGAAGATTAAATTCTTCGTCATTTGGATAAATTCGGCGCACCGCGTGAAAATCATTAGGCGTAAGATTTTGCGCCAATGTATCCAAACTGGAAGTCATAAAGCGAAAAGAATCCAAGAACCTGAGTTCAATGGTCTTCTTTTCGCTTTCGCGTATCCTCTTCGACAGGGATACGTACAACTTTTTATTTAGAGGGATAACATTTATATCCCTTCAAATAAATTGAGTTCCTTAATTATAATAATTATTATAAATTTGTTTGACATTCCCACTAAACTTTGAATAAATTTATATATTACAAACTTATTTAAATTGCTATAATACTTACAAACTATATAGTAACTAAATGCTATTGGTATGTGATTCTGCACATTACTACTATTTAAAATTACATCTGCACTACTATCTACATTTCTTAAAATCCTTTCAAAATCACTATAAACTACAAATGGTACATCTAACTTACGTTCTAAATACTTAAAAATAAGTGTAGCCTCCTCCTGTTTAGGCATCCCCGTCACCATCTTCTTGCATATCTCTTTGTGCTGCTCGCATTGTGCGAGTACTGCAGACAGCTGTTGCAGGAATACACCCTGTGTTCGTTGTTTCTTTCAATAATCTGAAGAGAAAAAAAAGGGTAAACACAAATAGTATTATGAAAATTACTAATCATTAGTTTTAATTTCAATTACGCTGACATGCTCTTTATCCAACGTAGTGAGACCGCTCCTCCTCCTGAATCAGCCCGAGGTTTATGTGGGAGGACTTCTCCACCGAAGTGGAGTAGCACGGTGCTCCCGATTCCCTCGTCGTACCCAAACACATTTACACTAATGTGTGCGTTACGTTCCTCGAATCGGAAGACTTGATTCAGCGGCAGCGGGAACGCTAATGCGCTGAAGTTCAATATATCATCATTCTCCAATATTATGAAAGTCTCTTCAATATTATTTATATAATATAATTGTGGTCTGTATGCGTAATGAGCTGAGGGAGACATAGCCGATATTATGGCCTATTTAAAACAATATTCATCGTTATTTTTAACATTAACGCACGCATGCTTCTCCTGCAGCTTTCTGGGTAGTGGGATGTATGACGATCCCTTCAGAGGCCGATACTGGTTAACATACACCTCCAAGTGGCGTATTTTAAGTAGCGACCAGCCACTGTCCCTCTCCTGGAACTTTTTTTCCGTAGCTGGTCGTGCATATCATTATAAATATTAGCCAACTCTTCGGTTCGATTAACCATTATCATTTTTGACTGAAATGATTTTATTTCAACTAACATTTCATCATCATTGGTTATTTTAACATACTCAGCATATATCTCCATACTGAATTTATATGCTGAGTGTTTCATCAATAAATTATGCAGAGCAGCCCAAACTGTCTCCTCAGCCTTTTTAAAAAACAGATCTGGAATGAGCAAACCCTCATCATCATTTTCCAGCACATACGTCTCGATTCTGCCATTAAAGGCAGACTTTATTAATTTTAAATGTTCGTTTATTGGGACCCAGCAATTCTTTTTATGTTTGTTAGTCCGAACATGATGAGCCCAATCTTTTTGCAAGACGTTTTCGTTGCAGTTGGAACATCATCATCAATGAGCTGTTATTGATGATGATGCTGTCGATGTTGAAGGCTGAGGATTGATTAAATACGCTGCTGTTACTACTGACCATGATGATGATTGAGAGTGAAATTTAGCTGCAGGGCATCGCGTCGAGAAAATTTTATCCCACATTCCTTGCACACGAATGCCCGCTTTTTGTCTTTGGACTCAACGTAGCGTTTAATGTTGCGCTTTTCAGAGAAACGCTGACTACACTCCCTACAAATAGAGTGTTAACGCCAACTGCCGCTCGCAAGAGGTGCTCCCTCATCAATCGGTGGCGCAGCTGACGCAGTTTTCTCTGGCTTCCAGAGATCGCCGCTGGACCCATACTAGCACTTATTCCACAGAAGCTGACGCGTGCAGAGGTCGAAACAGTAACCGTGTGAGATTATTTTGTAAAGAATAATTTTAAAGGAAACCTGAAGTACAATTATTGTATAAAATAATAAAATAAGGCCAATAAACATTTGTGATTTTGAAATGAACATTGTGACCACGGTGTATCTTAAATCCGTGCCCGCCACTGTAGCCCCGTAGAGCCCTTCCGGCCATATTTTTATATATTTACATATATATATACATATACATACATATATATATATATATATATTGTTTGGGTGACCTTCGAGCGCGTGGGATGGCTCGAAGGGTTGAGAGATTTGGGGTGGTCTCCGAGCTCGTAGGTATCCGGCTCGAAGGACCAAATGTATGACTCAGTTTGTAGGGGGTTTAAGAAGTTCAAAAGGGTACTCACCTGTTGTAGGATGAAGCAGTGAATCGGAGTTATGGTGGTGGGGGGCCCGATTCACTGCTGGTCTCCGAGCTCGTAGGTATCCGGCTCGAAGGACCAAATGTATGACTCAGTTTGTAGGGGGTTTAAGAAGTTCAAAAGGGTACTCACCTGTTGTAGGATGAAGCAGTGAATCGGGCCCCCCACCACCATAACTCCGATTCACTCACAGGCCAGCACTCCTTGCAAGGCGGGACACGGCCTTCCATTTTCGCGTTCCGCGGCTCTCTTGCAGCCAGGCAAACATTCCTCCGCCGGGAACGAGATCCAAGCCGGCGGCACACGCCCTGGATTGTCGGGCTGACGCCTCGGGGACATGGCTCGAGGGGGGTTGCGACTGGTGGAGGGGATGTCGTCCAGACAGTGGTCAGACCGGCCTGCCTCACTGATCGACATATGGAGAGAGTCTTGTGGTTCTTCTGGTTCGGGCGCTGTGGGGCTGGCTTCACGCTCCGGGGGGGTGGACGTCAGTCACCGAGGTGTGAGCATCGGGGGCAGCTCCTTGGTCAGCAGCGTCGACCTCGGCGGCTGAAACCTCAGCTTTGCTGCTCGCCGGAGATAGGGAGAACTGGAAGTCCTCATCGTCGAAGGACCAGTTGACCCCGTGATCCCGGATCTGTTGGAGGAAAAAAGTACGATAGGATGGGCAAGAGATTAACCGTACGCTCACGCGGAGGAGTCCGTCATATGAGAGAAATGGGTTAAGCGAGAGAATCGAACTCTCACGTGCTACTTGGGGTGAAGTGAGATCGGCGTATTTTGAGGAGATTGATATGGGGGTAGCATTGAATGAATTGAAGCCAACGTTGTAAAGTGATGGCGTTGAGTGGGTCGTCCCAGCCAGAGTTGTTGCATGATGGTTTTTGCAATGACAATGACTGGAATCCTGCCGGGTCAAATAATCTTGCAATCTGAGATAACACCTCGCGCTTAGTATACTTGGGGAAGAGGTCAAAGGGTTTTGACTCTATGTTGAAGTGATCGGTTTTGGCATTCCAAAGGAGGCCGAGAGTTTTGGTATTACTACCATCTTCTAATTCAAGAAAGTCTTTGTTTAAGAGATCTTGTGGTGGGATCCCAATTAGAAGAGCGGGGTGATTTGCTGTCCATTTTCGTAGCGTGAAGCCGGCAGAGTGAAGCGCGGCAGGAAGTTGATGTCGAGTACGAAGCGCGACATCAATGTCATGAGCGCCACGCAACGCGTCGTCAACGTGTCAAACGTGACCGTTTGGAGTTCGAAATCATGTACATCGTCGTGTGGAGAATTTCGGAAGAGAATTCGCTGGTAACGCGAATGCTGGGGATTTATGAGGATTTGGCGATACATTTTTTCAATGTCGCCATTGAAAACGTATTTATAGAGTCTCCATTGGATAATGAGAAAGGTTAAATCCGATTGAAGCGCCGGCCCAGGATAGAGGACATCGTTCAGGCTAAGACCGTTGGAGGAGCAGCAGGAGGCATTGAACACAGCACGCACCTTGGTCGTGCTGCTGTCAGGTTTGAGAACAGCGTGATGGGGTAGGTAGTAGTTGTCGGAATCGGAAGGGTTCTGAGAGGGGTCTTCAACAATCTGGTTTCGTTTCGGAGAAACTGTTTGAGAGCAATCTCTCTGGTTTTCCCGATCTTTGTAGAAGAAGAGAAACCTTCGTTGAAGAGCAGCGAATTTGAATACAAGTCCTCGCAGCGTTGTTCACCCGGGGGGTAGGTATTCGTTTGGTTTGGACTTCTTCAAGCTCCCAGAATCGCGATTGTTGATGATCCATGGAGACTTCGTTGAAGAAAGAGACTCGTGTGGTAATCGAGGGGGCGGGTAAATCCTGCTCAAGTGGAGCAGTGAGAATCCACCCGAAGATGGTCTCTTGAGCGACCAGAGAATCAACGATGTTGCGTTTAATTCCATCGCGCAAAATGAGGGGGTAGATATCGGCTCCAATAAGCACATCAATTTGATCACTGCGATAGAAGTGATCATCAGCTAATGGTAACTCGCGAAGAGATTCACAGTGTGAAATATCTAGAGAGCAAACCGGGAGATTGCCGGTTAGCTTGGGAAGCACAAGCGCGCAAGCTTGAAGATGAGTCCCAGGAGCTCGAGTTGAGCCAATCTAGAAATTGCAAAGTTTAGAAACCTGGGCGGTAATCGTTTGATTGACGCTCGCCACTTGGGCCTGGATGGCCTTAACGGGAGTTTCAATCGCTTCTGAATGCGTTCGGATAAGAAAGTGGTTTCAAGGCCAGGGTCGATGAGCGCACGCGCTGAGTATGGCTCACCGCAATGGTAAATATGAATCATCGCGGTGGCGAGCAAAACCTGCTTCGGTCGCGAGGTGAAGCACGTCAATACGTTTGATGTTGAGGGGGCTTCAGTGGACTGTATATTAGGTGTAGAGGTAGAGGGGGTCGCTCGAGAGTACGACGGAAGGTTCGACAAGCGATTTTGCGTATAAGCATTTGGACCGCGATGAGGGGGGGGTTTTACGAAGCGAGCTGGTATGGGTAGAGTCCGAATGAGAGTTCGGTTGGGGGGCCGAGGCCTCCTCGCGGTGTAATAGTGTGTGAAGTCGCTGGTTGCACGACATACACGTGAACGCACTTTTACACTCTTTTACTTGATGTGAGTGCGCCCAGCAGTTGGGACAAAAATGAATTCGTAAAACTGTTGCCCAACGAGAGTCCAAATTCATTGCCAGAAACCGTGGGCATTTGCAGCGCATAATCTGCAGCTGGTCGAAACCATATTAGCCTGGAACGTATTCACAGGATTCGGGTTGGGGGGGAGCGGGCGTATATTTTTTTTTTTATGGCAGATAGAACCAAGCTCAGGGGATGCCCCCTATCCATGCAAAGCATTCGTTGGTTTAGAAGGGTAAAGGTTAGTGGGAAGGGGAAAAGTGGGAGTAGTGTCGATTTACACCTCTTTTAAAAGCATCGACGTTATAAGTGGGAGGGAAAACATGCGCAGGGAGACAATTTAACTGCGCGACCGAAAAACGAATTATCGCGGTAGTGGGTAGTGCGATGGAACGGGATCGAGACGTAAAAGGGGTGCACCGCTCTGGAAAGCCGAGTAGATCTGTTGAATACCTGAACCGAAGGGATCAGGCTGGCTACTTCAGAGGAACAGTTACCATTAAAGTAACGGTAAAATAAGGTTACACACCCCACATCCTGACGACATCCCAAGGTTTCAATAGAGCTGGATACCCTACTGTCCCCTATAAGTTTTATCGCACGACCTTGTATACGGTCCAGAAGCTGAAGATATGCTTTCGAAGCTCCAGACCAAATATGCGAGTTGTACTCCATTTTCGGCCGGATATAAGTGGTGTAGATACAACGAAGGTCGGTTGAAGTGAAGTATTTCTTGCACCGCTTTAAAAAGCCTAAGCACTTGGCTGCTTCTTTCGACACATCAAAAATGTGATCGTTCCAACGAAGATCGCATTGTATTGACATGCCCAGAACATCAAGAGCCTCCGACTCATTAATATCCACACCACCCATATTTAAAGGTGGAAAGTTGTCGCCCGCCAGACGCTTGTGGGTCAACAAACAGCATTGGGTCTTCCGCGCATTAAAATCGACCCGATTCGCTTGACCCCACTCCTGGATTTTGTTGAGGTCAGATTGGAGTGTGTCATTCATAATTCTGCGTTTTCTATTGATCTCCAGAATAGAAGGACGCCTGGAGAATGAATATGAATGACAAATGCTGCTGTCATCAGCAAACGAGTAGACGGGGTTTGATGTCACTGACAGAAGGTCATTGATAAAAATGAGAAAAAGTGTTGGAGACAGGACCGAACCCTGCGGAACTCCAGCATTTATGGAGTGCTCTTCGGAAGCAAAGCCGTCTATCACAACCCGAATAGAACGGCCGCTGAGGAAACTCGATATCCATCGAGTGAATGTATCACCGACACCATAAGCAGCCAGTTTAGACACAAGTGCTTTATGCCACACTCGGTAAAATGCCTTGGAGATATCCAAAGCAACAACCTTACTCTCACCGAATTGGTGAACACAACTGTTCCACCGCTCAGTGAGGAACGCCATCAAATCGCCTGTGGAGCGGTGAGCACGGAAACCGTACTGGCGATCGCTGACCAATTGGTTGCACTCCAGATACCTCATCAGGTTAAAATTTATAACGCTCTCCATAACTTTGGAGAGCATTGAGCAGATCGCTATGGGCCGGTAATTGGCAGGATTCGTAGCCTCACCTTTTTTGGGAACTGGCTGCACATTGGCAATCTTCCAGGAAGTAGGAAAAACTCCTGAAGTGAACGATAAGTTAAACAGATTGCGCAATGGGCGAGCCAATGTTGAGGCGCACTTTCTCAACACGTGGGCTGAAATGCCATCCGGTCCCGAGGATTTATTAACGTTGAGGTTTACAAGCACTCTTTTAACAGCCCGCGTTCGAAAGTGCATCTCAGGCATAATATGAGACACACCGTCAATCACGGGTAGTGGTTGGCTACTCTCAGGAAGAGAGCAGTTTTCAGCAAACATTTTGGCTAATAAGTTTGCCTTATCAACCGAGTGAGTGAAGATCTGATCGTCCTTGAGGAGAGTTGGAATAGACGATCGCGTCTGATTCTTCACCCTCCCCACGAACGACCAAAAGTTCTTGCTACCCTTATGGTATTCAAGAACTCTGCGTCTAAGGCGCTGTTCGTAGAGAACTTTTTCGCGCTTTAGAGTGGCATTGCACGAATTTCTGGCCTGGTTGCGCAGCAGTTTAGTATCAGCAGTTTTATTTAAACGCCAATTCCTAAATGCTTCCTCTTTAGACCTGACTGCTTGTCTGCAAGTCGCATTAAACCAGGAATGGTCTTTTGGTTTAATGGAAATTCTTTTATTAGGTATGAAAGACCTCATACCAAATAAAATTATATTTTCTACCAATTTTGCTGCAGCATTTATGTTTCTATCCCTGAAACACAATTGCCAATTGAAACGGCTGAAAAAGGAGTTCAGCGCATCCCCATTAGCCTTCTCATAAAGCCACACTGTCCGCTTCGGAGCTGGCTGATGAGCGGATTGAAGACTAGAATATGGGAAGGTAGCAGAAATTGTAGCGTGGTCCGAATTACCAAGAGGTGCAAGAACATTCACATCATACTTGCTGTGATGCGAAGTTAAAAAAAGATCCAGAATATTATGATTTTGCCCATCAACGCAAGGAAAGTGCGTTGGTTCCTTCACTAATTGAGTCAAATTATTAGACTCAGCAAATAACCCAACATACAAACCCTCAGGTGTTGTGTGACTCGAATTACGTAGCCAATTGGAATTATGAACATTGAAATCACCAGCAACAATAATTTCACTGTTCGGATACGATTCCAGGATTTTAGAAATCGAATCAGAGAGACTGTCAAGTTTATCAAAAGTTGGCAGCCTCCCTAGACCCGGGCTTCTATAAATGAAGCAGAAGTGCAGGATGTGCGACTGGATTTTGAACTTAACCCACATGGAGCTAAATTCGGCATCCGTCGTGCAAAGGTGTTGCTGACACTGGTACGCAACATCACTGCGAATATATAAGGCGAGGCCTCTGTGTGATGAAAATAATGGCAGTAAGTGGTACCCAGGCAAGTGAAAATCCAGTGGATCTGCACCCTCAGACACCTGGGTCTCACCTAGTGCCATTATATGCGGTTGGTGGGTACAGACATACGCATAGACCGCGAAGAAATTCGCCCTCAAGCCACGCACATTTGTGGAGTCTATACGAAATTTTGTCATCGCCACCCACTGTAAAGAGGTATAAAGTCAGCTGCACAAGCGGCCAAGCCTACACCGCAGGCAAAACGAAACGCGACAAGACAAGTGTTATGCCTTTATCTTGCCACGCTTCAGCCCACGGTGCACTCACAGCCTCATGCACAACTAACGGGACCAGGAAGAAGGAGGAGGAGTGAAAATCAACGAAATGCAGAGCTTTACTGCGGAGAGCATAAACAAGCCCCTCGCATGGTTCGCTGCATTCCGTTAAGTTGACTATTGAATTATTAAATTTTGTTCTTAGTGCACATTATTGATTTTTTTTTGTTTGTTTATTGACTGTTTGTTTATTAATGTTTCACTGCATTTCTGTGTTTTATTGTGATGATTTAGGATGGGGTAGGTTTGTTTTCACTATTTTTCCGCGCGAGCACTCGTCACGAACACTAAATTGTGGGAGGTGACGTCCTCCTTCGCCCGCGGCCACGACGCAACCCCCATATATTCGACGCTTTTTTAGGGAGGTTGACAGACTTCCGAATATCGTCAACCGTTTACAAAGTTTGGAAATGGGAGGTGAGGAAGGCGTTCATTTCGCGCCATTTGGGAATTTCTCGTTTGAGGGTAATCGATTGTTCCCATAAAGAGAGGGTGTTCAAGCTGAATGCCGAGTGCTCACGTTCAGGAATGTCGCTGAAGTCCTTCTCGAACTCCTTCAGTGTTTCAGTCACGCTGATAAATTTCGTAAGGGGGTCCATGATGGCAGAATCAATCGTTGAGAAATTTTATTTATATAAAAAATTTATTGTTTATTTATTATGAGGGGGGTTATTAGTAGTATTAAGTTTATATAAATATTTCAACTAATTTGAAATAAACTAGTCAAAGTAGTTTAAATTTAAACCACTTCGACTACTTCTTTACGAGTTGTTTGGAAACAACTATTCGTGATGATTATATGACTTCAAAAGAAAACAGTCGTGGAGATTTAAAAAACGAGGGGAGGGGGTGTGTCAACAAATCTCCAAACAATCTTGCCAAGTGAGTGGGCACAAACATAAAAGAAAAAAAAATTAGAAAAACCACTAATTAATAATAATGTGATGCTCTTTAATTGATTTTATTTCGTGGGTAACAATTTTCGGGGCTAATTTTATATAAATATAAACAAAGTAATTTAATTTAAACTAATCAAAGTAGTTTAAAATTAACTACTTTAACTACTTCCGCAAAGGCTGCTTTCAACCGGGTCGCCGCTGCTTGTGCGCTGCCCGTATATTGTCAACGACGCTGGCAGCGGACACCGCACAAAACACACGCTGAAAGCAAGAAAGATGCTGCTTTACATGTAAGCGGTGGTGGTTTTCTTCTCTGCGAATTCCCACGCTAAAAGTTTTGTTCACTTGAAAGGGGGCAACGGTAATTCTCGATACCGTTATGAGAAGTTGACCGTTGCAAATTTATCAAAGAATATAAAATTTTTGATTTCACGATCGATGCATGTACAGCACGGGATGGCTGCACATTCAATTTACTATATATATATATATGTATATATATATATATATATATATATATATATATATATATATATATATATATATATATATATATATATATATATATATATATATATATATATATATATATATATATATATATATATATATATATATATATATATATATATATATATATATATATATATATATATATATATATATATATATATATATATATATATATATATATATATATATATATATATATATATATATATATATATATATATATATATATATATTGTCAGGAACAAATTAAGCACAACTTAATTTCTTCCCCACATAATTCTGTTACCTGTAAATTTTCTACTTATATATATAATATATTTTACCATTTTACCATATACCCGGAATATATGGTAATTAAATTGCAAACTACCGTTTCTCCATATTAATATGTATGTAACGAACGGCAAAGTAGAAAAGAGATTTGACAAAAATTGAGAGTTGTTAGAAAGTAGCACCATCGCCTGAGTGGATCGAGAGAGCTCGACCACAGATACGACCACGCAGGCAAGGAAGAGACAACAAGCTTCTTACAATAAGCGCGTAGGAATACCATCGTCACTATAAAAGGCGCTTCACCACAAGGAATCGAGGCTTTTTGTCGTGAACTCCCGGCCTGGACAGTGGTCTTTTGGAAGTCTATCTTCGGTAAGTTATTTCAACGTCGACGCCAGCAGAGCCTCGATTTCGGCAGAGCCACAACGTCGACGCCAACAGAGCCTCGACTTTGGCAGAGCCACAACGTCGACGCCAGCAGAGCCTCGACTTCGGCAGAGCCCCGACTTCGGCAGAGCCACAACGTCGACGCCAGCAGAGCCCCGACTTCGGCAGAGCCACAACGTCGACGCCAGCAGAGCCCCGACTTCGGCAGAGCCACAACGTCGACGCCAGCAGAGCCTCGACTTCGGCAGAGCCACAACGTCGACGCCAACAGGGCCTCGCGGCCAACACTCACATTAGCACGTCGCCTGTGGAGTTGTACTCCCGCGGCCAACAGTTCGCATCAGAGCGTCGCCTGTGGAGTTGTACTCCCGCGGCCCAACGATTCTCATCAGCGCGTCGCCTTGTGGAGTTGTACTCCCGCGGCCAACACTCACATTAGTACGTCGCCTGTGGAGTTGTACTCTCGCGGCCAACAGTTCGCATCAGAGCGTCGCCTGTGGAGTTGTACTCCCGCGGCCCAACGATTCTCATCAGCACGTCGCCTTGCGGAGTTGCACTCCCGCGGCCAACACCCGGTTCGCTCGTACCCCAGTGGAGCGGGGACAGGTTCTTTCACCACAGCGTCCACCTGTGAAGGCTATCAGAGGCCATACTTCTATTTTGTACCCATTTATACATTTTAAGACCATTTCCAAATATTTTATATAAGGTTAATTGTTGAATTAGAATTACGAATTATTAAACTAATCTAGAAATTAATAATAGAGAGAATTCATTGAAGGAAGCCTTGTGTCTCAATCAAATAAATAACTGGACGGATCCTGGACTCGGCTGAGTCACATACCCTGGCCAGAGAGGGAAAAGTTTCGTTACAGTGGCGCCCGAGCAGGGACTTTAAGGCTTCCAACATCTCGACGAGACACGAACATCGAAATAACTCATCACAGAGTGCCGTACAAAGACGCACGCCATGAAGATCACCTAGATTTACTTACTACGCAAGGACGAGCTAATAACCTACGCGAAGGAATTTGAACTCGACGAATGTGGAACCGTCGAGGACTTAAGAAAACGGTTGGCCACGTTTGCATCAGACTCGAAGGACGACGAAAAGGTCACGGCGCGATTAGAACAACTGGAAAGGATTCACCAGCAAGCGAAGTCCCCGCACCGAATGGGGACGGCACAGACGCATCATCCCGAAAGAGTGGAAACTCTGGAACTGCCCACCACCATTTCAACAGCAAGTCAAGGGGGTGAAATCGGGCCACCGTCGAGGGAACACACGACAGATCACGCCGACGTCATGGACAAAGTGCGGAAGTGGTCAGTTAGATATGACGGTGGTCGCGATCCTCTCGCGTTTATCGAAAGGTTGGAAGAACTGGCCACCGCGTATGGGATAAGCCGAGACTTGCTACCAACGACAATGCCGGAACTTCTTCGAGACCGAGCTCTGATCTGGTTCCGCAACAGAATAATGGATTGGCAAACCTGGGGTCAATTCAAAACGGCGTTTTTGAAATTCTTTCTGTCCACCCGTTATTTCGAGGGCCTCGAGGACCACATACGTAACCGGCACCAAAAACCAGACGAATCCTTCAAGGACTACGTGCTCGACCTGTACGACGCTATGCGTCATGTCAACTGGGCCGAGGAGGAGAAGCTTGAACGCCTCTATCGAAACGCGCGGAAAGACGTGCAACTTTACGTGAAACGGCGCGACTTCATGAGCCTCGAGGAACTCATCGTTCTAGCAGAGGACCTTGAAGAAATACATGGACGGCAACCGGAACCCACAAACCACCGGCCACGTGAGCGAGAAGTGAAGCATCGACAGCTGGCACCCCCGGCCGAAGTGAGTATAAACCCAGCCACTGCATTTCGACGATGCGGGCAAGACGGCCACACGGAACGGTATTGTCACAACCGCCGTATTCTGTTTTGTTGGACTTGCGGACGTCGCGGACTCCGCACTATCGAATGCTGCCAACGACCTCCACCGGGAAACGAGGACGGACCACGCCAGGCAGGAGGGAAGGCGGGTCCAGCAGCTACGACCCCTCGCCGGGTCAACTAAGCCTCCTACACCACGACAGTACTCATCTCATCATCATCTCAACTGCAGAAGTCATAGTGGAACACCTCAAGAAAAGAGCGGTGTTGGACCCGGGAGCGACAAGGAGCTTTGCCAGCCAAGCTTTTGTGCAGGAGCTCGGTCTTCCGGTGAGCCGAACTACTTCCACCAACTACATTCGCCTAGCCGACAACACACGAAGGATGACCAACGAATGCCTCCAGGTAAGAATCAAACTCGGCACATGTGAGATCGATGTGGAGCTGTTGATTATGGCCGGGGCATCGGACGATTTGCTTCTGGGCCTGGACTTCTTGGCGAAGGCTGGGGCCGTCATCAGCTGCGGCGGACAGACGGTCACTCTGCGAGAGACACACGGACAGAAACGGCGAGAGGAGTGGACGTTCACGGCTCTCAAGGAGGAGGACCCTCCATCGCTGAGCATCGATCATTTCCTGCGGCACGAACTCGCGAAATTCGATGAGGTACAAGGAACATGCAACATTACGTCGCACAAGATTGCCATGAAAGATGAGCGGCCGATTAAGCAGAGATACATCCCACGCAACCCGGCCATGCAGGAAGTAATAGGCAGAGAGGTCGACGAACTTCTGGCTAAAGGATGCATCGAGCCGTCACACAGTGCCTATAGTGCCCCGATAGTCCTGGTCAAAAAGAAAACAGGCACTTGGAGACTCTGCATTGACTACCGGCAGCTAAATGACAGATCAATTCCTGACGCGTATCCACTTCCGCGTATACATTACATACTCGACCGGCTACGAAACGCAAAGGTTATCAGCAGCCTGGACCTTAAAAACGGGTATTGGCAAATACCAATGGACAACGACAGCAAGAAGTACACACCATTTACGGTCCCGGGGCGAGGCCTCTTCCAATGGAAGGTCATGCCATTCGGCCTCCATTCTGCTCCGGCGACATTCCAGAGGGCGTTGGATAAAGTCATTGGACCTGACTTAGAACCACATGCTTTCGCATATCTGGATGACATTATAGTTACAAGCAGCTCAATGGAGGAACACGTGGGCCACCTGCAGGAAGTCTTCCGAAGGTTGCGGTCGCCGAACCTGAAATTGAACCCAGAGAAATGTGAGTTCTTCAAAAAGCACACTAAGTATTTGGGACACGTGGTAAGTGAACGCGGCATCGAAACGGACCCAGACAAAATTTCCGCCATCAAGACGCTGAAACCACCCTCCAACGTACGCGAACTGCGACAGTGCCTGGGAATTGCGTCCTTGTATCGCCGATTTGTACCAGAATTCGCAACTGTAGTACACCCGATGACCACTCTGCTGAAAAAGGGCAGACATTGGAAGTGGCAAGACGAACAACAGAAGGCCTTCGATAAGCTGAAAGGAATGCTTGTCAATGCACCAGTCCTGACCTGTCCGGACTTCAAGCGATTTATCCTCCAAACTGACGCCAGCGAGGTCGGCTTGGGAGCCGTGTTAACGCAAGACGACGATGGGAGAGAAGCGGTAATCGCCTATGCCAGTCGCCGCCTCAACCCAGCCGAACAAAATTACACCACTACGGAAAAGGAGTGCTTGGCGATCATATGGGGCATCAGGAAAATGCGGTGCTACCTCGAGGGGTACCAATTTACGGTGGTTACAGACCATCTCTCCCTTAAGTGGCTCAATTCGATAGAGAATCCATCGGGCCGGATCGCAAGATGGGCGTTAGAACTGCAGCAATATAGGTTCGACGTCCAATACAGAAGAGGGAAACTCAACGCAGTGGCCGACGCATTGTCGCGACAACCGGTAGACACCCTCCGCCGCACAGGAATTGACGAAGAAAAGTGTAAGAAGTGTACTTGGTTAGAAAAGAAGATAGCCGCTATTCACGACAACCCCGAGAAATACCCAGATTTCCTCGAGCAGGATGGGAATCTGTACAGGCACATAGCGCAACGCGAATACGACGAGGAATGCACCCCGTGGAAGATGTGCGTCCTCAGCTTCCTCCGCCAACGTGTGTTATACGAGAACCACAGTCTTCCCAGCGCAGGCCACTTAGGAATTCGGAAGACCACCGCCAGGATCATGGATAGATACTACTGGCCAGGCATGTCGCGAGACATCAAAAACTTTGTGCAACGATGTGAATCATGCCAGAAGTTCAAAGTGGACCAACAACTGAAGGCTGGGAAAATGCTGAGTCAAATCGCCGATGAGCCGTGGGCCAACGTTTGCACGGACTTCATTGGACCACTTCCCCGGTCAAAGCACGGTAATAATACGATTCTAGTATTTTTCGACAGGTTCTCCAAGTGGATTGAAGCCGTACCACTGCGCAAAGCCTCAACGCCAAATCTTATAAAGGCTTTCCGAGAGAGGATACTGGCCCGTTACGGCACCCCAAAAGTTTTAATTTCAGACAACGGCGTCCAGTTCACGAGCCGAGCGTTCGAAAGCTTTCTCACAGAAATAGGAACCAAGCACCAGTATACAGCCCCATACACCCCATAAGAGAACCCAGCGGAACGAGCAAACAGAACTTTGAAGACCATGATCGCCCAATTCGCTGATGGACAACAGAACGCCTGGGACGAGTTGATTCCCGAAATCACACTGGCCCTGAATTCAAGCAGATCGGATGTAATTGGCTATAGTCCTGCCTATCTCACGCAAGGACGAGAGCTGCGGTTGCCGGGATCTTTGTTCGACCAGAAAACATTTGGCACGGGACAATCGCCCGAGGAGGCGGATGACAAGGCCAAGCGACTCACAGAAATATTTGCGATCGTCAGGAAAAGATTGACCCAAGCCGCCTCCGATCAGGCTCGTCATTACAACTTGCGCCGACGCCACTGGACACCGAATATTGGGCAGCTCGTCCTTAAACGAACCCATCCGCTCTCGAAGGCCGCCGACAGCTTTGCAGCCAAATTGGCACCAAAATATGTTGGCCCCTACAAGGTAATCGCGTTCACATCCCCGTTGATTGTACAACTCCAAGAAGTAAATAGTGCCTCCAAGAAGACGAAGACAGCACACACCAGCGAGCTCAAAAGCGTACCCACCGACACAGCTCCCACGGCCGACACATGCAACCACGGCAGAATAGGAAGAACACAGCGAGGTCATGGTAACTCCCTTTCTATAAATACATAATATTTAAATAAAAGAAAGAAGCCACAGCAAAGCATTATTATATAAGAATTGCATGAAATCCAAAATATTCCGATTTATTAAGTAACTATTTTATACGAATAATAAGAAAATAAACAGGGGATTTTTAGTACCGAAGTGCGAAGAAAGCAACTATACACGAAATAATGGGATCCTTCGTTATCACAACTTGCGGAGATCGCTGCGAAAAGAAAACATTTCACACTCATTCAAAGTACGAGGTCCAGGACATTAAGCGGAGGAAGCGAGGCAGGAACGCCATCAAGCTGGCTCGTGGCAGCTGGGGCAACCGCTATGACATAAAGATCACGCGGACGGATAGGATCGTCGTCGCCACCGCCCCCTCGATAAAGTAAGAGGGATATGTCAGGAACAACTTAAGCACAACTTAATTTCTTCCCCACATAATTCTGTTACCTGTACATTTTCTACTTATATATATAATATATATATATATATATATATATATACCCGGAATATATGGTAATTAAATTGCAAACTACCGTTTCTGCATATTAATATGTATGTAACGAAAGGCAAAGTAGAAAAGAGATTTGACAAAAATTGAGAGTTGTTAGAAAGTAGCACCATCGCCTGAGTGGATCGAGAGAGCTCGACCACAGATACGACCACGCAGGCAAGGAAGAGACAACAAGCTTCTTACAATAAGCGCGTAGGAATACCATCGTCACTATAAAAGGCGCTATACCACGAGGAATCGAGGCTTTTTGTCGTGAACTCCCGGCCTGGACAGTGGTCTTTTGGAAGTCTATCTTCGGTAAGTTATTTCAACGTCGACGCCAGCAGAGCCTCGATTTCGGCAGAGCCACAACGTCGACGCCAACAGAGCCTCGACTTCGGCAGAGCCACAACGCCGACGCCAGCAGAGCCTCGACTTCGGCAGAGCCCCGACTTCGGCAGAGCCACAACGTCGATGCCAGCAGAGCCCCGACTTCGGCAGAGCCACAACGTCGACGCCAGCAGAGCCTCGACTTCGGCAGAGCCACAACGTCGACGCCAGCAGAGCCTCGACTTCGGCAGAGCCACAACGTTGACGCCAACAGGGCCTCGCGGCCAACACTCACATTAGCACGTCGCCTGTGGAGTTGTACTCCCGCGGCCAACAGTTCGCATCAGAGCGTCGCCTGTGGAGTTGTACTCCCGCGGCCCAACGTTTCTCATTAGCACGTCGCCTTGTGGAGTTGTACTCCCGCGGCCAACACTCACATTAGCACGTCGCCTGTGGAGTTGTACTCCCGCGGCCAACAGTTCGCATCAGAGCGTCGCCTGTGGAGTTGTACTCCCGCGGCCCAACGATTCTCATCAGCGCGTCGCCTCATATATACACATATATATATATATATATATATATATATATATATTTACAGCTTGACGCTGTATATATATATATATATATATATATATATATATATATATATATATATATATATATATATATATGTAAATTTTTGGCGCAAAAATGCGAGCTTCGCAGCGAAGACGGTCAGCAACAAAAATTCAAGTTTTAGTGCTGCCGTTATTTTCGGGGTCCGTTAACCACGAATCGAAGATTCCCGTATGGTTTGAAATATATATATATATATATATATATATATATATATATATATATATATATATATATATATATATATATATATATATATATATATTTCAAACCATACAAACCATACATACTGGGTTTTCGCTTTTTCTAATTCCCGTTGGGTCACCGCAGAATACCGAATTCTACCGGTTTTTCGTTCTGTGTGCACGCTGTGTGTATGGCCACCAGACAGAAAAACTGGTTTTTCTGAAACGAAACGAAAAACCAGTTTTTCTGTCTGGTGGCCATACACACAGCGTGCACACAGAACGAAAAACCGGTAGAATTCGGTATTCTGCGGTGACCCAACGGGAATTAGAAAAAGCGAAAACCCAGTAGGTAAAAGTGTTCGCAGCAACTAGTGAATTTTCGACTTTTGTTATCCAAATAAAATAAAAAGTTTTTCCGAGATAAGTTTTCGGTGCGTTTTCTTTTGAATTTGCGCCTTCCTTCGCCGGACCTAAGCGAAACCGAGAAATACAATGGCTGCGCTCGCATCGTTCATTAGGATAGCCGATGCTCCCATTGAGTTCGAAGTGGACTTCGACCAGACACCCACCACGGACCACACCGTATACAATTGTACTTCAGCGGTAAGAAATCCGATCACAGTGGCTGCTGATTAAGAGCGCCTATGAAAGGGTGCTTGCGGACTTGGACTCCACGAAGGACAAAGACAAAGAATTAACAGGCGTAAAGGAAAAGCGGCGCCGATGCTATGCGGTATCTCTGCGCTGCGCGGAAAAAATGATCAACTGACCGAATCCGCAGCGAACCCTCCGGCTTCAGCGACCCTTTCGCCGGTGCAAGCTGAGATGCTTCAATCAGGCTATAATATTGGCCTACCCCCTTGCGACACCCAAGCCTTCCATGGCGTTTATCTCTCGCGGCCCTCTTTTCGGAATATGTTCACGGCCCTTTATATACAGAATACCCGAATTGCGCCGGTTGAGAAGTTGTTCCAACTGAACCAAAAAACTACGGGCGAAGCGAAAGAAATCGTGCAGAAATCCCCTCTCACGAATGAAGGTTTTGCCCAAGCGTGGAAAAATCTGTCCGACAGATATGAGAGCCAGCGCGCCCTCACCAACGCCCATTTAAAGAAGCTTTCGTCCTGTCCCCATCACGAAAGAAACCGGTAGCGCTATTAACGACCTGCAGCGCGAAATAAATAATATTCTCGCTGCACTAGCGCTACAAGGGGTACAACTACAACTCCAATTCACTCGACTACAGCCTCCAAAAGCGTCAACACTTTTCAATTGAAAGTGTCCCAAGATAGCTGCCCTCTTTGTCAGAACCAGCACAAGTTGAGATCCTGCTCTCAGTTTCTAAGCTTGCCCGTTCCACAGCGGCTGAATACCGTTCAGAAAAACCGCTTGTGCAGCAACTGCTTGGCCAGATCTCATTCCGTGAAAAACTGTCCGAGCAGATTCGATTGCCTCAAATGCAATGGCAGGCATCATACCCTCTTGGATCGTGAGCATGCTCCACCCTCATCGAATGCTGCACCAGATTCGACCCCACGTGCCTCACATTAAGAGCGGCGGTTTGAAAACGCTCCGCGTGCTTAGGCCCCTGCCTATTCGAACTTTATACCAGTTTCCACCCATCATGCTTCTCAGCAAGAAAGACCGCATTCTTCGATGCGAACTCCCTCGAATATACAGTCCACTCCTCCCCCTCTCAACAGCGAAATCAACAGGACACTCATGAAGTGTGATTCGCTAAATCACCCAAACAGGTATTGTTAGGGACTGCTATGGTAACAATACGCCACCACGGTACATGTTACATCGCTCGCGCCTTATTGATCCTAGATCTGAAGTATCGTTCATCTCCGAACGCATACAAAAGCTGTTAAAGCTCCCCGTGCGGACAATTGCCGCTGTAGTTTCAGGTGCAAACGAGACTGTTTCTGCAAAAATATCAAGATCGAGCGATTTTCTCCTGAATTTGCTACTTGATCCCAACTTTCAAATCAAGGTGACGGCGCTCGTGCTCTCACAAATTACAGGGCGTTTGCCCTCCCACTCGTTAGACAGGTCACTTCTCAGCGGCCTCCCTCAAGACATCGAGCTCGCAGATGTCAATTTCTCCAAAAGCGAGCAGGTCGACGTCCTCATCGGAGCCGATTTATACCTAGCAATCCTGCTGAACGGCATCCGCCGCCAAGTGCTGATTTCACTTATGGCTCAGCAAACCGTGTTCGGTTGGATTCTGACCGGACCGGTTCCCACCACGAAATCTGCCACAGCACCAATAAAAGTGGCTTACTTCAACGAAGTCTCCTTCGAACAACAGTTCGAACGTTCTTGGTGGAGGTGGAGGAACTTCCCCAAACTAGATTGATATCCCCCTCCGAAAAGTTTCGCGAAGAAAATTTTATTAAAACAACGCGAAAACGCGATGACGGCCGCTACATCGTGTCACTGCCTTTTAAAGTCGGCTTTCCAGACACGCTCCGCTTAGGGGCCTCGAGACATTCAAAAAATTTATCGTCAAATATTGGTCGACTCAAAGCACATCCCATATCAGTGCATTCTCTTCCGATACCCTCATAATTCCGAACTCACCGATTTCGACCTTCAAACGGTAACGTTTGGAGTCAATTGCGCCCCTTTTCTTGACCCATGATGACTTCCACTTTCCACTTTAAATTTTCTACAGAATTACCAGCACATCCGCTCTATTCGCATTCCGAAATGGGTGAGTTACACCCCCTCTGGCGCAGTGGAATTCCATGCCTTTTGCGATGCCTCACAAATGAGATGATCGACACTCTCGTGCCCACGCTGCAGATGCCCCATTACACGATCTACTGTTGGAGCGACTCCACCATTGTTTTGGCCTGGCTGAAGAAATCCCCATGCGTTTGGGCGACGTTCGTGGCAAACCGAGTCGCCATAATTATAGAGAAACTACCACATTCGCAATGGTTCCATGTGGCATCCCAGGACAACCGTACGGATTTAGCCAGTCGCGGTGCCACGCCCCAAGATCTCGCTGAGAGCACCCTCTGGTCGAATGGACCTGCTTGACTTGCCCACGACAAGGATCGCTGGGCCGAATTCCTCGCCTCCGACGAATATGTCACCACTGGAGCAGAAGACGGTCAAAACGCTGCACACCCATTGCGCTACCGATGAGGACCCTCTCGAACGATTTTCTCCACTGCCACGAGCCTTACGCGTATATACCCACGTATATAGATTTCTCCACAACGCTCATCTAGGTCAGCGTCACCTGCATTCGCAACCAAGCCTGCGCTTCCCACCGAGAGAAATAAAGGAAACTAAACGCTTCCTCGCGATATCCTGCCATAAGATTCATTTAGCGGACGAGTACGCCGCTCTAGAAAACCGCACGATGCTGCGATCTAAAAGCAACTTGCTTTTTTGAACCCCTTTCTCCACACGGACAACACGATGCGCGTTGGCGGGCGGTTGTCCTCGTGTCCCAATTTGCCTTTCGACGAACGGCACCTGCCATAAGGCTGAATTTCGCGATTACTCATTCGGTTCATACATGAAATATCTCTACACGGGGGCAACCAATTAGTTCTTCGTCTAGTCCGTACACAATTCTGGATACCCAAGGTTAAAAACCTTATCAAAACGACGACTTATACCTACAAGCCTTGCATCCTTCATCGGAAGAAGCAACGAACCCAACTCATGCCAGCATTGCCAGCAGAACGCATTACTTTCTCACGCCCATTTGCGAATACCGGAGTCGATTTTGCCGGCCCTTTCGATATTAAAAATTACACAGGACGCGCGTACTTAATTACAAAAGGCTATGTTTGTGTCTTTGTCTGTTTCGCAACGAAGGCCATTCATTTGGAACCCACTAGCGACCTCTCAACCTCTACATTCCTTGCTGTCTTTTCCCGGTTTGCCACCCGCAGGGCTACCCTGCCAACATCTGTACCCTTACTCTGTACATTACAGCCCATTATTAACACATTTTCTCATTACATATTCCGATGTTTTTAATCCGTCGGAAATATGCGCGGTCCCGGAGAGGACGTCTGCTGGCGCCACCCGACTCTGTGCCCCCCCACGCCGTCGCAAGATCCGCGCCACCCGCTGTTGCCCACCGTCCTCGGGAGCCGTCCCCACCGGCCGATGTCCTCGTGCTCGATGTCTCAGCCGAGGAGGCCCAGGCGATTGCCACGGAACACCCTTCCCCGAATCCGCCGGACCGGACATTCCAAGCTTTTTTGGCGCGGCTCGACCCTCTTCCGGACAGGCCACAACACATAAGCCGATCTATGCGGGATGCGGATATGAGCGTTCGCTCAATGTTTACATTAAATTTCAATACATGCACAGCTAAAACAGAGGTGTCAAATTTTCCTCAAAGATCTCTATGCGTCAACCGCATGCGTGCCAAGATACGGAGCACGCAGCCACTTGACATTTTATTACACTTTCCACTAACAACACAACCTCTGCTTGCGCAGCCGCTAGCCGCGCCCGTACTCGTTGCCACAGCTCTGTATCCAACAAGCTGTGGATACAACTAAATAACTCCACTCACCAACCCTATGACATAAGCCACAGTCGCTTGGCACATACAAATCCTACCCTCATCCATTCACACCTCGGCAATAAAAAATATTAATATGATATCCTACAACAGCAATTCTAAAAGCAAGCATCTTGCCGCTGCTGGTCTCCCCATACTCACATACCATAACATTTTCTAACATTTTTGTTGCGTCTTTTTGCCATGATTTCAAGTTTGTATTATTGCTATTTAAAAATTGCTCAGTATAATTAAAAATTTAAATTTTATTTTCTTTTACTACATCTTTTATTATACCCAGAGACAATATGATTAAAACGAAAATTTGTGCAATGCTTCCAGTTAAGCATGAAGTCAAAACTCCAAATGTATCCACTGACTCAACGGCCGTCGGCTTTACTGTTTGTTTGTTATCAACTGCTTGCTTAACTCCAATTTCACTTACCTCCTCACAACCGTCCACTTCTTCTGGGAATGATTCAACACTTTCACCGCTCCCGCCTGCACTATCGATTCGTCCGTGATCGATTTCCTCGCAACGATCAGAGGAGGACGGTTCAACAATCGTTTTCGATGTATAACTCGTCACCCCCATGATGTGTAGCCTCGAGTTACTTATCCTTTTGGGTTCCCAGCTTAGTGGCCTTGGCTAGGCCCTCGATAGTTTCCCTGCGTTGTTCCTTGATATCTCTTGACGGTGCAATTTATTGCTATGTGTCCTGTTTTTCACAACGGAAACACTTCATTGATATTCTGTTTCCCTTATTATATGTATTCCATTTACCCTCATTAGCTTGTGGCTCATATTAACTCATGGGGTCGTTACTATTTCCTCTCTGATTACCTAGCTGACATTCGGCCAAATTTCTTTTCGTTGGCTGCCCCCGTGACTGACATCTCCAATTTAGTTCATGCCCCTACATCATGCTCACAGCATGGATTATTTTTCCCTACGAGACACTCGTCCCTAGTATGGCCTTTCTTTCCGCAGAAACTACATACTATTCGCGTTTTGGCACTGGCTTCCCTACCATATGCTTGTGGACGTCCCATCATTTTGCCGTCCCGCGTGATACTCGGGTTTTGCATGGAGTTATCGCCATGCTGCGTATTTAGTTTCCCTGGGGCATCCATGGGTGTATGGCTTGCAGTCCTTTGGTTAATTTCTACCGTCAAATTCGGATTTATGCTCGCTAAAAGCTTTGGTTGGGCTCCGAGAGATCTGCTGATGATCTCGTTTAGCTGTACTGCTTCTGCGATCAGCCTTTCCATGTCGATCACGTTGGTGCCCAACATCTTCATCCTTATCGTTGGGTCTCTTAACCCCAACACGAACGTCCTCGCTAATGATTTGTTAATCTCAAGTCGGAGTCCATGATCCTGGGCCTCAGTATATTGGGATTTCGTAATGTCTTCTGCCTGTGTCCTTAGATTTATTAACCTTTCTCCGAACTCCACTATTTCTTCCCCTGGGAGTTGGGACACTGTCTGTATTTCAGAGATTATCGTATCTACACTTCAGATAGGACAGCTTTAAGGTACTGTATAATTCTTCTATGCTCGTTATTTTCTTTCCCCTAATTAACCCTTAAGCGTTACCGTGAAACCTTTGCTTTACACACGCTAAGAAGTTACCTATTTCTGAATCCGATATTCCCCTCCTTGCGAGTTCACGTCCTTCAATAAATTTATACACTTCATTCCTCAAATAAGGCGAACGGTTACCTGAGAAAAATGGTACTAATCTGTTTACATTTTTTGCTATTCCTTCTATACTCATTTTTAAGCTTGTATTACTTCTAATGATTCTCAAACCTGTTGCACGTAGTGAAGGATGTCCAATCGGATCTTTGTGCGGCAGGGTCTTATCTGCTAGCAATTCTTCCTGTCGAAGGAGCCTATTCTCTTCTTTTAACTCCTCTATTCTCCTATGAGCCTCTTATAAAGAGTCAAAACTTTCCGTGCCTTTTTGGTTTAAAACTGTCGAGAGCAAATTTCCCGAAGCTCCTTTTTTCTCTATCAACTTTCTCATTTTAATATTTTCCTCTTCCACTTCCTTCACTAAAATCGCCTCTAATTCTCTGTCCGTCAAGTAGTTGTCGTATCTGTTTTTTAAAGCGTGAAATTCAGCTTTCACCCTTTCTTATTCCTTTAGCGCACTTTTATTTTTATTTGATATAGAAAATTGAGCAGCTCTTCTAAAATTGCATCCGCCTTCTCTACCTTGGAGAGATTACCTAGATCTTTATCTTTTCCTTTATTAAAATTAAATGCTCCTTATTGTTTACAGTGGACGAAAGATAATCCCAAATTTTTTCAATGAACCTGTCTAACTGCCCAACCAAATCTTTATAATCCCTTCCTAAATCCGTTAATCGCGCCTCCAAATCGAGCGAAATAACCATAAAGTAACAAAAAACAACAAAGACACTTTGGGTCTGACGAGCAATTCCGCTTTAGAGACTTTATTACCAATTGCACTAATGTTGCACACGGTTCTTAAGATTTTCTTCACTAATCACTACTGACTACTCACTACTCAACTAACTACTGACTACTACATACCAGTCTTATTTATATTTCTGTAAGCGGAAACTTAAACACGGAAACAACAATATGCTAACTGTAGCGAAAAAGACTCGTACAGTTTGAAGTGCTTTTATTAAGCTTCCGTGAAATCTGGATTAGAATATTGTTCCTTAATCTGGAACCTGTTTCATAAGGTTCATGTTGATAGGATTGAACGTATTCAGAAAAAAATTTTAGATTATGCTTTAAGATTTCTAAATTTTCATGATCAAATTCCTCCTTATAAAAGTCGTTATATGCTCATTGATCTTTTTACTCTTGAGCAACTACGTTTAATCCATAGCATTGTTTTTGTTTATGATTTCATTAATGGCAATATTAACTGTAAATCCCTTCTTCAGTTAATAACGTTTAATATCCAATCGCGAAAGCTTCGGTTTTATGAATACTTCCATTTGTCCCTTCGTTGGACTAATTATGAGCTCAATGAGACCATTTATAGAGCTCTTGCTAGTTTTAATAAGATCTTTAATAACAATTCTGTTGATGTTTCCGTGCCGAACGAAAATTTCCAAAAAATTTTAATAACCTTACTTCAGTCTAATTTGTACAATTAGTTGTATTTAATCTAGACATTAAGGTATCTTCCATTACATAATAAAGAAATTAAACTAAATTAAAAAAAATAATAATAACAACAATAATAATATTGTATTAATAATAGTAATAATAATAATAATAATAATAATAGTAATAATAATAATAATAATAATAATAATAATAATAATAATAATAATAATAATAATAATAATAATAATAATAATAATAATGATAATAATAATAATAATAATAATAATAATAATAATAATAATAATAATAATAATAATAATAATATTTGTTGGGGTGATCTCCGAGATCGGGAGTGATCCGTCTCGGAGGACCAAATGTTCACGCAGGGATGCGTAATATTATATTTAATTTATTCCATAGGGCATAAAATGGAAAGAAAGTGGGGCTTACCGGATCGTCTTCCGTGCGTGGTGATGATTGAAGTTGAGTTTGCACAGTTGGGTTCAGGGTAATTGTGATGATGATGATCGTCGTGCGGCGCAGCAGTTGAATTCAATGATAATGATAATGATGAGGATGGTGCAGATGACGTTATTGGTGTGGTGGGTTTCAACACTTTTCACTTCACTTTTTAATGTAGGCGGATCACTGTCAATTTGCGAAGGCTTTCAAGACGGGTGCTTGCTCGTTCACTGACCAAAAGGGAATAGCCGATGCCACTTCCTGATGCTAACGATGAGCTGCTTGCCCTTCTACCGAGATGCAGAAGAACCGTTTTCACTTAGGGAGCGAGAGAAAGCGGAGGCAGAACTCACCGAGCATCAGACCGTGGGAAGGAGAACAAATTAGCATGGAAGGGTGAGCTGCTTGTCCTTCTTCTGAGATGCATAAGAGCCGCTTTCGCTCAGAAGCGAGAGAGAGCGGCGGCAGATCTCACCGCAAGCCAAATAGTTTGGAGAGGCGAGGGTTGCCGTTGCCAGTTGCAGCGGACAGCAGTTTGGCGCCAACAGATCGCCCGCCTTTCAGCACTGCAACCTTAGCACCGCTTGAAGCCATGCGAAGTAGGGGTTTCGCACGGGACGGACTTGACGGTGATCTGAGCGACGATAGATGCGGATCAGATCAGACGTAATTACCGAGAGCTCCAACGAGGGGGGAGCGGCTGGTTGGACAGAATATGGACTACGGACAAATAGAGGGCGTTGATTCGAGGGCATCAACGCAAGTGCTGTCACGCTTTAGGTACATACATGACCTGACAGCACCCATCCAAAGATGGAATTTTGGGCGAAAGGCTGCACGTGGACATAAGGTAAGGATCCGGGTAAGAACAGCCTAGTGATAATATCGGCCCCGAGACGTAATCGAAGGGTGTGGGACATGTAAAATTGGGGTCGGCCAACTTTATGTTGACAAAGGAGTGTCGTATTCTGGCGTCAATGCAACGACTGCAGGTGACCACTTCCCAGTCCGTGATGAGAGCGTGAAATTCAATGGGTTCTGACTGGTCTCCACGAGAACCGAGTGTCACAGGCACGACCAAATCCGTACCGAACTGTACCGGAATAACGCCGAGGGCGCGTACAAGCTTGCGAGAAATTTGGGAAATCTCGCAACCGGAATCCAGTAAGGCGCGCTCGTTCACAAAGCCATCGTATCCGAGCACCCTCACTCTCCCAGTGGGCCGTAGTACTACGGATCGTTGCATCGCAGGCGCCAATGAGATTCGGGATACCGACATCGAGGGAAGCTCGGCTGAAGGAAGAGTCGTCGTCCGCACAATCGTAGTAGATTGGCGACGGCGAGGAGGAGGGTGTCCACGAGGAGTGAACCGCGGTGTCAAGTCCGACAGGTGCAACAGCGTATGATGCGGTCGATTGCACCGTCGACACTTTGCTGACTTGGACACCGAGCATCGGTGTGCGAGAATGCCAGACAATTGGAGCAGAGTTGTAAACGGCCCACCGTTGCGGTACGCTTCTGGGGCGTCTGTTTTAGGAATCGTGCACATTGCGGTACATATACGACCGAGACCGGACATATATTGCGGTGCATATATGTCCGACATATACGACTGAGTCTCCACTTCTTTGGGAGAAGGTTATCGTCTCGTAAGACTACTACATCATTGGGTTTTAAATTCAAGGGGGGCGTATTCCCATTTAGTTCCTTTATGGAGTTCGCTTAAATATTAATTTTTCCAGCGGCTGCAAAAGTGCTGATACATGGATTTTTTTACCATCGATTGAGAATTTGGAGTGGGGAATTGAGTATTTCGGGTTCAACAGGCGCTAAAATGGGACCACCGATGAGAAAGTGTCCTGGAGTAAGGAGTTGCAAATCAGAGGGGACATGCTGTTCAACGGTCGCGAATTGAGACATGCTTCAATTTTGTAGAGAATGGTCGTAAATCCTCAAAGGTGAAATGCATGTTTCCGACAAACTTTCGGAAGTGCAGCTTGAAGCTATCGACTCCAGCTTCCCAGAGTCCACCCATGTGAGCGGCTGGTATAAAATGCCACTGCAATTTTTGGTAGGAAAATTGAGTGATGACGGCGTCCTTACTTTGCTGGAGGAAAGCTTTCCTATCGTTCATCAGGGCTTTAGATGCTCCAGCGAAGTTTTTTCCATTGTCAGAGTATAAATCCTTGGGACATCCTCTGCGTGCGGTGAAACGGCTGACGCAGCGAGAAAAGTGGGCGTCGATAGGTCATTGGTACCTTCGAGTACCAATGGATATCCTTGGTCGCGAAGCAGACGAATATGCAAACGTAACCTTTCGTGATAAGGCACGCTCTGCCGGTATAATTCTTAATGTCAAACGGTCCGCGAAGTCGAGTTCGGTGGCAGCAAATGGTCGGGAGAGAGAGGTGCGTTCAGGCGGCAGTGCAGCCATCAGTTGTGTCCGAATTTGTTTCCGTTGTAGAACGCAGATTTTGCAACTTTGAAATGTGGTGCGGATGGGATTTTTCGCCTTAGGGATCCAATATTGAGTGCGAATTAAACGTAGCATGAGTTGGTTTCCTCCATGCAAACTGATCTCATGGATAAACTGGACTAAGAGTCGGGTAAAAAAACAATTGTAGGGGATTATAATCGAATGACGTTCGTCATAGGAGAGTAACGGACATGAAGTTAAACGTCCTCTTGCGCGGAGATTTCCATCTTGGGATAAGAATGGATTGAGTGACAGAATTGTACTCTTTCTGTCAAGATTCATCTTCAATTCCAGGTTGTGATACTCATTGGAAAAATGAACCTTCGGCATGAGATTAGTCAGCCGGGTTTTAACATATTGAATCTCATCCGAGTCAATACTTTTATCGTGTCGTCTAAATGAGGGGCGAGCTCGCGAGAAAGAAGAAACCTTTCCCAGAGGTCTTCATAATGAGGAAAATATGCAATATACGATCTAATGGGGTTTTCTTCCAGTTCGGTTTCAAAAATAATAGGGTTAGGAGAGTGTTAACGCCAACTGCCGCTCGCCAGAGGTGCTCCCTCATCGATCGGTAGGGTGTCAGGAGTGAGCACTCCAGTCTCTCTCCTGTCAGCCTGCCGGTCGTGAGGGGCGCCTCTCCCGTGAGCGTAAGCCCGGCTGCGGGCTCTCTCCGCGGCAACTGGCGCGGTTTGACCGGCTTCCAGCGATCGTCGCTGGACCCACACAGTCTCTTGCTTAAAAACCACGAACGCGTTCAGAGGCAAATGCAGCGAGTGCCATCAGCGGATAATTAAGGAACATATACTATTATTGAACTCAAGGAATTATATTAAATTATTAATCTTAAATTGTGAACTGAGTGAATAAACATTGTGAACATTTTCGAATTAAACATTTTGGTCCTTCGGGCCGGATAGTGCTCGGAGACCACCCAACCGTACTCAAATAAACAGAGAGTGAGGCCATTACTTTTTCTCTTGGCACAACCAATCCGGGCCTTGCCACCATAATGAGGTGTGTTGCAACTCCAGCGGATACATGCCACGACTGGCTAAGTCCGCTGGATTGTGTTCGGATTCGACATGAAATCAGTGAGTGGAATCTACGATTTCCACGATTTTGGCCACACGGTTAGCAACGAACGTAGTCTAGGTGCAAGGTGGTCGTTTTACCCAAGCGAGCATGATGGTCGAATCAGTCCAGCAGTAGAGATCATACTGGGGAAAATCGAGACGAGGGATAACCGCATTTAACATGTCGGCTAAGAGGGCCGCACCGCACAATTCAAGTCGAGGTATAGATATTGTTTTGATGGGGGCAACTTTGGTTTTTGCATAGAGTAAAGAAGTACAGATTTTGTGAGAGTTACGAAGGCGCACATAGACCACGCCGGCGTATGCTTTTTCGGAAGCATCGCAGAACGCATGGATTTCAATGGCACTCGTTGGAGTGAAATGAATCCATCGAGGGATTTGTATGAGGTTAATTTGGTAATAACACTGGATAAATTTTACCAGAGTTGTAGGGTTGACGGAGTCAAGGGGTCAACCCATCCGGTGGCGTACATCCAAACTTGTTACATGAGTGTTTTTGCGATAATAATAACCGGAGATAACCAGCCTGCAGGATCAAATACTTTGGCAAGGAGTGACAGCATTTCTCGTTTCGATTCAATGGTGAAATTGGTGCTGCTGGTGATTGCAATGTTCATAATTCCAATTGGCTACGTCATTCGAGTCACACGACACCCGAGGGTTTGTATGTTCAGTTATTTGCTGAGTCTAATAATTTCACACAATTAGTGAAGGAACCAACGCACTTTCCCTACGTTGATGGGCAAAACCAAAATATTCTGGACCTTTTTCTAACTTCACATCACAGCAAGTATGATGTGAATGTTCTTGCACCTCTTAGTAATTCGGACCACGCTACAATTTCTGCTACCTTCCCATATTCTAGTCTTCAATCCGCTCATCAGCCAGCTCCGAAGCGGACAGTGTGGCTTTATGAGAAGGCTAATTGGGATGCGCTGAACTCCTTTTTCAGACGTTTCAATTCAATCAGGGATAGAAACATAAATGCTGCAGCAAAATTGGTAGAAAATAAAATGTTATTTTGTATAAGGTCTTTCATACTCAATAAAAGAATTTCCATTAAACTAAAAGGCTATTCCTGGTTTAATGCGACTTGCAGACTAGCAGTCAGATCAAAAGAAGCATTTAGGTATTGGCGTTTAAAGAAAACTGCTGATACTAAACTGATGTGCAATCAGGCCAGAAATAGGTGCAATGCCACTCTAAAACGCGAAAAAGTTCTTTACGAACAGCGCCTTAGACATAGAGTTCTTGAATACCATAAGGGTAGTAGGAACTTTTGGTCGTTCGTGGGGAGAGTGAGGAATCAGACATGATCGTCTGTTCCAACTCTACTCAAGGGTGATCGGATCTTCACTCACTCGGTTGATAAGGCAAACTTATTAGCCAAAATGTTTGCTGAAAACTGCTCTCTTCCTGAGAGTAGTCAACCACTGCCCGCGGTCGATGATGTATCTCATGCTATGCCTGAGATGCATTTTCGAACACGAGCTGCTAAAAGAGTGCTTGCAGACCTCAATGTCAACAAGTCCTCGGGACCGGATGGCATTTCAGCCATCCAGCCAGTATTTAATTTATCGTTTACTTCAGGAGTTTTTCCCACTTCCTGGAAGATTGCCAATGTGCAGCCAGTTCCCAAGGAAGGTGAGGCTACGAATCCTGCAAATTACCGGCCCATAGCTATCTGTTGATTGCTCTCCAGTCATGGAGAGCATTGTAAATTTTAATTTGATGGGGTATCTACAGAGCAACGATTTGATCAGCGATCGCCAGTACACCTTCCGTGCTCACCGTTCCACCGGCGATCTGATGGCGTTTCTCACTGAGCGGTGGAACAGTTGTATTCACCAGTTCGGTGAGAGCAAGGCATTTGACCGGATGTGGCATAAAGCACTCGTGTCTGAACTGACTTCATTCTCCAGGCGTCCCTCTATTCTTGAGATCACTAGAAAACGCAGAATTTTGAATGACATACTCCAATCCTACCTTAACAAAATCCACGAGTGGGGTTGAGCGAATCGGGTCGATTTTAATGCGCGGAAGACCCAATGCTGTTTGTTGACAGGTGGTGTAGATATTAATGAGTCGGAGGCTCTTGATGTTCTGGGCATGTCAATCGAATGCGATCTTCGCTGGAACGATCACATTTTTCACGTGTCGAAAGAAGCAGTCAAGTGCTTAGGCTATCTTAAGCGGTGTAAGAAATACTTCACTCCAACCGATCTTCGTTATATCTACACGCATCACGTTCGCATATATAGTCGGGAACTTCGCGAACATATCTTCAGCTCCTAGACCGTGTCCAATGTCGTGCGTTAACACTTATAGGGGAAAGTAGGGTATACAGCTCTATTGAAACCTTGGAGCGTCGTCGTGATGTAGGGTATGTATCATTATTTTACCGTTACTTTCACGGTAAATGTTCCTCTGAAGTAGCCAGCCTGATTCCTCCGGTTCAGGTATTTAGCAGAACTACTCGGCTTTCCAGAGTGGTGTACCCCTTTTATGTCGCGTTTCCGTTCCAACGAACCACGCATTATCGTGAGAATTCGTTTTTCGGTCGCGTCGTTAGATTGTGGAATAATGTCCCTGTGAATGACTTGCCGCCAACTTACAGTGTCGAAATCTTTAAGCGAAGTGTAAACCGACACTACTCCCTCTTTCGCCCTTTCCACTAACCTGTCATCCCTTCGGAACCAACAAATGCTGTGCATGGATAGGGGGCATCCCCTGAGCTTGGTTTCATCTGCCATAAAAACAAAAAAAAATGTCCTGATGGTTGGTTGTCCATTTCCGTAGAGTAAATCCAGTAGAGCGAAGGGCTGCTGTCAATTCCTGTCTAGCACGGAGCGCAATGTTGACGGTATAAGCCGCACAGCGCATCGTCGACATACATGGCCGTCCTTAAAATGGCAGCAGCAAGGGGGAACTCGGTTTCGACATCCTTGGCCAGCTGATGAAGCGTGCGAATTGCAGGATAGGGGGCACATTTTACACCGAAGGTGACTGTTTGAAGTTCAAATTCGTGCACTTCATCATCTGGTGAATTTCTGAAGAGAATCCGTTGATAGCGCGAATGCTTCGGATCCACCAGAATCTGGTGGTAAATTTTTTCGATGTCTCCGTTAAAGACATATTTATAAAGACGCCATTTGAGAATGAGGAAAGTTCAGGAAAAAGATCTGCTTGCAAAGCCGGACCGGGGTAGAGGGTGTCATTCAGACTGAGACCGTTGGTTGTGGGGCATGAGGCGTTAAAAACAACTCGCACCTTGGCGGAGCTGCTTTCTGGCTTCATAACTGCATGATGTGGTAAATAGTATGTGTCAGACTGGAGCGAGGTTTTATCCGATTGAAGAGAGGTCATGTGATTCAAATGGGAGTATTCTTGAATCACTGAATCATAAAGTTCTTTAAACCTCGGAGGAGAATGGCCACATTTATAAAGAGATGGCCGAAGTCATGCAGAGGAACGGCTTCACGTTTAATGAAGAGGAGATCCGTTAAAAAATAAAGAATTTAACTTCTAAATACAGGCAAATTTATCCTTTATTAAACGTAAATTTATAAAGATAATATTCTCATGACTCTTTACATATTTTAGAAAAGAAAGGCCGTTGGAGGCACAGGAGGGTCTCCTTCTGAATTTACTTATTATGGTGCGGTTCACCAGATCATCGGAGCATATAAGGTTAATAAATTCGTATGCATGATGGAGGAGAGCACCACAGAAGGTAAGTATACAAGTCAGTTTCAGTCATAATTCAATTAATCTTCCGACATTTCGAAACCCCCGGAGAGGGTGCCACTGCCAATGCCATCACCCCCGTTGGTGGCACTACCAATGTAATCACCTTCTGCATCCACACCATCTTCTCCAGATGAATCCACTCCCTCCACATCTGCGGCAGCCAAAAAAGATTAACCCATACCAGACGTTATTATTAAAAGAAATAAAAAGGGTCAACATACAATTTGAAACCATGATTGAGAAGGATCATGTCATTGCAAAGGCGATGATGGAAGAGGAAAGGCAGCGAAGGCAATTATCCGGCAAATAATGGAGGACGCCAGATCCTTTCAGTATGCTGTTTTAAATTCAATGAAATAAATATAAATTTACCAAAATAGTTGCTTATTGCTTGGCGAACCATTTCTGCAGATGGATCAGGATCATTTATTGTGCAGATGTGTTCCGGTTGCATTCTGTTTCCATCCTGGTTTCGTCAAAGAACATCTTGCACCCATTTGGAATTGATTCCGCCGTTATTCTCGTTGAGAAAATTATGCAAAACGCAAGCACACTTTATTATAAATGTTGCATTTTGAATGTGGTTGTAAAAATTGCCACTAAAGTTTGCGTTTGCACAATTCCAGAAGTATTTATTAAACCTGCATTTCTTGTTTAATTATTTCTTATAGAATAAATACAATATTTTTCACTCAATATAGCAGCTGATCCTGATATCGAACAGTATGCGAATAAGGCGGTGTAAACGAATTTCAAATGCGTGGTTACAGATTCGCATCTGAGGTCGGTGTAAACGCACTATTAAAAATTTTCGATTAAATGTTGCAATGTTCAATGTGTTATATTTATCGCGAGAGCTGATAAATGCAAAACCTAATCGATATGCATTCGTTGATATAAAAGTAAAATCAGGTAATAAGTATCTATGGTATTTTTTTACGGAAAAAAGATACATGAAAAAAGCAAATATGTATACAGCTATATATACTTTAGCGTATAGTTTATTTTACCTTCTCAATTTGGTGAAATATTGGAACGAATAGATCAGTGTCGTAGTTAGAATTTTTATTCTGCAGTGTTGCCGTAAGTCTCTCAAGCCCCATGCCAGTATCGATATGATGACTGGGTAATTTCGATATTGATCCATTCGCGTTACTAAAAGAATTTATGTTAAAATATGTTGTATTTATATAAATTTATATAGAAATAAATACCGATTATACTGTATAAATACCAAGTTCCAAAGTTCCATAACATCAGCAGTTCCAGCGTTTACTAACTTTGCACGATCCGTGCCAGAAAATTCAGAAAGCTTGTCAATGTGAATTTCGGTACTTAGGCCGCACGGACCTTCCTCTCCCATTTCCCAGAAATTATCCTTTCTACCAAATGGGAGTACTCGGGAAGACGGAAATCTAATAAAATATGCAATGTGTTACGCACTCCTTTACAAGGAAAACTTATTAAAAAAAGTTTACCCCAAATTTCTCCAAATATCACGGCATTCATTATCAGCTGGGAGACCAAGTTCTTCGTCTCCGCCAAAATAAGTCACATATAATCTTCCTGGATTTATGTTATATGGTCCTAGTAAAAGTTCCAAAGCCATTTCACAGGCTTCTTTCTGTAAATAACATTGAGAAAAAATGTACTATAGCAAATATAAGTAACTTCTACTAGTCCTGGCAGCAGGTGTTTTCTTTAATTTACAATTTTAATTGTAATTTAAAAATAGTAAATAAAATAAATAAAAAACTTTTTACCAGGGTTCAGAATATACCGCCCAAAAAAACAAAAAAAATCTATATATCTCGTATAAAAACCATCGCAAACGATGGAAGATATTTTTCTTTCGCAGCGGTACTTACTTTTTCATACAAGTACGAAAAAATAAATATTATCGTTAAAATTCAAAATCATTTCGAACTTCCAAAGTGTGTGAAAGTAATGGTTATCTGCAAATATTTTGACACCTGAAGTTGAAAAAACTTAGCAGCGCTTAGTATCGCAGTGTTGAAGGAGTGAATATATATATATATATATATATATATATATAAATATATAAATATATATATATATATATATATATATATATATATATATATATATATATATATATATATATATATATATATATATATATATATATATATATATATATATATATATATATATATATATATATATATACCTTCAACAAAGGAATAGGATCAATATATATAACACACCGCCACACAACCGCACGAACTACACCCCTTTCTTACTAGTAAAGAACCGGAGTAACACAACCAGCCACTAGTAAGTAGTAAGCGCAGTGCCGAGAGAGAGCAGAAGGATAGGGGGGGGGCATACTGTATACCAAACTTACGAACCTGTCTGCGATGAATATTTCCAGCTTCCTGCGAAGGTCTTGCTTGCCCGCTGTCCACGGAGGAACTGACTCGTTCGAACTTGTGCATACTCTTTTATAGCAGTGGTTTTGTTCTTTGTATGACATCAAACCTCTTTGTCGCTTGCGAACAACATGTTTGTCGAATGAAGTTCGAGTGCGTTCGCGGTATTTAATGCCGTTCGAACCTTTGTGTCGTACCTTGTTTTAGTTTGATGGAGTTGCCGACTTATTTAAATCTACTTAATTGTATTTTCGCTTAATTCTGAATAATACTAATAATTCATTTTTACATTCCAATGTCTTATTTCTAGAAGAAGGAAAACTAATAAAATAAGAAAGACTAACTTCAATTCCGCAAATAAAACTTAAAGTAGTAAATTAGGCTTTAATTCATTCATTCATTTATTAACATATTTAAAAGGCGTATCCAAGAAAAATAAAGAAACATAAAATTTATAATTTTTGTGACGGGCCGTCCAGGTTCGTTACATGCTCCCCTCACTTCGGTGAACGACGAAGGACATTGGTTCCCCCGCTTCGGTTGATGTAAACTTGGAATGTGACATCGTCGATATCAATTAGAAACTCTGTCTTCTTTTCTTTGCTATTTTGAATGCTTGCAGTGATAATCTGGCGTAGTTTTTCTGGCCATTTCGATGGAGAGATGGCGTGATTCTTGTTCTTTCCCAGTGGTTCGGGTTCTAGTGGTTCTTCCGCTGTTGTGGTTTGCTTAGCCCTCGTTTCAATACGCGTGGTCGATTGGATTGCTCTTCCGATAGACGATTCTGCCTTCTCCGTTGCTGAGACATTTTCCGGGTCAAATTCATGGTCTCTATAACTACCATTGTCGTCAGGGTTACTGCTGTTAGAGCCACTTCTGTTTGAGCTATCGCCACTGGAATCACTGTCGCTCGAATCGGTACTTTCAGATTCACTACCGCTAGGCTCGTCACTTTCAGGCTCACTGTTGTCAGGCACGCTGCTATCAGACTCGCTGCTGGTTAAAACTTCTGGAAGTTGGATGTTTGGAAGTAGGGCTAAGGCATCATCACTCGTTTTCTGTGCATTGCCCCATGCCTACGGTCTCATTCTTAAAACGTCGTAATTGTTCATTATAGATTCGAAATACCTTTTTACGAAGTGTAGAACGAATACTCCACAGTCGACATTGTTGTCCTGTTGGGGGGTTTATGATTTGGTGGCACGGCAGCTGGTCTTCACCAAACAGATACGGAGTCGTTGCGATTTACCCTTGCCTTATAATCTTCTTCCATAAAACTTCGAATAAAGGGTACCACATCCGGTCGAGAGTGTTTGATCAGTGAGTCCAAGATTAAGATTAAAGGTCGTCGAGTCGTGGGGTTAGCGATGGCATCCGCGTTGTGTATGACTACCAAATACCAATGGTCTGCCTTGTTGACTGGGATGAGCCAATGTTTTTACTTAAATAGATCTACCTTCCGCACCCAGCGTCTGACTCCGTCGTAACGTTCCTCGGCATAATGGTTTGGAAAACGGAAAAGTCTTTCAACAAAAAACGTGTTGAAAACAAATGTCTCTTCCTTGATGCTGGTTGGTACGGCTTCCTCCCACAACCATTGCAAGAAGAAGTTCATATTAGCGTCGTTGAGCTTTTGCCCAATTTCCAAAAGTCTCAAATCGTCCACACATATCGTCGTATTGTTCACGCTTGCCGGAAAAAGAATCGTCTGTGAGTTGGTTGGATGTGGTGGCTTGATTAGCTGTGTTGCCTTCATTATTTTCATTCTCGATCACACGGGCAATCCTGGGCCATTTAGCTGGGCCTGGGCTCTTATTAAGTGGGCGTCCTCATGTTCCAAGCTCTTCGATATACCCCATATCCAGTTTGATCACTCGAGGTCGACAGTTTTTTATAATTTTATATTTATGGCGCATCACCTGTGCTCCCTTTGCGACGGCTTTTTCCCATTCTGCTCAAAATTTCTCCATCTTCGCTCTTCTAAATGTAAATTTTATACGATAGTGTACGTCCGAACGCTTAGAGTCTATCGCGCATACTAATTGTCCTGCCCAGTTTTCTAAAAGAAGACGGTATGCTCCCCGTATCGAAAGTGACCTCACTCCTCCTAATTGGTTCTGTAATACGAAACATAGGGAATATATTAAAATTACATAATTTTTAGGTAAGTGATTTTGAAAGTGGTATCCTGGTTTGATTTGACTGATGGAATTCCTTTAATTCGCTTAGATGGGCTCTTTTTGTCTTTGAGCCGCCCTCTTCCCGTACTTCTACAATATTTGGGGAAATAAAATTAATGATGCTGTAAGGGCCGTCATATTTCGGGGCCAATTTTGCAGCAAATCCATCGATGGCTTTAGACAATGGATGTTCTTTTACCAGGACCTTTTGTCCAATTTCAGGTTTTCAGGATCGTCGCCGTAAATTGTAATGGCGTGCCTGTGTCCTAGAGGCTTTTTCAATGTTTCTATGAACGACTTTAAAAATCTCTTTTAAGTGGTCGGCCTTCCCCTGAGGACTATCCGTGATATTTCCAGCACCTGAAGTTACCTGATCGAAAAGCGTGGCGAGTAGCCTAGGTTCACGTCCTTGTATAAGGAATGCGGGGCTGTATCCAGTTGTCTCTGAGCTACCTGTATTTATTGCCAGACAAATTTCTGGAAGATTCTCATCCCATTGTCGATGTTGATTGTTGCTTAATTGTGCGATCATCGTCTTGATCGTGCGATTGGAATTTTCGACAGCATTCTCTTGGGGACTGTAAGGTGCAGTAATTTGTTGCTTAACTCCCAACTGTTTTGAATAGTTTTGGAATAGCCTACTGGTGAATTGTGTACCATTATCGGAAATTAATATTTTCGTTACACCGAAGCGAGAGAGCATCCGGTCTCTAAAACCTTTTCTTGCAGCTTCAATGGTGGCGGAACGCACTGGAATAATTTCCGTCCACTTTGAAAATTTGTCCACAAAGACCAAAAGGGCCGTATTGCCATGCTTGGTTCGCGGTAAAGGTCCAACGAAGTCAGCGCACACCGTGGAAAACGGCTCGTCAGAAATATGTGTGTGCATTTGGCCTGCTGGTTTCCGTTACTCCGGCTTGTATTTCTGGCAGGAAATGCAATTTCGAACGTATTTGCTAGCGTCTCGAAATATTCCGGGCCAATAATAATGATGTGATAAACGTTGAATTGTTTTATAAACACCAAGATGACCGGCTGTTGTTGTATCGTGGTTTACGCTTAAGACTTTTTCTCTTAGATGTGTGGGCACGCAAAGTTTCCATGGACTGCCTGTTTCACGTCCTACTCGCCGAGGTATATGGCGGTAGAGTTGGTCGTCTTTTAGCATGTAGTCGGAGTATTTTTGGGGCTCACGTTGTACTTCGTTCTTCTTCTTCTCGATCCAGGGACACTTCGGACCATTTGCAGATTTAACCTCGGCACGTTCAAGAACATCTCTTGGCTGGCGAGAAAGGACGTCGGCTACCACATTATATTTTCCTCGGCGATATTGAATATTGTACTGGTACTGTTGTAGCTCCAGTGCCCATCGAGCAATGCGGCCTGACGGGCTTTATATGGAGTTCAACCATTTCAGCGCCAGGTGGTCTGTGATAATAGTAAACTTGTAGACTTCTAAGTATTGCCTCATTTTCCGTATGCCCCATATAATGGCAAGGCACTCTTTCTCGGTGCAGGAATAGTTATTTTCAGCTTTCGTTAGTCGACGGCTGGCATACGCGATTACCTTTTCCTGTCCGTCAATTTGCTGCGTCAATACGACTCCTATACCATGATTGCTGGCATCGGTCTGAAGTGAGAATTGTTGTGAGAAATCCGGACAAGCTAGCACTGGGGCTTCAGTCAACCTTCGTTTAAGTTCATCAAAAGCGTCTTGTTGTTGAGCGCCCCAAGTCCACTGAGTTCCTTTCTTCAATAATGACGTCATTGGCTGTACGATGCGTGAAAATTCTGGAACAAATCGGCGATACCAGGACGTTATCCCAAGACAGCGACGCAGCTCTCGAAGTGTAGTGGGTGGTTGTAGTTCCTGAATAGCTGCAATTTTCTCCGGGTCTGTGCGAATACCTTCCGACGTTACCAGATATCCAAGATATCGAATTTCACTTTTAAAGAATTCGCATTTTTCAAGGTTGATTTTTAAGTTAGCTTCCCGGAGACGTTTAAATACCATGCGAAGAGATTGCTTGTGGTGTTCTATGGATTCTCCTGTGACCACAATGTCATCCAGGTACGCGAACGCATGCGGTTCTAGCTCTGGTCCAATAACCTGCTCGAGCGCTCGCTGGAAAGTGGCCGGCGCTGAGTGGAGGCCAAAAGGCATGACTCTCCACTGAAAGAGTCCACGGCCGGGCACTGTGAATGCTGTCAATGTCTTACTGGTTTCTGCCATGGGTATCTGCCAGTATCCGTTTTTCAAATCCAGCGTACTTATTACTTTGGCATTTCGTAGTCTATCCAGAATACTTTGTATGCGTTGCAGCGGGTATGCGTCTGGAACAGATCTGGCGTTGAGCTGGCGATAGTCAACGGGTGCGCTGTATGAACTTTTAGTGGGTTCAATACAGCCATTCCTTAACAATTCATCGACTTGCTGATTGATTATTTTCTGCATAGCGGGGTTTTTTGGGAAGTACCTTTGTTTGTATTATTATTTGATGAGATGTTATATTGGTGGTTCCTTTCATAGTTTTGAACGGTTCTAATTCTTGCTGTAGAAAATGTTATATACCCTGGTCGTCCTTCCGTGTTATTGGACAAATAGCGTGTGATGAGTTTTGACCCTTTTTGTTTAAGGTCAACGACAACCCTCCGACGCATAATTTCGTTCTTGTGTTGCATAAGAAGTCCAGGCCTAGTATGACCTTGTCTATTGCCTTAGGCATTATTAACAGCTGGACGATACAATGTGCATTTCCAAATTGGACAGAAACTTCGAGGGATTTGTTGATGTGGACAACTTGTCCGACAACTTGCTAGCCGGACTGACGTAGACACGTACCTTATAATATCTGGCGTCCAGATCTCGTCTGCAAATTCCTCGCTTATAAAGTTCTGAGTGGCTCCTGTGTCCACGGTCGCTTCAACCCAAATCTCGTCTATGCAAGCCGTCATGGTGAGCCGATTCTCATATAAGTTTATCGAAGATTCTTTGGTTGTGCATTTGTTTGAGGCGCCTGATTTTGTGGTCTCGCTGTTTACAACAGCTGGTGGTTTTCACTCCTTTCCGCCCACAGGCCCAGCAAAACAGGACCTCTGCATTGCAATTTTTGCGGATATGCCCCTTTTGTCCACAGCGGTGACAGGCTTGTTGAGGATCGATTTTGCCTTCCAAGATTTGCGCAACACGAAATCGGGCATCTGGTTTCTTTGTCGTAGTCCCTGCTCGGGCGCCATCTGTAACGTTGCTTTTGGCGAAGTCCTTACGCTTGATGTAGAACTGATATGGTGCCAGCATGTTTCGGAAAACACGCTCCAATTTCTGCTCTTCCGTATAACCAGCGTGACGCATCAGATCTTGTAGAACAACTACGTAGTCTTTGAAATTTTCGTGTGACTTTTGTTTCGTGTGAAGACGTCGCCGAATATCATTTTCCAGGCTTCGAAGAATCGTGCAGGCAGGAAGAATTTTAAAAAATCTGTTTTAAACAACCACCACTCTCGCCACTGACGAGTGTTGTTCCTAAACCACGTAAGCGCCTTGCCCTGTAACAATTCTGGCATTGTTTTAGGCAACATGTTATCATCTAAGTGGTATACTTCTGTCAGTTCCTCTACCCTTTCGATGAACGCCAGTGGATCATGCGTTCCATCGAACTTAATCGACCACTTCCTTACTTTGTCGGTCACTAAGTAGCCGGATAACGGCGGTGTGGGCACTTCCAGAGTTATTTGTCCTGGATCATGATTCTCTTGAGTGGCCATGGTTGTGTTGTCTTGACTACTGACATCCACTGAATCCTGATTTTGCGGTGCTTGCACACTGAGACTGTTTGGGCTGTTCGAGCGTCTTCTGCCGTACGTGGATTCTAACTCCTCTAGGCGTGTCAATATTTCTGGTGAATGGGTTGCCTGTGTGATGAATGTTGAGAGCCCCTTTCGCAATTCATCTGAGGTGCCGGTGATTCTGCACACGTTTGACCAAATTCTGCACACGTTTCTTGTATCTCCGACTTACTCAAGTAGTACACCCATCCTTTGCTTACCATGCTGGAATATTATCCTATATAAGGTTGATACACGGTTTCAGTTGATTTTTTTCCCCTATTTCGCTTGTTTAATTAGTTTTTCCTTGTAAAGGCCGATAAGTGATTTGTCATTTGCGTCACTGCTCGGGCGCCATCTGTAACGTTGCTTTTGGCTGGGGTATACTCAGTGAGTAACCAAGGTTCCGTTCACGTAATAGTGTTCGCGGTCGCCGTTAGACCTTGTTTCGTACTTTGCTGCCTTATGGCAACCGTGCTTGCTTGATGCCGACCAGTATCTCTATTATGTGCTGTCAGACTCTCGTTGCTGGTTGAGGCTATCGTCGCTCGAACCTCGTTTGTCGAACACGTTGCACAGTTGTATCTTCGGTCGTTCGAACCTTGCTTGTCGAACACGTTGCGCGTTCTTTCTGCGGTTGTTCGAACCTCGTTTGTCGAACATGTTGCTGGTTGTATCTATGGTTGTTCGAACCTCGTTTGTCGAACACGTTGCAGGTTGGTTTGGCATACACGTTGGTTTAGTAGTTCTAGTGGGTTGGATGGTTGGTTGCCTGTTTAATCAGTACGGTATTCGGGTTATAGTATCACCATCGCCAACCGACTAATTACAGGTGGAGAGTGGTTGGGAAACGACACTCAGTTCGTGCTTTTGAGAGTGGTAACATCGCCAAACAGCCGCACGAACTACACCAATCTCTTACTAGTAAAGAACCGGAGTAGCACAACCAGCCACTAGTAAGAAGTAAGCGCAGCGCCGAGAGAGAGCAGAAGGATAGGGGAGTGGTTGGGGAACGACACTCAGTTCGTGCTTTTGAGAGTGGTAACACCGCCAAACAACCGCTCGAACTACACCCCTCTCTTACTAGTAAAGAACCGGAGTAACCGGAGAGAGAGCAGAAGGATAGGGGGGGGGACCTACTATATAGCAAACTTACCAACCTGTCTGCGATGAATGTTTCCAGCTTCCTGCGAAGGTCTTGCTTGCCCGCTGTCCACGGAGGAACTGACTCGTTCGAACTTGTGCATCCTCTTTTATAGCAGTGGTCTTGTTCTTTGTATGACATCAAACCTCTTTGTCGCTTGCGAACAACATCTTTGTTGAATGAAGTTCGAGTACGTTCGCCGTATTTAATGCCGCTCGAACCTTTGTGTCGTACCTTGTTTTAGTTTGATGGAGTTGCCGACTTATTTAAATCTACTTAATTGTATTTTCGCTTAATTCTACCTAATACTAATAATTCATTTTTACATTCTAATGTCTTATCTCTAGAAGAAGGAAAACTAATAAAGTAAGACTAACTTCAATTCCGTAAATAAAACTTAACGTAGTAAATTAGGCTTTAATTCATTCATTCATTCATTAACATATTTAAAAGGCGTATCAAAGAAAAATAAAGGAACATAAAATTCATAATTTTTGTGACGGGCCGTCCAGGTTCGTTACAGTATATATATATACATACATATATATACACACGTATAAATAAGACGTATATATAAGACGTGTTTTGTATGACTCCGGTTAGAAGTGATTTTTTAGTGGTGAAAGAACGGACTTGGGAAATATATTGTGATTTGAAAACGTGCAATAGGCTGGTAACGCGTTTCATACTTCGCGAGTGCCGTCTTGGACACGTACTCTAAGCCGTAGCCCGGTTTTTAGTGTTGGGCTTTGGTGCCGAGAATTGTTAAAATACGTGCAGTGTCAATAATATAAACGTCAAATAGTTGCAACATTTAAAATCCCGCGCAACTTTACCGCGAGTGAAAGCAATAGACACTCTCATACATACTGTTGTCGCATGGGATTAAAGTTAAGCAACTAATTCCAATTGTGAATAAAAAAAAAGCTCACAAAGCTTTGATCGGATAGTGGTTAGTGTCTTTGCTACGAACTACGTTGCCGAAAGGTTCTAGTCTACACTACGGGCTAGGTCGAATGCGATGCAATCCGAGAACGAGACAGCGGCAAAGAGGGCCAAAGCATGCATAAGGGAAAACGAAGATGAATTCCAGAAAGGCCAATCAGGTACGTGTAACCCATTTAAAAAGAGTAGCCGCATAGCGCGGTCGCCAGTGAAACTCGCTGCTAAGGTGGTGACGCCCACACGTTCAAATTCGTCGCCACCGGATTTAGAGGTTTCAAAAAATTGCGATTCTGAAGGTATCTCTCCTTTTGCAAAAATGGGAAAGGAGATATGCGAGTTGGTTGAAATGATCGGCCGAGCGAGACGAACAGTGCCGCAACCAATGAGAGACCTGATCGAGAATATTGCGAAATTGTATGGAACTGTCGACAATGTTATGAAAAATGGTGGCCAACTAAATGAAAACAAGCAGGCTGATCAAACAAACGACATGAAAATTACTTGCGAAGGTGCTACTCAGACTTCTCCACTGGTGAAAAACAAACAGGAGTTGGCAACTAAAAGGAACAGGGATGACAACCCCCGACCCAGTCGGTGGCAAAGAAGAGCAAGCTGCCTGATGATGCAGGTTACGCTAGAGCGGTGCGATCAACGGTTCTAGCAGGGGAGGATAAGGGTACAGGTGATAGTGGTCAGTGGACTCAAGTAAGTTCACGGAAACCTAAAAAAGTTGAAAGAATTGCGAAGAGGCGGAGACCTAAGGCAATCGTTATCGAGAAAAAAGGGGAGCTTACGTATGCGGAAATCTTGCGTAAAATGAAGACGGACTCCAATCTAGGTGATCTGAGCCATGCTGTGAGGCACACGCAGAAAGGTGAGCTGCTATTACAATTAAGTGAGGCAGGCGAGGAAGCCGAAAAAGTTAGAACCGCCATTAGTGCGAGCTTAGACGGAGATGCAGCTGTCCGTGGTTTAACGGAGAGAGTTGTCCTCGATATTAAGGATATTGATGAGGACACCGCAAAAGCCGAAGTGTTCGAAGCGATCGTAGCGCAATTTAAATTGAAAAACTTCATGCAAGAAGACGTGCTCAGGCTGCGACGAGGATATAGAGGCACCCACACAGCAGCGGTAAGGATGACGATTGAGGATGCAAACGCCCTTATCAAGGCAGGGAAAATAAGGATTGGCTGGGTTAGCTGTCGATTACGCGAGCAAACAGTTCTGACCAAATGCTATAGGTGTCTGGAGTTCGGGCATATCTCTAAACACTGCAACAGTGAGATAGAAGGCGACAAGACATTGTGTTTCAGATGTGGCGGACAAGGCCACATTGCCAAAACATGCTCAAAGGATCTAATGTGTACATTATGCCATAGAGAAGGAAGGAAGGAAACCAATCACGCATGCGGAGGATACAAATGTCCGGCGTACCAGAAAGCCAGATTAGAGAGTAAATAAAATAAATAAAAAGCCAATCAATGAAGGTATTGCAGCTTAATCTGAGTCATTGCAAAGCAGCAGAGGAATTACTGGAGCAAACAGTTTTTGAATTACGTCTAAAAGCTTGAGGCTCTGCTTTCTACTTTCATGTGGCCTAAATCGACATACTCATTTAACACCGTGTCGTACTGGTGCTTGAGGCCTTCGCCCTTCCCTAATCGTGCTTCCAGACGCGTGTATAGTTTGAGCGCAATGTGTCTCGAGGCCCCTAAGTGGAGCGTGTCTGTGAAGCCGATTTGAAAGGGCAGTGATACGATGTAGCGGCCGTCATCGCGTCTTCGCGTTGTTTTCACGAAATTTTCTTCGCAAAAACTGTCGGAGGGGGATAGCCATTTAGTTTTGTGAAGTTCCTCCACCTCCCAAGAACGTTCGAACTGTTGTTCGAAGGAGACTTCGTTGAAGTAAGCCACTTTTATTGGTGCTGTGGCAGATTTCGTGGTGGGAACCGGCCCGGTCAGAATCCAACCGAACACGGTTTGCTGAGCCATAAGTGAAATCAGCACTTGGCGGCGGATGCCGTTCAGCAGGATTGCTAGGTATAAATCGGCTCCGATGAGGCCGCTGAGAAGTGACCTGTCTAACGAGTGGGAGGGCAAACGCCCTGTAATTTGTGAGAGCACGAGCGCCGTCACCTTGATTTGAAAGTTGGGATCAAGTAGCGAATTCAGGAGAAAATCGCTCGATCTTGATATTTTTGCGGCAATTGCCCGCACGGGGAGCTTTAACAGCTTTTGTATGCGTTCGGAGATGAACGATACTTCAGATCCAGGATCAATCAAGGCGCGAGCGATGTAACATGTACCGTGGTGGCGTATTGTTACCATAGCAGTCCCTAACAATACCTGTTTGGGTGATTTAGCGAAGCACACTTGATGAGTGTCCTGTTGATTTCGCTGTTGAGAGGGGGAGGAGTGGACTGTATATTCGAGGGAGTTCGCATCGAAGAATGCGGCCTTTCTTGCTGGGAAGGATGTTGAGTCGAACCTGGAATAAAGTTCGAATAGGCAGGGGCACGAGTACGCGGAGCGTTATCATACCGTTGCTCTTGATTTCGTTGCTGTGTGGGGGGAGGAGTGGACTGTATATGCGTGGGAGGTCGCATCGAAGAATGCGGACTTTCTTGCTGAAAAGCATGATGAGTCGAACCTGGAATAAAGTTCGAATAGACAGGGGCTTGAGCACGCGGAGCGTTGTCAAACCGCCGCTCTTGGTGTGAGGCACGTGGGGTCGAATCTGATGCAGCATTCGTTGAGGATGGAGCGTGCTCACGATGCAAGAGGGTGTGATGCCTGCAATTGCATTTGAGGCAATTGAATCTGCTTGGACAGTTTTTCACGGAATGAGATCTGGCCAAGCAGTTGTTGCACAAGCGGTTTTTCTGAACGGTATTCAGCCGCTGTGGAACGGGCAAGCTTAGAAACTGAGAACAGGATCCCAACTTGTGCTGTTTCTGGCAAAGAGGGCAGCTATCTTGGGACACCTTCAATTGAAAGGTGTTGACGCGTTTAGAGACTGTAGTCGAGTGAGTTGGAGTTGGGGGCTGTGTTGACTTCGATGCGGGTGTGCATTTGATATCTTGCACCGTTTCAAGGGTCTGGAAGCGATGCGTGAGAAACGCATCCAGATCTGTCCATTTTGGGATATCCGTTTTATTAATGAGAGATTGCTCCCAAAGGGAAAGCGTTGCTTCCGGGAGCTTGCTGGAACACAAAAATACTATTATCGCGTCCCAATGGGAGGTATCAACACCTTGTAGCGCGAGCGCGGCGAGAATATTATTGATTTCGCGCTGCAGATCTTTAATAGCGCCACCGGTTTCCTTCGTGATGGGGGACAGGCCGAAAAGCTCCTTCCAATGGGCGTTGATGAGGACGCGTCTGTTCTCGTATCTGTCGGACAGATTTTTCCACGCTTGGGAAAAACCTTCGTTCGTGAGAGGGGATTTCTGCACGATTTCTTTTGCTTCGCCCGTAGTTTTTTGATTCAGGTGGAAAAGCTTCTCAACCGGCGCAATTCTGGTGGTGTTTGGCGCCGCTTCTCCTTTACGCCTTCGAGTTCTCTGTCTTTATCCTTCGTTGAATCGAAGGTAACCTCACCTTTTCACTCGACTCACTTGATTGGGCGTCGGTGACGATGATCTAGGCGTCGGTGACGATGATCTGGGCGTCGGTGACGATGATCTGGGCGTCGGGGACGATGGTCTGGGCGTCGGTGACGATGGTCTGGGCGTCGGTGACGATGGTCTGGGCGTCGGTGACGATGGTCTGGGCGTCGGTGACGATGGTTCCTGGCCGCGGCAATCCGGCTCGCAATGGACCAATGTAAAATTCGAAATTATTGGGTTTCACTTCCAATACAAGCTTTCTTTGCAATGTTTTTTTGGCATATATATATATATACATATATATATATATATATATGCCAAAAAAACATTGCATATATATATATATATATGCCAAAAAAACATTGCAAAGAAAGCTTGTATTGGAAGTGAAACCCAATAATTTCGAATCTTACATTGGTCCATTGCGAGCCGGATTGCCGCGGCCAGGAACCATCGTCACCGACGCCCAGACCATCGTCACCGACGCCCAGACCATCGTCACCGACGCCCAGACCATCGTCACCGACGCCCAGACCATCGTCCCCGACGCTCAGATCATCGTCACCGACGCCCAGATCATCGTCACCGACGCCCAGATCATCGTCACCGACGCCCAGATCATCGTCACCGACGCCCAATCAAGTGAGTCGAGTGAAAAGGTGAGGTTACCTTCGATTCAACGAAGGATAAAGACAGAGAACTCGAAGGCGTAAAGGAGAAGCGGCGCCAAACAACACCAGAATTGCGCCGGTTGAGAAGCTTTTCCACCTGAATCAAAAAACTACGGGCGAAGCAAAAGAAATCGTGCAGAAATGGACTAATAAAACTTTAATATATATATATATATATATATATATATATATATATATATATATATATATATATATATATATATATATATATATATATATATATATATATATATATATATATATATATATATATATATATATATATATATATATATATATATATATATATATATATATATATATATATATATAATAAAACTTTAATATATATATATATATATATATATATATATATATATATATATATATATATATATATATATATATATATATATATATATATATATATATATATATATATATATATATATATATATATATATATATATATATATATATATATATATATATATATATATATATATATATATATATATTAAAGTTTTATTAGTCCATTAAAGTTTTTTTTGCAGCATTCGCGAGGTTTGTGTCAAGACGTGGACTTCCTAAAGAAGTTTCTCAGACAACCAGTAGCAATTTTGTACCAATTTTGTGGGATGTATTGTAATATTTAGAGTGAAAAAATCATTGTAATAGGTGAGCAGTTTCGCCACATTGTGGCAAGGCGGCCGGTAATGTTTACACCAAAAGCAAATGTTATGACTAACTTTTTGTGACAACCAGAGGGGTACACAATCGCATCAGTAGGCAATATCTTTGTCAATAAAGTTTCTATAATTATATTGATAAAGATGTTAAGGTAAGACAAGCCTAACAACGTGGCGCATAGTTCAAGACGTGGAATAGCAATGTAGCTTTCATTTGTAATCAACAATTAATCTTAGCCAAGGATCTGAATACGGCGCTTGGCACAAGTCGGTCTAGATTGTAAAATAACTTGAGTTAGTTTGAATTTGTAGTTTAAAGAAAAGTAATGTATTTGGTGAAACTTATTCTTGGGTAATGAACAATTTATTAAAACAGACTTTGGAAATGCTAAGAAATAAGAACATAAATATTAAAGTTATAGTTGAAGAACATAAATATTGAAGTTATATGGCATATTCGCAATAACTTAATAACAAGATAAAGATATAATGTTGAACACACTGAATCAGTATAATAACGAACTACAAGTAAGTTGCAAGATAATCTACAACTATTATAGTATATGAAACCTACTGCTTCCGGTAGGCTCAAAAATTCAACTTAGCTGAAATTAATATAGAAAAAAATTTAATCAATAAAGTTTTCGCATTAGTGATAAGCCATTCTGCGGGGAAAACATAAGAATTTAAGAGTAAGGTAGTTCATAGCATAAACACAAAAACAATAAAGTTGAAAAAGTTAGATAATGACAAGCCAAAAACTCATTTCAGTATGCCATACATTCTAGATTTTGCGGACTCCAAAACGTTACACTCTTTCAACACAATGCGAGAATTGTATTCTCAACAAGTTATTTATTAACAGCAAAGATCGGATATGTAAATTACAACCATTATGTAGTTTATAAAATCAATAATTAAGTGATGGACTATTATAATATTATGTAGTTTATAAAATCAATTACATAAGAAGCAAAGAGCAAAATTGTAACAAAATATACAATGCAGAACAAAATATATATATACCAAATTATAGGTTTTGTTCTTCTTTTTTTAATTTAATTAGTGCACTTTTAAAAACGACAATTACAAAAAATTAATTAGCTTAATTTTTTTATAAAAACAAAATATATATCAAAACGAAATTCATGCCAAAAAAGAACTCGTTTTAGCGACACTTTAATACTTTTTAATATTTTAAAAAGGGGAATCCCATTTTTAAAGTGCTTTATAAAATATAACTAGTGGGTCCACTTAGTTAGGTTTTACTCATGGACAGATGTATGTGGCGTGCTCGAGAGTCGGTAGACCATCAGCGTTATTCGTTTTCTCTCCTGATAGAGACACGAAAAACATTGTTTATTATCAAGCGTTGCGATGAACACATTTAAAAAATAAAAAAAATTGTGAGTTAAAATGCATTGTATTTAATTTATATAAAGTCATGATCGTATTAAAATTTTTAAACTCAAAAATTATTATATTTGGGCAAAACGAAGTTCGTCGCGACAGCTCGAACAATAGATGAAACAATATACTAAAAATATTGTTCTTCATTGGAGAAACGATGGCTGGTTGGACCGAATATGGACTACGGACAAATAGAGAGCGTTGATTAAGGGGCATCAACGGAAGTGCTGTCACACTTTAGGTACATATATGACCAGACAGCACCCATACAAAGATGGAATTTTGGGCGAAAGGCTGCCCATGGACGTAAGGCAAAGATCCGGGTAGAAACAGCCTAGTGATAACATCGGCCCCGAGTCGTAATCGAAGGGTGTGGGGCGAGTCGAGTTCGGGGTCCGCCAACTTTATGTTGACAAAGGAGTGTCGTATTCGGGCATCGATGCAGCGACTGGGGGTGACAACTTCCCAGTCCGTGAGGAGAGCGTGAAATTCAATGGGTTCTGACTGGTCTCCACGAGAACGGAGTGTCAGCAATAGCGTGTGGTGCGGTCGATTGCACCGTCGACATTTTGCTTGACTCGGACACCGAACCTCGGTGTGCGAGAAGGTCAGACAGTTAAAACAAAAACGCAAACGGCGCACTGTTTCGGAACGTTTCTGAGGCGTTTGCCTCATCTGAGATGGGCGCATTCCGTCCGTTTGCCTTCGACATTTGCGTGGCAAGGGAGGGAATGCATTCGTTGGCCGGGAAGGATTCCCATGCCAATGGGATGCGGCCGCGAGAATTCGTCCGCCATGGAGAGATGGTTCGAGGTAGACTGCGGCTGGTAGATGGCTGTTCTTCCGCTGCCGGGAAAGCGACTGGAGAGTGTCCATATGGGGTCTTCGGGCTGCGGTCTTCCGGGAAAAAGCTGCCGGGAGGGTTTTGGACACTTGGTTGTCTTCTTCTTCAAACTCCCACTCCAGATGGGACATGTTGCGGAGGAAGAAGCTGCGATAAGATTCATTGGGACCTCGTGCGCCCGAGGCGTCCTTGGCGTTTGGGGATGTGGTTTCGGGATTCATGTATAGAATGAGAAAATTAGTAAATGCTGAAAACATAAAGGGGAGGTTCCGATTTTGTGTTGAGTTACTGGGGCAATGCGACTAATAGCGAGATCGGACGGGTCAGGGTTCCTTTTTCGGTTCGGACGTCGAGAACACACGTTATGCTATCAGAACCGAGATAGGTGTGGGTTATACGACCGAGTCTCCACTTCGTTGGTGGGAGGTTATCGTCTCGTAAGACTACGAGGTCATTGGGTCTTCATCAATTCAACTGGGGGTATTTCCATTTAGTCCTTTTATGGAGTTCAGTTAAATATTCATTTTTCCAGCGGCTGCAAAAGTGCTGATACATGGTTTTAACCTTTTGCAATTGATTGACAATTTTGGGAGGGGAATTGGGTATTTCGGGTTCAGCAGGCGCTAAAATGGGACCACCGATGAGAAAGTGTCCTGGTGTAAGGGGTTGCAAATCAGAGGGGTCCTCGGACATGCTGTTCAGCGGTCGCGAATTGAGACATGCTTCAATTTTGGAGAGAATGGTCGTCAATTCCTCAAAGGTGAAATGCATGTTTCCGACAAACTTTCGGAAGTGAAACTTAAAGCTTTTGACTCCAGCTTCCCAGAGTCCACCCATGTAAGGCGCACCGGCTGGGATAAAATGCCACTGCAAGTTTTGGTAGGAAAAGTGAGTGAGGAGGGCGTTTTTACTTTGTTGTAGAAAAGCTTTCCAATCGATCATCAGGGCTTTAGATGCTCCAACGAAGTTTTTCCCATTGTCGGTGTATAAATCCTTGGGACATCCTCTGCGTGCGGTGAAATGGCTGAACGCAGCGAGAAAGGTGGGCGTCGAGAGATCACTGGTAGCTTCGAGATGGATAGCCTTGGTCGCGAAGCAGACGAATATGCAGACGTAGCCTTTCGTGATGAGGCACGCCCTGCCGGTATAATTTTTAATGTAAAACGGTCCCGCGAAGTCGAGACCGGTGGCAGCAAATGGTCGAGAGAGAGAAGTGCGTTCATGCGGCAGTGCAGCCATCAGTTGTGTCTAGATTTGTTTCCGTTGTAGAGCACAGCTTTTGCAATGGTGAATTGTGGTGCGAATGATATTTTTCGCCTCAGAGATCCAATATTGAGTGCGAATCAGACGTAGCATGAGTTGGTTTCCTCCAAGCAAACTGATCTAATGGATGAACCGGACTAAGAGTCGAGTAAAAACCCAATCATAGGGGATTATAATCG